>JAPKLW010000085.1:242162-284596 GCA_026898455.1 Plectranthus barbatus
AGCATAGGTTTAAATTGAATGCTTAGATTGTTAGAAACTACTCAACGATTGTATCATGCCTAGCTATAGGACTTTGCTATAGTATCTCGGTATTCTAGCGGGCGAAGCGGGGAAGGACCTGGATTTGACAAATATTATTCTTGTGTAGTTAGAGGTTTAATTTGATTGAACTTTTAGCCGCATCAATATCCTCGTTTATGTTCAATTAGATTTAGCTCAAAAGTAGTTATAATATTTACCAGTTCAGTAATCTCCAAGGTTGCAACATCTCTTGCTTCTTCAATCGCTGACACCTTGATGTTGAACTTTTCTGGCAACGACCTTAACAACTTGCTAACTTGTCTCTCATTGCTAATGGGTTCACCTAGAGTATTTGCTTCATTCTCCATGGATTCCATCTTCTCATAGTAAAAGGAAATAGTTTCTTCTTCCAACATCCTGAGATTCTCAAATTTCGTGGTGAGTAATCTCATTTTGGTCTTTCTAACACTAGCGGATCCTTCACATTTTCCTTGGAGTATCAACCATGCATCTCGAGCTTCTGAACAACTGGATATTAACCTGAAACACGCAACATCAACAGAAACAAAATTGCATTCAACGTTTTAGAGTTAAAGTTAGAGATTTGTCGTTCATCAACACTCCATTGTCCTTCAGGTTTAAGTTTGGTAATGATTTTTGTAGCATCCTCTGGATCTTCAACAGTGATTTTTGGAGGTGTCCAACCATCCAAAACAGCAACCCATGCTCATTCATCAATAGACTTGATGTACATCCTCATTCGAGATTTCCATAGAGAGTAGTTATTCCCATCACTCTCTAGAATGGGTGGATGACAAGCAGTGCTTGTGAATCCATAATAGTAAACTACACTCAGGAACAAACAACTTTGTCCGTCAAGAAGTAGGCTCTTGATGCCAATTGAAAGAATTTAGTGCCCGAGTTTACTATTAACATCAAGGTGTTGAAGTGTTCAACACTGCAGAATTCAATATGCCTGACTAACAGAGTAATGTTAAACAGAATGTTAGACAAAGTTTAACACGAACTTTAAAATGCAGCGGAAATAAACGCAGACACAAAGAATTATTTTTCACGAGTCTAGAGTTTTTAAACTTGCGAGAACCTCACGGCCAAAAATATATTTCACTATAATAAAGAAGTTTACACAGCAAAATCGAAGAACTGTGAATTTACATAGTAGAGACTACAACTATGAAAAGCATACTTACGAACACACAATTCAACCCTAAAAACTCCTCTACCGTTGGATTCACTCTCCGGAGGTAGGATCCTTCTTCGGCTTCAATATCTTCGTGAGTTGAAAGCACAAGAACAACGATCAAAAGCTGGAACGCCTTGCTTGAATAATATCTTGATGAATACTCTAAGTCGTCCAACTTGAATCTTCATCCCATCACCTTTTATATAGATGTAGATGAGTGGAGCCTCGTGCTAGATATGTATCTTTTCATATATATCTCAACTGCACACACTAGAGAAAGATAGGTTAGGAAGTAGATATATTCAAATATATCTAAAAATCAAATACTATTCGTTCCCAAATCTCCCAAATCTTTATAAAATACATATCTATCCTAGAATAAACTGAAAATAAATAATACGAATAAATAAGGAATGGTAAGATTAAATCAGCAGTACAGTCTAACACTACGGTGTTAAACATAACTTCGACTTTAACACCAACGAAGGTTAAACATTGCATCTTCATATCTCAAATCGATGATGATAGCGTGAACCATGTTATACTGGTGAAGTATCCATTTATTTACAAATTAATTCATAAAAATGAGTTTGATTCTAATAAGACTCTACTAGTTTTTCTTCTTTGTCTTTGAATTTAATAAATTTCCCGCCAAGTCGACAACATGCACACTTGTTCTCCTCCATTTCCAACCAGCTGGTGATCTTCAATTTCATAGTGTATGCTCTACCATTTCAAGTATCCAGCATGAGCTTCACATCAAACTTGTTACAATTCATCATCGTGGATGTATCTCGGTGAATGACATTTTATTTCGAGATAAATCTTCAATCACATTTGCACCTGAGTTATTTTCTTAAATAATGTTGGCCCTACTACCCATATGAAACGCCGGCTCTTTAGGAAGTGGGAATGTTGAGGCGGAGGCGTTGAGCATGTGAAGGACTGATGTCATGGTTGGCCTCTCATCAGCCTTTTCTTGAACATACAGCAAACCGATGTGGATGCATTTCACTACCTCACTCAAGCTGATGTTTTGTAATAGAGGATCTATCATGCCTGCAGCTCTCCCCTTTCTCCAACTATCCTGTTTCTATCCATGTATAATCATTAATTTTATTATACATATATGCATCCGGTAATAAAAATCTACCCCATGATAAAATGATAAAGCCGCTTGATTATCTTTACAATGTTCCTTGATTGTATTTTAGTTGTTTCTTGATTAAAATGTTGCTTGATTGTATTTCAGTTGTTGCTTGATCATTTATTGCTTGATTGTATTTTATTTGTTGCTTGATTAAATATCAGCCATTGATATAATTAGATCAAATGGATGAGATTTATTCTTATTTTTAATATACTTATTTATTATCATATGATTCCATCTCTCTCTAGGGGAGTGATCAAGTGAGAATAGGAGTTACTATGAGATATAAGAATAGATCTCGCGCGTCCATCTCTTCAAATCGACGAACATGATTCATTCTCAGCAAATTGAAAACGCGACATTTTTGCCCCAATATCCTGCAGTTTTAGCCTTTAAAGGATAAAACTGTAAAAATACTCATACACAAACAACAACCGGCATTTTAAGCCCGATTAAACTTCATTTTTAGCCCGATTTACTTCATTTTTAGCCTGATTTACTTCATTTTTACATAAATACGAATTAAAAAATTAAACATCTTCTTCTTCAAAGCAGCAACACGAGCGTAGTCTCTATAAAACTTAATACCAACATCAACATTTCTAAAAACTCTGCCCTTAAAATGCTTCATCTCATCAACACACTTTGGAATAAATGAACCTGTAAGATACAAAAATGCACAAATTTAACACTAAAAATGCACAATATAATAGTAAAAATGAACGTCGGTCTGAATAAAAAATACTCATTTTTACTGCACAAAGCCCGATTTACTTCATTTTTAGCCTGATTTACTTCATTTTTAGCCCGATTTACTTCATTTTTACATAAACACGAATTAAAAAAATTAAACATCTTCTTCTTCAAAGCAGCAACACGAGCGTAGTCTCTATAAAACTCAATACCAACATCAACAGTTCTAAAAACTCTGCCCTTAAAATGCTTCATCTCATCAACACATTTTGGAATAAATGAACCTGTAAGATACAAAAATGCACAAAGTTAACACTAAAGATGCACAATATAATAGTAAAAATGATTGTTGATCTAAATAAAAAAAAAATTAAACTATATTCATGCACAATTAACAAAGTCAAGACCGAACACGAATGCGAAATCCAGAAATAAAGAAAAAAATCTGATCGAGAGAAGAAATATAAATCAAATCGAACGAAGAAGGAAGAAGAAATCAAATCGCGCGAAGAAAGGAATAAAAAATTTGATGAGATACTATTTCAGATTTAAAAAAAGCTAAAATTACAAAAATAACCTTAATTTTGCAAAACTGCAGGATAATCGAGGAAAACTGCACACGGAGTGAAATAGATCATGAGCGTTGAAATCACAAAATCAAAGGCTGAGATTTATTCTCATTTCTCATACTAAAAACTATTCTCATATGATCATTACTCTCTCTCTCTCTCTCTATATATATATATATATATATAGGAATGAATCTACACTACTTATCTTACAAAATCAATGGTTGAGATTAAAGTTTTTTTTTTTTTCAGATTTCATGCATTTTTGCTTTATAAATCATGTTGAATCGAATTAAGCATGATTTATAAAACAATTAAGCACGAACGATAATTATGCTTAATTTTTTAATCTCTGATGCTTTAATCTCAACCTTTGATGATATCAGTCCAATGGCTGATATTCTTTCCTATTTAACACAAACTTTAATTTTAGCACTTGATCATAACTCGCTCTCTCTCTCTCTCTCTCTCTATATATATATATATATATATAAGGAAATTTGTTAGAAATTTCCATATATTATTATATTTTGGTGGGTCAAAATATGTAAAAACCATCTTAGTTTATCTCTAAGATAGTTTCAGTATAGTAAAAAATGTAAAGTCTTGTATAAGATCAATATCGAGTTGTAAGCTGTAACTAATCTAAAGACAAGACTTGCTAATAAGTCTGGAATGCGCAGAAGACTCAACAGACTAAGGTTCATGCCGAACTTGCAAGTCTGAAAGAATATGAGTCTGACGGATGTGTTTGGATTTTCAACAAGTCCATCGAGCAAGTATGGTGTCAATGAGTATGCCAAACTTACCAGCATAGGGACCAAACGTATACAGAAGGATAACGTCATCAACGTGGACTTGCAAGTCTGACAGCACCAACATGGATTTCCTAGTCCAGGTCCCAGCGCAAAGAGACAAGAAAGATCATTTGAGGAACGTACTCAAGTACAAACTTTAAGGATTGGATGTTCCTTAAAGTCTGCAAGCACGAAACACCAAGTCTTGTTACCTAGGACCGCTAGTCCGAGATTCCTCAAACTGACAGATACTACCGTTTTGACACAAAGGCGAATCGTCAATGTAATTATCAGAAAATAGCGGAGCAAGTGCAAAACATCTGAAAAAGCACCACCTACCCGCCTAGTGCAGCAGTCAACAGAGACATTCAATTGGACATTTTCTAATTTGTCTCTAACAAGTATTTATTTCAAACCTTCTACCTCCCGGCTATAAATACCAGAGAATTTCTGTAGAAAGAAGGTTACACAACATGAACCAAACACGCACTACTAGATATACTAAAGCAGAAAATGATTATCGAACTTACAAGCTTACTGCTTACCATTCGAGGCTTTTAAAGCTTTTCCATGTGTCACTCTAGTGAACACGAGACTCAGAACCTTAGAGATCTTAGGTTATCTCTTGGTAATCTTTCTCCACAAGAAAGATTACAACAGTCAAGTACGTCTTGTACTCTGACTCTTACGAGTAATCTGCTGCCAAGGAGAAATTTCAAGGGAGAACTATAAACGCCCTATTCAGTGACGAGGAGGTTGAGTGGTGCGCCCATACTCTAAGGAGTTGAGAAGCGAGGAACGAGCAAAGACCAGGTGAGTGTGCTTGTGGATGGAAGGACAAGGCATTCTTCAACAAGCAATAGATTGTAGGAGCACCTGTAAAGTTCCAAGCTTAGTGGATTACCAGACTTGGGTCTGAAGAGTGGACGTAGGAAATTTTGGTCCGAACCAATATAAATTGTTTGTCATTTACTGATTTCTTTCATATTGTTAGCATAGTCTCATTTAAAACTCGACGCTCAAGTGTTGAAGTATATACTGAATACTGACATTAAGCATACTTAAGATTAAGCACTTGAACTAATAGATTTGACAAACCAAGCTGAGTCACCCTCAGCTTGGATAAGTGCAAGTATCCCAACAAACAAATTCATTTCCGCTGCACATATTATTTCTACTTTGATAAACTAGGACCAACACGTGGTATCAGAGCAGTCAATCCTTCTAGGTTGGTCATTTTGAGTCGCTTAGGACTGGTATCCATTCCTTGTACACACTTTTTGTTGTCTTAACTTTTAGCTCAAGAGATGGTAGAGGTATTGGAAAACGGACCAATAAAGATCACCACGGTCCTTCCACCTCTTAGAATTGAAGCCCTAAGAACCATCGAAAAGTCGTACAATGAGTGGAGTCCAAAAGACAAGAGAAGGAATCAACTTGATTCCATAGCTCTAAAGGCCATCCTATCTTCCCTACCAGATGCCCTGGTGGAGGAGGTTATGCAGTTCAATAACGCCAAAGAGATCTGGAGCTACCTCGACACACTTTGCCATGAGACTGATCAGATGAAGCACAACAAGTTGCAAGTGTGTGTCAACAAATATGAGTCATTCCAGATGCAACCTGAAGAGACGATAAAGGCGATGGATTCAACACCATCATGAGTGAGCTCAAGGCATTGGATAGAACATACTCTACTACAAATCTTAACGCCAAGATCTTATCCAAAATGCAAAAAGAAGATTGGTTCGTCAAGACAACTGCACTAAAGGAGAAAAACTTATCAAGAATGACGACCAAAGAATTGTTCGCCCAGCTCCAAGCCCAAGAATGTGACATACAAATGGTGAACAAGAACGAGGCTATTTGAGCAGCCATCTCACCATGCCACCAAGTTGAGGACGCAACTTATTTCGTAAAAAGGGTTTCCAAGTGAAGACCCAAGAAACCCTTCCATACTGGCCGACCAGCTGGTTAGCCAAGCTCACAACAGAAAGAGATTCCAACTACATTGAGATCTCAATCTAAAGAAGGAGAAAGCTCAATTGTCGAACTTGAAAAACAAATGAGGAGGCTTTCCAAACTCCTCGAGAAGGAGAAAGGAAAGAAGGAAGCACCCAACTCCGAAGAGAAGAGATTTATCAAGTGAGCCCCCCGAGCATGCTTCCAATGTGGTTCCTCCGAACACCTAAAGTTCGAACGTCCCTCTGTGGATAAGGAGGAAAGGGAAAGACCGAAGAAAGTCTTTGAACGATGAGCATCAAAAGTAGTAGCTTAAGCTATGCTGATAAGGACCAAGATCCCGAATATCCCAGACCATGATGAGGACTATCCGTCTGAGGAAGAAGCTGATGAGGAAGCTCTTCTAGTATTATTGGTCGCGTTTGGAGAGGAAGCTGAGGATGAATCTGAAGTTGAAATTGAGACAACACTCACAACTTCAAGTGAGCATGTAAACACCCCTCTTATCACTATTGCATGCATCCTTAATGAATCTGAGTCATATTGCTCTGACTCAGACGAGATTACCTTAGACATTTTATCGCTAGAATTTCAAAAAATTTATGAAATAAAAAATGTCTTGGCTGGCAAAAACACCTCATTGAGATCACAGGTTTCAGTTTTGACCAAGGAGATTGAAAAATCGAGGTCTATCAGTGAGGAGCCATCAAAACTTAAGGAAGAATACTCAAATATGCTTAAAGATGTTGAATATTTAAAATCTGAGTGCATATCCTTAAATCTAACCATCCTTAAGCAAGATAAAAAAACTATTTTTTGTAAAAAAAGGCTCAAGAGGGCTCGATGAGGTTATGCAAAACATGAGAGAGCCTTCAGATAAGTCAGGGTTAGGATATGAAAATAATTTAAGCAATGAAGATCTTACACCTACTGGTACTAAGAGACCCATTATTTTCATAAAAGAAAAACTTAGTACGCAGTGTGAGCCGAGTGGTCAAGGGGTAGTATTCAAAGTACCAGCTCAGACCGGAAATGCTAAAGATTGGTTAGCCAACAGCACGAAGTTGATGGATCAGAATGAGAAAAATAAGTCCAGATCAGGGGTAAGTTGGTAAAATAGCATGAACCTAAGCTTGCAAAACCTTGAACTGATAGGAAGTTAGTACGGACACATAAGCTGACTAAGAAGTATGTTCCTACTGCGAGGGAGCAAGCTCCATTGGCAAGTTTGGTTAAAACAACCAACTTATGCTGCAAAGAAACCAAACACCCAACCTGGTAAGTACATTAATCGGGGAACCAAATCTCAAGTCTAGTTTGAGAGGAGGAGTATACCAAGTAGGGGGAACACCTACTTGAGGCCAGAGTCCAATCACACTTTTCATTTAAGGACTATAAAGGCTAACCGAAGTGGACCATGCTTGTCTAACAAGCCACCTTCAAGGTACTCACATCTGGAACCCAAATTCCGAGGTTCTCAAAAGAAGCACACTTCTAAGAGAACTCCACACACAACCACACCTTCCCAACCCAAAGTCATGCATTATTTCAATAGGAAGGGAAATGTTCCTGCTAGTGACAACAACAAAATTTCACCCGTTGTTAAGATCACAAAAGTGTGGATCCCCAAGGGACTAATCACACGAGCTAATCCTATAGGACATAAAGTCTAAACTTTGTGATTGCAGGAATAGGTACAACATGAGAAGAGCGAGTGGATCCTTGACAGCGGATGCTCAGCCCACATGATAGGGAAGAGAGACTTTTTCACTGAGCTCAACATGGTTAGTGGGCCACCAGTGTTTGCAGACAATTCCAAAGGAAAAGTCATTGGAAGAGGATGCATAGAGCAGATCGGACAGAGATTAGTCAATGAATCCCACGTCACCAACCTTAAGCACAATTTACTTAGCGTCAGTCAAATCAACGAGAATGGATATATAGTCTCCTTCGAAGAATCAGAATGCTTGATAAAAGATAAAATCGCAGTTGACATCAAGTTGAGGAGAGTCCGCAAAGGTGGACTCTATGTAGTAGACTGGCTGAGTGGGCAAACTGACTCGTGGTTTGTTGCCACCAGTACGATAGAGACAAACTAGTTATGGCACAAGAGACTAAGTCATCTGAACTTCAAGATAATCAATCATTTGTCTAAGCACGATCTGGTACAAGGCTTACCAAAAGGAGTGTTCAAGAAGGAATGAGTATTTAAGGCCTGTCAGCAAGGGAAACAAATAAAGGCCTCATTCAAGGACAAATTAGTTAGCACAAACACTACTCGAGTGCTGGAATTACTCCATTTGGACTTATTCGGTCCTATAACTCCCCCTATCATTGGAGGCAAAAGATTCTCGTTAGTAGTCGTGGAAGACTACTCGCGCTATATGGGTCAAGCTTCTCAAGGCCAAGGACGAAGTGAAGATCATTCTACCGGAGCTGACCATGCAAGTCCAGAACTAACGAGAGGTGATAGTAAAGAGAATAAAATCCAACAATGGGATAGAGTTTTAAAATAGCCCACTGATGGATTTATACACGGAAGCCGACATCGGGCATGAGCGTTCAACTCCAAGAACTCTCAAGCAGAATGACCTAGTAGAATGAAGGAATCAGACACTGAAGAAAGCAATCCGGACCATGCTGGTTTAGACCAGCTTGGGTGAGAAGTGTTGGGGCGAAGCATTGATGAACGTGCTACACTCAAAATCGATGTGGCATCAATGACAGACTTCATAAGACTAAATGCGAGATATATTATGATCGTAAACTCTCCTTAGCTCATCTTCGTGCTTTTGGTTCTCCATGTTATGTTCATAACAATGATAAGTCAAAGTTAAATTCTTTTTCTCCAAAGGCTGATGAATGCGTGTTCCTTGGGTATGGGCATCCTTCTTACAAGGGATATCGAGTATTTAATAAGACTACAAAAGTTGTGGAGATAACATGTAATGTTATCGTTGATGAGGCTACTTTGTTGTTTAGTTTTTCTTATAATAGCTGGCCAAATTGTGAGAATAGTATTAGCTAACAGTTTAGGAAGAACTATGAAACTAAGGAAAATAGAATGGACACATCAATATAAGCTCAGTTGATCTGATCATTAGCTAAATGTGTATGTCATTCAAGACGTCTCATCTAAGGACAAATGCATAATTAATATAAAACTTCATACAAGTATTCAATGCAGAAAATATAGGTTGCTTTAATCCAAAAAAACAATAGCTACATTTCTAATGAGTGTATAACTATCCCATTAGCAAGAGGAGCAAGGTTACTGATAAGTTAGGATTTTCACCAACTTATCTGGTTGTTCTTTGACTAATTGTGTGGTGTTCGAATTGTTTTTAGTGTCTTTTTCGTGCATGAATTGGCTTTTGTACTTGTAATGTCGTGTTTGATGAATCATGCAGGTTTTTGGTCGAAAACAACAAAGAATAGGTTCCCAGTTCAGGACCACATTGATCGACGGGGATGTCTCATCGATCGACGTGATGATTGGAAAAAAAGTGCTCGACGAAGGAGAAGGAGAAGGTCGACGGAAGCAGCAAGCCTACGTTGATCGACGCCATTCCACGTCGATCGATGAGGGTGCTTCAGCAGCGTCGATTGACGTTGTTCTCCAGCGATCGACGCGCTTACGGGATTCCTGGTCTGAGTCTGATTCGAAGATAAACACATATCTACTCCTAGATACTGTTTGATACATCCTTCACTATTATAGATAGCCATGTGTAAATTCATTTTTAAGGTTGAAAAATCATTAGAGCAAATTAGAGATTTTAGTATTGAAGATTTTTAGAGATTTCCAAGTTTTCTAGAGTTTATGTTTGAAGACAGAGGTTTTGTGGGAAGACAATCAGATCCACGTTTTTATGCTATTCAGGTTTTATTTTTCTATGATTAATATTTCTCTGAATATGTGTAACTAAATTCTTCTTCAGATTCTAGGGTTTCGCACTATCAATGTATGCATGTTTTGATTAATTGAATTATTTTCCCTTTCCCTTCGTAGTTTGTGAAATCTGTGTTAATTCATAATCTTGAGTTTGTTGGCCACATCTTAGG
Source organism: Plectranthus barbatus (assembly GCA_026898455.1). Classification (NCBI taxonomy): domain Eukaryota; kingdom Viridiplantae; phylum Streptophyta; class Magnoliopsida; order Lamiales; family Lamiaceae; genus Plectranthus; species Plectranthus barbatus. Next base: position 252,624 of record JAPKLW010000085.1, read on the forward strand.
ATTAACTAGTTGACTACTTGAGACGTAACTGTAATAGTTTTCGATGGAAAGATATTTTCACAATATAATCTAATTTCTTGTCGTAACTGAAGGAGATTGATTGTAGGGATAAATCTGTAGATCTTTGGAGTTAGTTAATTTATCTTGAGACCGAGCGGAGATAGGTAATTAATTAATCTACTTTATGAATTGTCCAACAAAGAAGTTCATAATACTTTTCTGATATTTCACTATGAAGAGGAATTAAATTGGGAAATAATCAATTCATTCATCCATGTCATACTTGATAGGTAGATTTCCCTGGAATCTGTACTCACACAATCGTTTTCATCAAAAGCAATTTAATTTTCTATTTTAAATTTAATTCGCAAGTATTTAGAATTTCAAAATAATTACAACCCAAAATTTGACTTTTCCCTAACCAGTGTTTTGAGAACTAATGTTTTAGTACTTAGGGTTTTTCGTTACTTCTTTCCCTGTGGGATCGATAATTTTCATTTGCCGCTATATTATTAGCTTTGCTAAGTCGCTGTTAAATAATTTAGCGATCAAATTTTGGCGCCGTTGCCGGGGAAAGAATATAATTAATCTTACTATTAAAACTGTAATCAAAGTACTGATTTAGGTTGTATTTTCTTCCTGTTTTCGTGTTTTTCGTCATTTACGTCAATCGATGTGATTTTCCATCGATCAACGCGTGTGTCATTACCTCGTTGATCGATGCTACAGCTCGTCGATTGACGCTGAGGTGTGTTCTGATTTTTCAGTTTTTCAATTTCAGTTCGTTCGTTTTATTTTCAGTTTTTCCTCAATACCTCTTTTGCTGTACAGGTAGTGCATGAGTACGAGAGCCAGAGGAAAGGACCCGCTATACTATCACCCGCATATTGAATCCACTTGCAGAAAGATCCGAAAGAATAAGCGTGCTCAGGAAGGCTCGAGTAATCAAACAATGGAAGACAATGTGCCACAGCCGGTTATTCAACCGCAACCACCAATGCTAACTGCAGAGGAGCAAGCTGTGCTTCTCCAAGAAGTTCAAGCTATGAGGGCACAGATCCTACAGTTCAACCTGGAAAGAGACCTCGAGAGGAACTATCCAAATGGAAGGGATGTCCGCCGTAACCCATTGTTTGAGGATAATCCCGACAATGAAGAGGATGACAACCAGAATCCGCCAGGGGAATCTGACGATGAGGAAGAAGAGGAGGCCATGCAGAACCGGTATAAACCTCGATTCAGGGAGACAGACTTCATAATTGGCATCAATGCCAATAATTTTGAGCTGAAGACCGGATTGGTGCAGATGGTCCAACAAAATCAATTCGAAGGAAGGGCTACTAAGGATCCTTATGCACATCTGGATAAGTTCCTTATGCTCTGCAACACTGTCAAGATCGGAGGAGTCAGCAAGAGTGCCATCCGAATGCGTCTGTTTGCATTCTCTCTGAGGGATAAGGCACAATCATGGTTCACTGCATTGGACAAGGAAAGCATAAGCACATGGACTGAACTGAGGAATGAGTTCCTGGAAAATTTCTTCCCTCCGAATGTCATCAGGCAGAGAAGGAAGGAAATCATCAGATTCGCTCAAAGACCTGATGAGAGCTTCAGTGAGACGTGGGAAAGATTCAAAGAACTACTGAGATCTTGCCCCGGACATGGCTTTCCGCCAGGAGAGCAGGCAGAAGCATTCTATGAAGGACTCAATGACAAGATTGTCAAATTGGTAGACAGTACATTGGTAGATACCATCATGACAAAAAGCGGAAAGAAAGCCATGGAATTCTTCCAAAAGATGGCTGACAACACTCAACGGTGGTCCTCAAATCGAACTCGACCCGTGAAAGCAGTCGAAAAAGTGGTGGAGAAAGTTGCCGAACAACCTGATTTGGCAACTGAGTTGAAAAAGCTCAAGGAAGAATTCGCTACGCTGAAGCAAGAGAAAACTGTCGCCGCAGTTGAGAAGGTGCAAGTTCCACCGGATGGTGGGGGTGCCGAAGTAAACTTCATTTAAAGAGGCGGTTATCGAAACAATTACCGAGGAGGGTATCAACAACACAATCAGCAGCATAACCAGCCTTACACTTATAATCATGCGAGGAATCATCCTTGATTTTCCTACGCAAACCCTCAAGCCGCAGAGCAGCCACCACCGGGATTTGCCGTGCAAGACGGGGCAATAGTGGAGAAGAAGAAGCCAAATCTCGAGGAGATTTTGGCTAAATTTATGGAAGGCTCCACCGATACGGTAGCCAAGCTTAAGCAAGAAATCTCGGGCGTGAACACTAAAGTTGACCACATGCAGAAGCATGTGCAGATCATTGGAACCAAGTCAGTCAGATTGCCGATGCTCTTGGAACTAAACACAAGCCGGGACAACTTCCGAGCAACACTCAAGTCAATCCCAAGAACCAGAATCAGAGGAACCAAGTGAACGCCATAACTCTGAGAGGGGGAAAATCCTATGAAGGACCAAGGCAGGCAGGGAAAGAAGCCGAGAAGGAAGAAGAAACCATCGCAGACGAGATCCCGTCGACCAACGGAGGGTCTCCATCGATCGACGCAACTCCTGAGGCCACGTCGATCGATGCTGATCCTCATCGACCGACGCTAGCCCCCGTTCCACCTCTGAAGAAACCGCCTCTGCCGTTTCTGCAGCGGTTCGCCAAGACAAAGATGAACGAGAGGTATGCACGATTCCTGGAAACAATGAAGAAGGTGCATATCAATATTCCATTAGTCGAAGCGCTGCAAGAGATGCCCGGGTACATCAAGTTTCTGAAAGACATGGTATCTCAAAAAAGACCTTTCTTGGAGCATGAGACAGTCAACCTGTTCGACGAGTGCAACACCATTATTCAAAAGAAGATGTCGATCAAAATGGAGGACCCGGGTTCCTTCACAATTTCTTGTGTGATCGGAGGAGAAACCTTTGGGAAAGTCCACTGCGATTCTGAAGCATCAATCAATCTGATGCCGCTGTCAATCTTCAAGCGGTTAAAGATCGAAAACATCAAGCCCACTACAATCTCACTTCAGATGGCCGATCGATCAGTTTCCTACCCGAAAGGCATCGTGGAAGATGTGCTGGTAAAGGTAAAAGATTTCATCATTCCAGCCGATTTCGTGGTACTAGACATGGAAGAAGATCGGAACATTCCTCTGAACCTTGGAAGGCCATTCCTGAAAACCGGAGGGGCATTGATTGACATTCGAGATGGCAAACTGACATTCTGAGTGAACAACGAGTCAGTTACATTCTCAATCTACAAGGCAATGCAGAAGCACAATGAAGAAAGCTATCAAGAAGAATGCAACATGATTAACTGCTTCAGCCCGGTGATGTCTTCTCCTTTTGCCTCTCTCAAAAGTGAACCGAGTTTTCTGGAAAACTGCCTACAACATTCGCTGTTCTCGTCAACAAATCTGGACGAGGCAGAAGAGGGGATCCTGGATCAGGTTGTGGAGCTGGACGTGTTTGAGGAGATAACTCGAGAAAAAGAAACCAAGAGAGAACCACTGCCTAATCACTACCGTCGGAATCAGCCGGAAGGAGACGGGGAGGAGAGCAAGTCGATCAACGCCACTGTCTCATCGATCGACGACCCTTCGAAGGCCATGTCGATCGACGGAGATGTCCTGTCGATCGACGCTGACCTGGGAAAGCCAATTTCCGACTTCGACCCACCACCTCTGGAACTCAAGACGCTTCCGGCACATCTCAGGTATGCATTTCTGGGTTCTGGTGACACTTACCCTGTTATTGTTTCTGCCTATCTTACACAGGGGGAGTTGGACAAACTGCTACGAGTCCTACGAAAATATAAGTCCGCCATTGGATGGACTTTTGGAGATATCAAGGGGATCAGCCCTTCGCTGTGCATGCACAAGATCATCCTTGAAGAGGGCGCTAAACCCAAGAGACAAGCACAACGACGACTGAACCCCATCATGCAAGAAGTCGTAAAGAAGGAGGTTCTCAAACTCCTTGATCATGACATGATTTACCCTATTTCCGACAGCAAGTGGGTGAGATGCAGATAGTAAAGAATGATGATGGAGAGGAAGTTGCGACAAGACCAATCACGGGATGGTAATTTTGCATCGACTACCGCACTTTGAACACCGCCACGTGCAAGGATCATTTTCCTCTTCCCTTCATCGATCAAATGCTCGATAGATTATCCGGTTACCCTTTTTATTGTTTTCTTGATGGTTACTCAGGGTATAACCAGATAGCTGTGGCGCCTGAAGATCAACACAAGACATCATTCACCTGTCCACATGGAGTATTCGCCTACCGTCGGATGCCCTTCGGACTATGCAATGCACCGGCTACCTTCCAGAGATGCATGATGGCCATCTTCCACGACTTTATCGAAGATGTCATGGAGGTATTTATGGATGACTTCTCGGTTTTTGGTAGCTCATTCGATGTTTGTTTGCAGAATCTGGCTACCGTACTCGAGAGATGCACCGAGACTAACCTTTGCCTCAATTGGGAGAAATGCCACTTCATGGTGTGAGAAGGGATTGTGTTGGGACATCGAGTGTCAGCTGAAGGACTTGAAGTAGACCGAGCCAAAGTGATAGCCATTGAGAAGATGCCACCACCAACAAATGTCAAAGCCGTCCGAAGTTTCCTTGGTCACGCCGGATTCTATAGGAGGTTCATCAAAGACTTCTCAAAGATATCTCGGCCCTTGTGCAACCTGTTGGAGAAGGATGTCTCCTTCGTGTTTGATGATGAGTGCATGAAGGCATTCGAGAGATTGAAAGAGGCACTGGTGACTGCGCCAGTCTTGACCGCGCCTGACTGGGATGAGCCTTTCACATTGATGTGCGACGCCAGCGACTATGCTGTTGGAGTAGTCTTAGGACAACTAAAAGGAAGGCTCTTTCATGTAATTCACTACGCTAGCAAGAGCATGAATCCGGCGCAATGCAACTACACCACCTCGGAGAAAGAGATGCTCGTGGTCGTGTATGCCTTCGACAAGTTCCGGCCTTATCATATAGGCTCGAAGACAATTGTCTACACCGACCATGCAACCATCAGATACTTGTTCGCAAAGCAAGATGCCAAGCCAAGACTGATCCGGTGGATATTATTGCTGCAGGAGTTTGACTTGGAGATCAAGGACAGAAAAGGGAGCGAGAACGTGATCGCCGACCACTTGTCAAGACTCGAGCCACCGGTGGAAGGGGATGATCAGCAGATGACAATCCGAGAGTCATTCCCCGACGAACAAATCTATGCTACGAGGGATTTGAAAGAGATGTTCGAGTTCAAAACTCCATGGTATGTAGACTTCGCCAACTACTCGGCTGGCGGCGTACTTCCTCCAGACTCTTCTCCTTATGCAAGGAAAAAGTTTCTGCACGATGTCAGATTCTACTATTGGGAGGATCCCTATCTGTGGCGTAGATGTGCTGATGGCATCATCCGTCGATGTGTGCCCCAGTCCGAGTGGCAACCAATCTTCGAAGCTTGCCACTCATCTCCAAGTGGCGGCCATCATTCAGCCAACCGGACGACATTCAAAATCCTCGCCAGCGGGTTCTATTGGCCATCCATCTACGAGATCTACCGTGGATGGATTACGAGTTGTGATCGCTGCCAAAGGATTAGCAATATCTCGCGAAGGGATGAGATGCAACAGACGCCGGTCATCGAAGTCGAGATCTTTGATGTTTGGGGGATCGACTTCATGGGACCTTTTCCGCCATCTCAAGGGTTCTCATACATACTTCTGGCAGTGGACTACGTATCACGATGGGTTGAGGCCGTTCCAACAGTCACAAATGACTCCAAAGTGGTCATCAAGTTCCTGCAAAAGCTCATAACGAGATTTGGGACGCCAAGAGCCTTGGTAAGCGATGGGGGATCCCACTTCTGCAACAAATGGCTGACCACTCTTCTTGCGAGGTATGGAGTCAAACACCGAGTCACTACTCCATATCACCCACAAGGGAATGGGTTGACAGAGTTGTCCAACCGAGAAATCAAACAAATTCTGGAAAAGACGGTGAAGCAAAGAAAGGATTGGGCAGCTGTACTTGATGATGCATTATGGGCATACCACACCGCCTACAAAACCCCCATTGGGACATCACCCTACCAGCTGATTTCGGGAAGTCATGTCACCTACCAGTGGAGATGGAGCACAAGGCTTGGAGAGCAGTGAAAGAACTAAACTTGGATTGGAGGACAACCGCAGAAGAGCGAGCCATGGCATTGAATGAGCTTGAAGACTTTTGGGATGAAGCTTATGAGAACAATGTCATCTACAAGAATCGAGCGAAGAGATTCCACGACAAGAGGATTTGCTCACATGTGTTTCATTCCGGTGACAAAGTCCTCCTCTTCAAATCCCGTCTTCGATTCATGCCCGGAAAACTGCAGTCAAAGTGGGCCGGACCATACACTGTGATTTGTCAATTCATGAACGGTGTAGTTGAGTTAGCCAGCCAAGATGGGAAGAACTTCAAGGTGAACGGGCAAAACCTGAAGCCATACTACACCCCACTTCAAGTCGAAGCGGTGGAGAAGTATTACTTGAACCGCCCTTGAATTCACAGGTTTTGTCGAGCTAGCGACATAATACAAAGCACTGGTTGGGAGGAAACCCAACAATTTACTGCTTTCTTTTAATTCTGTATTTTTAAATTTAGTTAAATCGAGTCAGTTCAGTATCATTTTTCCAGAGTTTTTTTAATTGCGTCGGGTCCAGTCATCTATCGGGGCCACGTCGATCGCTGCCCTTTGGCGTCGATCGACGCGTGTTTCTGGGCTTCGTCGATCGACGATCGACGAGGGAATTTCGGCCATATCGATCGACGGGGGTGCCTCGTCGATCGACATGAACGATTCAGAGGCCGGACAGAGACGGGTTTAAAACCCAAAACCCCTCATTCTTTTCCTCACAAACACACACGCACAATTTCTTTCTCTCCAAAAATGCCCACCTCGAATTATTTCTCTCCAAATTTCTCGCTACAATCCACGGTATGTATCCTAAACCTTCCCTTTTCGATTATTTCATATGTTGTGAAGGATTTGAGCTAGATTTTGATGAAAATTGAACTTGGTGCCCTTGTTTCGCATTTTTGTCTATTTCGTTGCTATTCGTGATGATTATTCGATATGGTTAGTTGTATTAGTCGATACACTCGCTTACCATGGATTTGTTGCTTTGATTTCATTGAATTTCACAAACATGATTTTGGGGGGATAATTCTTGTTGGTGGTGTTGTTCTTGTCATATTGCTTTGGAGTAAAATTCTTTCAGATTTTGATGCAATATGCTAGGATAGGAGTTGAATTGCGTGAATGTCGAGTCAATTTTGCATGGGTAGATGCATTTTGTGGAGAATTGCACATTTTGTCATATTGATGTTTGGGGATTTTGTGAAGATTATTGATGAACTTTGACACCTTCCCTACTACCCTTGCAGATTCTCATGTAGTTCCGCCCAACTTTTGCAAACCAAACATACGAGAGGCATTTCAGGAAGCTCTTGAGTGATGAGTTCACCGTCCGGCAGACACTCTATCCATGTCCGACAACAATGGGAAGGCTGGGAATTCAAGCTGATGTGGAGGCTCTCTTGGAGAGAGTAGACTGGAGTGCCTAGATGACGGAGCAGTGGCCAACATACCCGTCACATGTCCTTGAGTTTCTGGCCTCACTCCATGTCTATGAGGTCCTGCCCTCAGATACAACCACCATTGCCTTCCAGCTTCTGAATGAGCACTACGAGATGCCAAGGGACAAGCTTGAAGAGGTTTGGGGCGTCCGGAAAGGGGGAGGGATTTCTTCCCCCGAGCTTTGACATTGCCTGATTCTGGAGTCAGATAGCAGCAGATGCTAAAGAGGACTTGCGGGAGTTTGAGTTGGGGAACTTAAAGGCTTCCTCCATTGACAACCCGGTCTTCCGGTATATCTAGAGGTGCATGGGAGTGTCCTTCACTGGCAGGCATGAGAGCGGAAAGGCAAGAGTGGGAGAGTTGTTTGCCCTCTACTGTATGCTGATAGGCAAGGAATTCAGCTTCACGGCGTTGGTCATGGACCATTGGAGGCATCAGATCAAGGCCTCCAAGGGCAACATTTGGAGCGGGGGATTGATCACCCCGATTGCGGAGCTTGTGGGCATTGACTTGACCCAGATTGAGGCGCTCGAGGAAGACAACTGAGGCCTTGGCACCGGGGTTTTGGTGAAGATGTTGATGCTTTCACCTCGTGAGGCAGGGTGGTCCCTCCGGATGTCCAATGGGGACAGGTTTCCACTTCCACAGAGGGACCTCACTCACGTCACCGATTATCACTTCCGTTATAATTGGTTGATGAGCACACCCGCCCATTTGAGGCTCATGGTCGGAGCACATGGAGGACCCGGTACCTCCAGACTTCGTCACCGCCCACTGACTCAGCCGGATCAGCGACCGCTGACCCCACCAGCCGAGCCCGAGGATGAGGCGCCACAGGATGAGATGCATGATGGAGGAGGGGGGCACATTCCTGATCAGACCGGTGGATATTTGTCCGACCACTTCGCAGGAGAGTCTTCATCTTCCGGAGTAGTGGATCTGGCGATGATCTACCAGTTCATGCAGCAGCAGGCTATTTTGCATTCCGAGGAGCACACCCGGCAGGCAAATTTTTGCCAGCACGTGACCACGAGGCTCAACACCCTCGACATGCAGATGCAGCGCCTTCTCCTGAACACCGAGCCCGACTCTGTCTACCTCCGACGCCACAGAGAGCGCCAGGACCTCCGGTGGTGACTACCCGTTTGGCCTACCCCCGATGTTGAGATGGAGGATCCTCTGGAGGAGGAATGAGGTACCGTTTCTTTTTTTCTTATCGAACTTTCAAACTTGTCCACTCCTTCGAGTGAAACAAGTTTGGGGGGATGAGGATAGGAAAAGGGAAACGTTTGTTTGTTTTTATTTTATTTTCTGCTTTATTTTAATTTTTTGTTGTTTTTCTGTTTTTGTTTTTTCTGAACCATCACCATCCTTGTTCTTTTGCTTCAGTGTGAACAATTGCTCTCTGCAAGGGTTTTTACTCAAATTTAGTATTTTTGAACTCTTGATTTGTGATACTTGTTCTGTTTTGAATAAGTTTTGAACTCTTGATTTGTGGTACTTTTTATGAGTTGAATAGTCTTGAGTATTATTTTAGGAGCTTTTGAACATAGGGCAGTCGAAACTACTTTTGATTATGTTGGTGTTGATGTTGATTACTTGTCTTTCCTTGGAATTGAATTGTTGATTGATAATTGAAATATTTGCTAGTTAAGAATGATAATCCGTGTGATAGAGTAGCCGGTGATAGGAGCTATTTTGCTTGACAAGTTGATCTTTGAAGTATAAATCGTTGCATGATAACTGTTTGGAATTCGGGTAATTATTGAGGAGTAACGAAAATTTCTACCTTGTGAGAAATTTGTGCCATCTTTTCGTTTGATGAGTGACAAAGTTATTAGATTTACTTCCTAGAATTTGATGAATTTCTCTCTTGAGGTTGCATTAAGTGTGGTAATAGGGTGAAAATGATTTTAGGCATGTTCTTTCGTAGCCCATCTCCCATATACTCACCTTTGATTTCCATTTGTAACCCCTTTGAGCCTTGAAAATTTTTCTTTCTTTTATTAGGAGGGTTGATGAACAAGAAATTGTGATTTATTAGATGGTGTAAGCTGTGGGATTGTGATATGAGGCTGTGTGCAAAAATAAGGGTTCCTGAGGGTAAATTAGAAGAAGTGAACATTGGTGAACACGAATAAAAAAAAAGAGAGAGAAGAGAAAAAGAAAATTGAGAAGGAAAACATCATATGTGTAGTTCACAAAAGTCAAAATAAAGTTAGAACCCTGAAAAATTACAAAAGACAAGGAACAAGATTGTGTGTAAAAAGAAAAAGAATCATGTGGGCAAGATATGCTAACGGACTTGGTGTTTGAATGTAATATTTTGAGTCACTTAGCCAAAAATATCCTACCTCTTAGGTAAGCCACATTACAACCAAATAAGAACCTTTCTGATTCCCTGAAAAACCACACTAACAAGCAGTGGAGAGATGAGAAATCTGTCAAACCTATGGTGAGGTAAACTAAAACTTTGAATGAGTGAATTTCAAGCCCTTTACTTGATTGAGCGATGAGTGCAAACACTTCCTGGTGAGGTTCCTCCTAAATAATTCAACAATGAGAATTTGTTTGGATTGCATGATTTATGTGAATAAGTGATACTTAGATTGCAAAAGAAGCTTGTGAGGCATTGCACACTTGTATCTGCATTTGATTAGATTTCTTTTCTGTGAATTGATCGAGGACGATCAATGGTTTAAGTTTGGGGGAGTTGATAAGTTAGGATTTTCACCAACTTATCTGGTTGTTCTTTCACTAATTGTGTGGTGTTCAGATTGTTTTTAGTGTCTTTTTCGTGCATGAATTGGCTTTTGTACTTGTAATGTCGTGTTTGATGAGTCATGGTTTTTGGTCGAAAACAACGAAGAATAGGTTCCCAGTTCAGGACCACGTCGATCGACGGGGATGTCTCGTCGATCGACGCGATGATTGGAAAAGAAGTGCTAGACGAAGGAGAAGGAGAAGGTCGACGGAAGCAGCAAGCCTACATCGATCGACGCCATTCCACGTCGATCGATGAGGGTGCTTCAGCAGCGTCGATCGACGCTGTTCTCCAGCGATCGACGCGCTTACGAGATTCCTGGTCTGAGTCTGATTCGAAGATAAACACATATCTACTACTAGATACTGTTTGATACATCCTTCACTATTATAAATAGCCATGTGTTAATTCATTTTTAAGGTGGAAAAATCATTAGAGCAAATTAGAGATTTTAGTATTGAAGATTTTTAGAGATTTCCAAGTTTTCTAGAGTTTATGTTTGAAGACAGAGGCTTTGTGGGAAGACAATCGGATCCACGTTTTTATGCAATTCAGGTTTTATTTTTCTATGATGAATATTTCTCTGAATATGTGTAACTAAATTCTTCTTCAGATTCTAGGGTTTCGCACTATCAATGTATGCATGTTTTGATTAATTGAATTATTTTCCGTTTCCCTTCGTAGTTTGTGAAATATGTGTTAATTCATAATCTTGAGTTTGTTGGCCACATCTTAGGATTAACTAGTTGACTACTTGAGACGTAACTGTAATAGTTTTCAATGAAAAGATATTTTCACAATATAATCTAATTTCTTGTCGTAATTGAAGGAGATTGATTGAAGGGATAAATTTGTAGATCTTCGGAGTCAGTTAATTTATCTTGAGACCGAGCGGAGATAGGTAATTAATTAATCTACTTTATGAATTGTCCAACAAAGAAGTTCATAATACTTTTATGATATTTCACTACAAAGATGAATTAAATTGGGAAATAATCAATTCATTCATCCATGTCATACTTGATAGGTAGATTTCCCTGTATAAAGTGGTGTCTTATGTCAATGTCCTTTATGTGTGAGTGTTGGACAGGATTTTTAGCAATTTCTATTGCACTAGCATTATCACACAAGAGAGTCAGAGTTTCAGTAGGCAAACCATAGTCTTCTAACATTTGTCTCATCCAAAGTAGTTCAGTGCACCCACTGGCTGCTGAGACATATTCAGCTTCAGCCGTTGATAGTGAGATGCAATTCTATTTTTTGCTCGACCATGACACCAAGTTTGCACTTATCAGAAAACCTCCACCACTTGTGCTTTTCCTATCGTCTACGTCACCTCCCCAAAATGCGTCACTATATCCTGTAATGTTAGTGCCAGACTGTTTTGTATACCAAAGTCCCAAATTAGGAGTGCCAGAGATATATCGAATTATCCTTTTAACAACTTTTAAGTGTGACTCCTTGGGGTCAGACTGGTACCTAGCACATACACCAACACTAAACAAAATATCTGGACAACTAGCAGACAAATATAAGAGACTTCCTATCATGCTACGGTAAAGAGTTGGTTCGACTTTGACACCAGAACTATCCCTACATAGTTTATCACTACTTCCCATAGGTGTCTTCATGTGTTTAGAATTACCTAAACCAAACCTCTTAACAATTCCTAAAGCATACTTAGACTGAGATAAAAAGATTCCATCTTTACGTTGCATAATTTGTAAACCTAAAAAATAATTTAATTCACCTACCATGCTCATTTGAAACATGTTTGACATCAGAAGCACCAAACACAATAATCCACATAAATTTGAGCAATAATAAAATCGTTATCTAAATGTTTGACAAAGAGGGTTTTATCGGCATTACCTCTTACAAACCTTAAATCCAACAGAAATTCAGTAAGCCTAGCATACCATGCGCGTGGGGCTTGCTTTAAGCCGTAGAGGGCCTTTTTGAGTTTGTAGACATGATCGGGCTTTGACAAATCTTCAAACCCTTTAGGTTGCTCGACATAAGCTTCCTCTTCCAGAATTCCATTCAAGAAGGCGCTTTTAACGTCCATTTGATAAAGTGAGAAATCTACAGCACAAGCAATAGAGATCAAGAGACGGATTGACTCTAATCTTGCCACAGGAGCAAACGTCTCGTCAAAGTCAATGCCTTCAACTTGCGTATACCCCTGAGCAACCAATCTCGACTTGTTTCTCACGACATTGCCCTTTTCGTCAGTCTTGTTTTTGAATATCCACTTTGTTCCAATAACATTTTTTTCATTTAGCCTTGGAACTAGCTCCCAAACATCATTATACTCGAATTGACTTAGTTCCTCTTGCATGGACTTAATCCAAAATTCATCTGCAAGAGCATCTTTGACATTCTTTGGTTCAGTTAGTGATAAATAACATGCGGAGTGTAAGAGATTAAATTTTGTAGATAAACACATAGATCTGACCATATCTCGGTAATTGACAGGATCCTTCTTCCTAGTTTGGATTCCCTCTGTCAAATTTCCGATTACCTGAATGTGGGATGATCCTTCCTTATTCTGAGAGGAGGGTCCCTTCTGTCATGGTTTGACAATGGGGTGTCAGAGTGGTCATCTGTGTCAAAGTTTGATGAAGTTTGACTCGAGGTAGACTGATCACTGGGTGATTGTTCATTGGTAGACGGTTCTTCAGTACTCTCCCTAATTTATCTAATTTATCGATCTTCTCAATTAGAGAGCCAGCTTCGTCAAACACAACATTGATTGACTCCTGGATTGTTTGAGTGTCAAGGTTGTAGACTCGATAGGCTCGGCTGTTGCTAGCATACCCAAGGAATAGGGCTTTACTGCTCCTTGTGTCCAGTTTGGTAAGATAATCCCTGTCATTCAACACAAAACACAGACACTCAAAGACATGTAAGTACTTTAGGTTAGGTTTCTTACCATTAAGAATTTCATAAGGTGTTGTCTTTGTTCCAGGTCGGAGATAGACCCTGTTGATCAGATGACACGCCGTGTTAACAGCTTCAACCCACAACCTTTTGGAAAGGTTCTTTGAGTTTAACATAACTCGGACCATTTCCTAAAGTGTTCGGTTCTTTCTCTCCACCACTCCGTTCTGTTATGCTGTCTTGGGTGCTGAGAACTCGTGAGAGATGCCCTTTCTTTCACAAAATTGGTTGAAGCTTTCGTTTTCAAACTCTCTCCCATGGTCTGTTCGAATTCGTATGACACTAGAGTGATAGAGCTTCTTGAATTTTTTGTAAAGCTTCTTAAAGTGGTCAAAGGCTTCAGACTTTTCTCTTAGAAATTCCACCCACGTGAATCTTAAGAAGTCATTTGTACACACTAACACATATCTTTTCCGACCTATACTTTCAACTTCAATAGGTCCCATCAAATCCATGTGAAGTAATTCAAAACAAGTGTTTGTGTTACCAGAATCGGTGACAGGATGAGATGAACGAACCTGTTTACCTTTTGTACATGGACCACAAACTTTGTCAGGGTTAAACTTCAGGTTTGGAACTCCCTTGACTGCATCAGCTTTAAGAAGTTTCTGAATGCAATGTGAACTTGCATGTCCCATCTTCTGGTGCCATAGTTCAGCTTCATCAGGCTTTGACACCAGGCAACTTCCTTCTTGTTCAGCTTGATAGCAGTTGTCTGAGGATCGACTGCCAAACATAACACACCTATTAGTTTTATCATATACCTCACAGATGTCCTTGTCGAATTTGACAACCATCCCATCATCGCACAGCTGACTTATGCTGATCAGATTGGCGGTTAGACCTTCCACGTACAACACATGTTGAAGTTTAGGGAAGTCTGGCACGTTCAGGGTTCCTTTGCCTGTAATTCTTCCTTTAGCTCCTCCTCCATATGTAACAGAACCACCGCAGATTTCTGAGTAGTCTGACATACATGATCGATCGCCTATCATATGTCTGGAGCAGCTGCTGTCAAAGTACCATGTAACTGCAATATTAGTTTTTAACGAAGTATACACAACAAAACAATTTGAAGCTGTTTTCTAGTTTTCATCTGCAATTCTTTTTATGCAGAAAGGCTTGATGTGACCTGCCTTGTTACAGTAATGACATACATACTTCTTTGACTTTTCCTTCTCGTTTGACACTCTAGTGTCAGACTCCCCCTTTGTAAATTTGATCATGTTCTGAGAATAAAAAATATTAGAACTGGGAGTCGTTTGATCTTCATACCCTAGTCCACTTCCATTAGATGTCTTAGTGGCAAGGATCTCATCAAAAGTGTCTCGTCCTCGATTGATTTTGTCAAAGACGGAATCAGCTTCCTTCGGCTTATCCTTCAGATGACTGACATCTTTGTCCCTCCGAGTTAGAAGAACTTCTAACCTCATAAGATGTCTTCTTAAGGACTGATTCTCTTCTTTAAGTCTTTCAATTTCGTGACTTTGTTCCTCACATCTTCTATCCACAATGTTAAAGAGATCACTCACTTTCTCCATCTCTTTTGGAGAAGTGACAAAGTTTCCTTCTTCCTCATTTCTTTGACCTGAAACACACTCAGACATTGACACGTCAGAGTAAGATGCATTATACCAGTTTCTGGTGTCACCACATGGTACGATAGTGAGATCACTTGCATCTTCCTTGCTTTCAGACTCTTCAGTGTTATCCAACTCCATCAGGTCATCTTCATTGAGTTCTTCAATCCTAACATATAACACAACCTTCTCATCCTCATCCTCATCAGTGTCAGAGTCATCACTTAGGGTGGTGTTAAAGTTTAGCTTCTTTCTTCTTAGAACAGTTGGACATTCATTAGCAAAATGACCCATTCCAGAACACCCATGACACTTGACACTATCAAAAGTAGAACTTTCTGAAAAAGGATTAATACCATTTTTGGCGTATTTATCACTCTTACGTGAGGATGTGGTTGAGTTACTTGAGGCAATTGAAGGCACGGAGGTTGAGGTTTTGAACCTCCTTGTGCTGGATTCACCTATTCCTTTCTTCATGGATCTCATGAATTTGTTGAACTTTTTTGTTAAGAGCACCAGATTCGGTTGTTCCTCATCTAGCAATTCATCGTCTGAGACCTCGAGGTCAAACTTTGATGATTTTGACACACTTTCAACTGGTTCTTTTCCAGCATGAAGTGCTATGCTTTTGCCCCTATAAACCTGTTTTAATTCATTCAAATTCAGTTCAAATGTGGTAAGAATGCTTACCAATTCACCAATCTCCAGCTTTTCCAAATCTTTGGCCTCTTCAATGGCTGAAATTTTGTAATTGAATCTTTCAGGTAGAGATATAAGCATCTTGCTAACAAGTCTTTCATTGCTAATTGGATCTTCGAGTGCGAGAGCTTCATTAGCCATGGTCACCATCTTTTCAAAGTATTCGGTGATGGTTTCGACCTCAGCCATGTGGAGATTCTCAAACTTGGTAGTGAGGAGTCTCATTTTAGTCTTTCGCACACTGGCTGACCCTTCGCATTTGGCTTGAAGAATTAGTCAGGCTTCTTTTGCTTCCAAGCAACTTGAAATTAACCTAGCACAACCAATATAAACAGGCATAAAAATCGCATTAAGGGCTTTAGCATTGCAGTTTGACAACATCCGTTCCTCATTCGACCATTTTCCTTCTTCTTTTGGAATCATGACAGTCTTTGTTGTATCTTCAGGATCTGGAATTTCTTCCTTCGGAGGTGTCCATCCTTCCAGCAACGCAGCCCAAGCTCTCTCATCAACAGCTTTAATATAAATTCGCATACGGGTTTTCCACATATTGTAGTTGGTCCCATTGCAATCCGACACGGGAGGACGGGCTGGTAAACTCGACATATCCATTGTGAAAAACTGCACTCAGGAAAGAAACTACTTAGTCCGTCAAGTAGAGGCTCGTGACGCCAATTGATATAATTTAGTGCCCGAGTTTAACATAATGGTGTCAAAGATAGTAAAACACAAAGGTTTGACGCACGCAAAACAGAGTATTTTAACACACGCGGAAACTTTAAAGTTTGACACAACGGAATTAATTGTTCGAAGATTTATAAATCATAAACCCTCGAGAGCCACACGGCAAATAGTTTTCACTTTTCAAAACAAGGTTTTTACAAGTGAAGAACAAAATACTAAACAATATAGAAATTTTCCTAAGTTCACTCCTTAGTAAAATTCCTACGAAAGCAATCAAACACAAAATCACACGATACAACCCAATTACTCCTCCACCGTAGGATTCACTCTCCGGATATGGATTCCACAACTCGATTGTATTCTTCGTGCGCTTGATGAATGATTAGAGAAACGATTCAGCCTAGAGAGCTCGTATGAATATGTGTCTAACCTCTGATCCACACGTCTCTAGTCTTCTTTGTCTTCTATTTATTTGTCTTGGAGCACTCGTACACTTCTTCCACTACTTGGCAATGGATCGTGTCCCTCTTCCACATCTTTACCTGTTCATACAACAAAAATGAACTCCCACTAACTCACGTGGGGGTTAGATAAAGATGTAGAGGTGCTCCCTATTATTTAGGAACTAGAATAACAATCTAGAATAATAATATAAAGTATATAATTAATAAGACATAATTAATAGACATAATATATACGAATCCTAATAAATAGGACCTGTAAAAACGTCATTAAAACAGATAAATATAAGTTTCCTAAAAGATAGGAATTAGTTGCAACAAACAGATTCGAAACTTTGACATTTAAGTGTCAAAGTTGTAAGCATATAAGGTTTGACACTAACCTGTCAATGCGAGTAAGTTTGACAACCGTGTGTCAAACTTACATATTCACATATTCGTACTTCACATAGACAACTTTATTTTTGGTAATTCTTCTTACAATCTAATTTTTCTACTTTACTCCAATCCTTGTCTGTTTGCATTAATGGCTACCTATTTATTATCTAATGTAGACCAAACGAGACGTTCTTCCTTGGATTGACGTACACGCCACAAAATCATGGGGGGTGTTGCACGAGGACTTTTGTACTTGCACGAATATTCTGGATTAAGAGTCATACATCGTGATCTTAAGGCCAGTAATGTGCTTTTAGATGGAGATATGAACCCTAAGATTGCAAATTTTGGCATGACAAGATTGTCCAAGCATAATGAAATTGAAGGAATACAACCAAGATTGTTGGAACATAGTAAGTTGATCTTATATGTATATGCCCTAATTAGAGTGTTTACATCATGAGCATTATTTTATTGAAAATACCCATGCATGCATTTATATGTATCATATGCGCAATGTGCTGTGGATATATGGCACCTAAATATGTGATGCATGGAGAATTCTCTATCAAGTCAGATGTTTTTAGTTTGGAGTGCTAAAGTCCTAGAAATCATCAGTGGTCGGAAAAACAATTTTATTCAACATTGGCAGAACATGGAGGATCTCTTAACTCTTGTAAGTATACCGAATGTGTTATTTCTCAATATTTTCTTTTGTCATGTTTGGTATAGATACATATTATATATATAGAGAGAGATGGAATCATATGATAATAAATAAGTATATTAAAAATAAGAATAAATCTCATCCATTTGATCTAATTATATCAATGGCTGATATTTAATCAAGCAACAAATAAAATACAATCAAGCAATAAATGATCAAGCAACAACTGAAATACAATCAAGCAACATTTTAATCAAGAAACAACTAAAATACAATCAAGGAACATTGTAAAGATAATCAAGCGGCTTTATCATTTTATCATGGGGTAGATTTTTATTACCGGATGCATATATGTATAATAAAATTAATGATTATACATGGATAGAAACAGGATAGTTGGAGAAAGGGGAGAGCTGCAGGCATGATAGATCCTCTATTACAAAACATCAGCTTGAGTGAGGTAGTGAAATACATCCACATCGGTTTGCTGTATGTTCAAGAAAAGGCTGATGAGAGGCCAACCATGACATCATATCACAAGTCCTATTTAGATAGGAGAAGAGAATAAATCATGGCCTTTGATTTGATGAAATAAGTGATCCGGATTTAATATCTCTATTTATTTTGTTACTTAATTTAAGAATTAATTTTTTGTAATAAGGGTATTTAGGTAAGTTAAACATGGGGGACCACAAAAAAATCTCATATTCTCTTTCATCTCAAACTCACGTATTTCTTTCTTCAACATATTATCTCTCCTTTAATTTCCTCATAAAACTTGAATTAATCATGTCTCACTCAATTTAAATTATTTTTTAACTTACCGTATATCAGATTAAAGATAATTTAATTATCTTTCAAAAGATATCACTATTGCATATGTTTCGAAAAACATAATCGCAGTAAAAATAAGATAATGCAACTATGCATATGTAGATAAAGCATATTTACAAGCTTAGTAATGCAACTTACATCTGAAAATATATAAACATACAAATATGCCTTATGTAAGCCTGTAAATATGAATTATATAAGCTTGTAAATATGCATTATATACCCTTGTACAGTTGCCATATAATAAACCATTTCAATCCATACATACAAAAACGTTTCTCTGAAACTCCCCTGCCATGGCTTAACCCCAAGCAAGGCCAAGGCAGAGTTCATCATCATCTTCAAACACCCAAATCCCCTCAATAGTGGCATTTCAAGACTTCGACCTCATCTCTCAGCGGCGTCAGGAGGAGGAGAAGAAGAAGAAATCCAAGCAGCGCCTCATCTTGGCATTCATCATCAGCGTCATCGTCATCCTCCTTGCCGCAGCCGCCGGCGTCTGCTTCGCCATATACAAATGCAATCAGGCCAGCCACGCCTGCGCCTCCCACGACCGCCCTCCTCCCGCGGTGGCGCGACTTTTTTTTTTGGGAAATTTGTTTTCGAACTCTATTTTTTCGGACGGAAAAACCCACGCTCAAAATATGTGCAAAATTTCAAGGGATTTGAATTAATGTTTGGTAGTTGAGGTTGCATCTTTACATAAATACCCTTACTCTGCAACTTTTTTATTACCGAATGCACCTTTTTAATTTCACCCATCAAATTGATCTCAACCGTCTAAACACATATTTGAATGTACAAGATTCATTCTCATTTCCCATCTAAGAGACCACTTGTGACTTTAACGCACCCCTATATATATATATATATATAGAGAGAGAGAGAGAGAGAGAGAGAGTTGTAATCATATGTTAACCACTTCCCAGATGTTACCTGTTACCTCATTGTCGGTGCATTATCTAGACAAGCTAATTACATTATCTAGGCCATATGCGGTACATTACGAAGATAATGTACAAACTGATAGATAATGTAATGCAATAATAATGTAATACATTATCTTCGTAATGTACTGCATATGGCCTAGATAATGTAATTAGCTTGTCTAGATAATGCACCGACAATGAGGTAACAGGTAACATCTGGGAAATGGTTAACATGTGAATGCATTCCTATATATATATATATATATATGAGTAGTGATCATATGTTAAAGACTCCCCACATAATAAATAAGAATGAATTTGAGGCATTTATTTTATATTGGACGAACCATATTATTTATTAATTTGGCTCATAATTGTATTATAAGGGT
Source organism: Plectranthus barbatus (assembly GCA_026898455.1). Taxonomy (NCBI): domain Eukaryota; kingdom Viridiplantae; phylum Streptophyta; class Magnoliopsida; order Lamiales; family Lamiaceae; genus Plectranthus; species Plectranthus barbatus. The sequence goes on from JAPKLW010000085.1 coordinate 272,606, forward strand.
ACTATAGTAATTCATCTTTTAAATTTTTTTAATTGTCGCATATCACGTTGGAAAGATTCTAAATTTGAAACATTATCTTTCCCAATTTTATTAAACTATTATATTTTTATCGATTCAAATCTAATTTTTATGAATTGTATATCAAATTAAAACGTATTTTATGAAGATTCATATGGTGTCCATATTGCATTGTTCAATTTTGAAGATTTGCACGAAAATTATGATTCTGTATTCAATTGTCACATGTACTTCATTATATTTATGTTTCTGATACAAACAAATACATCAACTAAGCATACATTATGTGTAAAATAACATCATTTTTTTGGCATCAATTGATGCATTTTCAGATAAACACGATGCATTTTTATTCTAAAGCATATACATTTTGTATGAATGTTAAACGCATTTTTCGCAAACCTAAATAAGAAGCATTTTGTAGTCCTAGACAATGGTATTTTTATTGTATTTTTGTTTAGGATTAAAAAATGTACATATTTTGATTAAAAAATGCATAGAGTAGTCCTAGATTTATATTTTTACAATTTTGCCCCTAGATGCATCACAATAATACAAATAATAAACCGAAACTGGGACAAATTTAAATTAATATTGTGCGTTGATTTTGAATTTTAATGGTCGAGAATTGTTCTTATTTAACATATATAAAACTTTTAACATGTAATCACTACCCATATATATATATATATATTTGTTGGAGTATTGTACCCTTTTGATCATATTTTATTTGTATTTGTTTTGGTGCATCAAAGCTAGATCTGCTTAATCTCTAGCAACTCAGCAATGTGCTGAAATTATAAGTCTTGTATAGGATACTTTTGGTTGAGTTGTAATAGAGTTAGGAATTGTTTGCTAATGGTTGCTGAAGAAGCTAGCAAAGCCCTTAAAGAATTGAAGAGTCAGCAATGTTCCGGAGAAATGAAGATTGTTGAAGAAGCTAGCAAAATAATGAAGATATGGAAAATTAGCAAGTACCGAGAAATGCATGAAGATTGCTGAGGGCACTCAGCAAGTCTCAAGATTTCTAGAAGAATATATCAGACAAATAATGAAGACTCTGAAGTTTCAATATGCTAGATCTCAGCAAGGTTGTTGAGATCTCAGCAAACGCTTAGCGGACTCTGCAGAGAAGTTCTTACAGCAGCATGCCGAGAGTCTAGCAAACATCTGTAGCTGGCAAATCAAATGAAAAGACCATCAATCTAAGGATTTTAAGGAATCTCCTGGATCTGAAGGTTTACATATCAAAAGTCAGAAGGACTCCTAGGATCACTTAGAGATCCGTTCTGACACAATGCATGCGTGTCAGATAAAGAACGAATCAGCGCAAGGAGACTTGAGACGTCTATGTGCAACTCAGAAAAAGGAAGAAAGAAGATTGGTCGTTCACCAATTGTCTCGAACGAATAAAAGACTCAAACTCTTGAATCTTTGTCTTTAAATAGCATAGTATTTGCAGAAAATGATAGAGATCGAACAATACGCAAGAATCAAGCACAAACTCTGCCGAATTCTCTATTGAAATTTTGAGGCTTTGCAAAAGCTATCCGTGCTGATAAACACGAGACTTTGGAAGTTTACTTCTAAAGTTATTTTGGAGTTCTCTCTATCCTAGAAAGAACTCAACAGTCATTTTACTATGTAAGGTTGACTATCACGAGCATTTGCCGCAAGTTGGATAAGTTCAAGGAGGAACTCTAAAACTCCTAAGTCTGACATTCAAGGAGGCTGTGAGGTGCGTCCTCACTCCAAGGGTGACTGAGAAGATTGATATTGAAGGAGCTGCTTGAAGGTGTGTTGTAGCCAGACAGAGGCGCTGCCTGCAGTTAGAAATCAAGCTCAACTCTTTGTATCAAGTCTTAGTGAATTCCAGTCAGCATACTGTAGAGTGGATGTATGAAATTTGTCTGAACCACTATAATCCTTGTGTTTTTCTTGTTGTTATGTATTGCTTATCGTTTAATTGAAACCCAGCACCTTAGCGCCCTCAAGCGCTGGAGTATAAACTGAAAACGATCTAAGAACATTGTGAACTTAACACATATTTTCTAAATCCTTACTGAGTAAGAACCTCAGCAAGATAAGTGCAAGAACCTTTAATTTTCCACTGCATTACAATTACTCTGATCTCGGGGACCAACAATATTACATAGATCAAACATAACATAAATACAAAAAATTATTTTCTTAATAATTATTTATCATCTCAAACTATTTTTTTAATAATTATTAATACATCATATTATATGATTTTGAATGAATTATTTTAAAATACTTGAGTTGAATAATTTATATTAGTTTATTCTATTTTTCAGCTTGCCAGTCATATTATACCGAGATGTCGTGAAACTAAATTGATTAAAATTTGATATTATGTATGGTTAAAATAAATATAAACTTTGTCAATTTAAAATAAAATGTTAAAAATATGGTAAAAAGTGATTTTTATTATTTTAAGATAATTAAATTTTATTATATTAAAAATAATTATTTATTTTGATAATAAATATTTATGCACATTATTTTGGGAGATGTTATATAGAAAATATAGTATTAAATCATATAATAAATAATTAATTCTTCCTCAAATTATATGTTAGGAAATTTGTTAAAATATTTCCTTATCTTATGTTTGATTTTGGTGGTGCAAAGTTGATGTTTAATCTAATCAAGTATGTCTCTAGATTAGTTCCAGTGCGGTATATAATATAAGTCTTGTATATGCTTTTTATTGAGTTGTAAGCCAGGGCTGATTGAAGACCAGAATGATGGATCATTCTGGATGCACAAGACTCAACAAACTATGGTTTAAATCGAACTTATAAGTCTGAGATACATGAGTCTGGAACTGACAAGTTTGGGAGACACCAATTGACTAGTCTCGGACTAATCAGTCTAGGACCCACAAGTCTAGATACTAAACTTACCAGTCTAAGGACCAAGCGTATACTTAATGATGATGTTACCAGCATGGACTTGCAAGTTTGACGATATCAGTATGGAATTCTAAGTTCCATTCCCGACGCAAAGAGGCAAGAAGAATGTCCAGAGGAACGTACTAACCAGTACAGACATTAAGGATTGAAGATTTCTTAGAGTCTGCAAATCCAAGACTTCAGCCTTGGTACCTGGGACTAACCAGTCCAGGATTCCTCGTACCGACTGCAGACTGTCGTTCTGACAAAAGGTGAATAGTCGCTATCTCTGTCAGAAAAAGCAAAGTAGGTGCAGGATGTCTGGAAAAAGCACCATTACCTGCCGATCACTGCAGTCAACGGAGACTTTTGATTGGACAAGATTTGTCTCTAACGGATATGTGGATTCAAATCTAAAGATTTGCGCCTATAAATAATCGAAGACTTCTAGAAATCCATACTTCCGAACTCACTATTAATGAACAAGCTGAGACTCTACTAAAATTTCTACTCAACGTTCGAGGTATTTAAAGCTTTTCTGTGTGTCAATCTTGGTAATTCTCTCCTAGAAAGATTACAACAATCAAGTACATCTAGTATTTTGACTCTTACAGGCGATCTACCGTCAAGCTGATAGTTTCGAAAAAAACTCTAAACACCCCATTCCGGCGACGACGAGGCTGCGTGGTGTGCCCACACTCCAAAGAACTGCAAAAAGAAGGACAAGCAAGGACCAGGTCAGTGAGCTTGTGGATCAGTGAACGCGGCATTCATCGACGAGCAATAGATCATAGAAGCACCTGTGTAGTTATGATCTTAGTGGATTTCCAGATTTCGAGTCTGAAGAGTGTACGGAGGACCTTTAGAGTCCGAACCACTATTGTCTTATTTATTGCTTTCATTTTGTCAGCTTACTCAATTTGAAACTCAACGCTCAAGTGTTCAAGTACATACTGAAACAAACTAAAAACATACTTGAACTAGAGGTGTCAAGTGGGCCAGCCCGGCCTAGGCCCGGGCAGGCCCACCATGTAAGGGGCCCAGAATAATTCAGATAAGTTATTGATCTGGCCTGTATTGGGCCTGGACTGGGTTTAATTTATATTAAAAATCTGAATGTCCAATATTTCAAACAAATATTTGCACAAGACCCACTCATCCACGTGAATTTTATTCAAAACAGGAAATATATAATTATTAGAAATAATAATAAAACACTAATTTCCATTAAAATTCGAAATACAATATGATAAAAAAATTAATCTAAAATATGTTGCCATTCATAAGTGAAATTTGGAGCTTGAGCACTTGAATATTGATACTCCGATCTTGGAAAGTAAAGTCGTTCAATATCTTCATCTTCTTCTTGATCTTTTTCATTGCTTATTTCAAATGCCGGCTCAACTCCATCCTCGTCATCTTGAAAATTGTCTTCATTTAGTTCCGGAACTTTGTATTTTCCTACTCTCTCAAGGTTTTTCAATCTATACTCTTCATCCAACCAATCCTTCAAGAGCATGCAAAAATTAATGGACTTTGGAGTTAATCGAGTTCTTCTATTGGTCACCGTCCTAGCACCTGCACTAAAAGCACTTTCGGATGCTACACTAGACATTTGAGATGTTAATAAATCACGTGCAATTGTAGAAAGAAATTGAAAATTTTTTTGTTCAACTGTCCACCATTGCAAAATATCAAAATCACTAGTATCATGTTCTAAAGGAAGATGCAAATAATGTGTAAGTTCCGATGTAGACTTATTACTACAAGCACTTTTTTGTTTTTTCAATGTTTCTAAAAAACAAATGTAGAACCACTACTTTTTTTAAATGATGGTATAGGGGCTGCAACAATAGTTCCATGAGAAGAGTATTTTTCAACTAATTTATCTAATAAATGAGTTATTTCTTGTCTATGATCTACTCCTATTTTAGTACCAAGACATCTATAATATTCTTCAACCAAAAGTAAACAACCATCCAATTTACATCTAGGATAAAAAATGCAAGCAAATATAGCTCGATAAGGAATTTCATCATAATATTTTCTCCACTTAATTTCCATTTTTTCAATAACCCCTCTTACATTATCATCATTTGTATGTACATCAAATAAATTAGCAATCTTAACCATATTTGGCAACATAATATTAGATGTAGGATAAAAAGAACCCGACATTATAGTACTCACATAATTAAACATTTGTAAAAGTGGAGCTAGTACATCAATAATCTCCCAATTTGAATTCGTAATTAGATCTACTCTCCCATTGCTTTCTTCTTTTATAATACGTGTGATTATTATAGCATAAGGTTTGGCTTCCATCAACATTCTATAAGTTGAAAACTATTAAGTTTATGTGAGAAAACTGTTTTGCATAACTTACATGTTGCTTTTTCATCCTTTAAATCATAATAAAGCCAAACTTTACTAGTTTTATTTCTAACTAGAATTTGGTGTAGGTGTTTCTTCTCCCCCTATTTCTTTACTAGCAAATGTTTCTTCTACTTCTTTTGTGGCAGATGGTAATATATAAGGAACAATAGAGTTTGGGGTGTGAGAAGCAGAGTTGGTTGCAAAAGAAGTATTAGCAAAAAATTTATCCATTTTCTAGCTAAATAATTGCAAACAACCAATAGCAACAAGAAAAAAATCAATTGCAAAACAAATAAATTGTTACCAGCCAAATTTGCCTACTAACTGCAGCAAGAAACAATTAGAAGCAGAGTTGAATGCTTCCAATTCAAGAACAACGGCCAATTTTTCCAACCAACTGCAACAAGAAACAATCGGAAGTAGAGTAGGTGAACGATGTGAATTCCAGAATAGAGAAATATGAGAACTAGGGGTGAGCAAAAAACTCAAAAACCGAATAACCGAACCAAACCGAAAAAAATTCGGTTATTTCGGTTTTTGGTTCAATTTGTTTATGAATTTTTTAGTTTTTTGGTTTTCGATTTTCGGTTCGGTAATTTTTTTTACGAACCGTACAAACCAAAAAACTGAATTTATATATAATATTATTAATAAATATATATATATTAATATTATATATGTAAATTAAAATAAACAATTTATTTCCTAATTCTAAACCTAAATCTAAAATCTGATTTCACCCAAAATACACCAGCAGCCGTCCCTTCTCCCTCTCCGCTCACGCAGCCCCCAGGCTCTCCAGCCCTAGCTTCCCCCATCGTACACGCTCTCCGGCAGCGGTTGCTCTCTCAGCTCGCCGACAGAGACTGCTCTCCCCGCTCGCTAGCTGCTCTGCTATTTGTTTTTCGCACACACTCACACTCGTTGGCTGTCTCTTCTCCACGCAGCACCACCTCACGCTCACTGGCATTGGTTGCTCTCTCTGCTCGCCGGCAGCGACTGCTCTCCCCGCTCACTGGCTGCTCTGCTATCTGCCGGCTCTCACGCACGCTGTCTCTTCTCCTCGCAGCCCCACCTCCGTCCGCTGCACCATCTCAAGTGATTGTTTTCAGTTGTATATTGATGAGAAAAACCTTCTAAAAGCTTTGTTAAAGAGTTCTTGCCAAAGAGTTTGCTTAACCACAGATACATGGTCTTCTATGCAGTTAATGAATTACATGTGTCTCACTACCCATTATATTGATAATGAATGGAACTTACACAAAAAAATCATAAATTTTTGTGCAATTTCTATTCATAAAGGTAGATGTTGGTCCCTGATCAGAGTCGTCGTGGTGAATAGCAAATAGCTAACACACAAATGCAGCGGAATATTGAAGATTATCTTGCACTTAAGTTCTTGTCAAAATGTTTAGCTCGGAGTTGTTCTTAGGGTTTCTTACAGGTAGATACTCTAGCAACTTTTGATGCTAGGTTTCAAATCACCACAGTCAAACAGTAAGCAATAAAACAGTAAAGAACACACAAGATTTATAGTGGTTCGATCTACAAGATCTACGTCCACTCCTCAGTCGTATCACTGAGAATTTCACTAAAAAGATATTTGAAGTACAAGGAATAGCCGAACACTTGTAGCAGGCGGTGAACTTTCGAGCCGGCCACTACAAAGCTATTCTCCGTTACTCTTATTTCTTTGGTCAGTAGCTACGGCCAAGTCAAGAGCGCACCTTCATAAAACTTGTCCTTCGCTGTAATGGAGGTTTTATAGTTCTCTACTGAACTTTGTCTGGTTTTGGCAACAGCCCGTCGGAGTCAATCCCTTTTCAGAGATGTGACTGCTGGATGCTTCCTAGTATGGAAGGTATCCCAATGATTGGATTCTTGAACAAGGTCAAGAAATCTCTTCAAGATAGTGTCAGATATTCAATGGGGGACACTATGGTTGTTGAGAGCTTTGAATACTTCTTTTTAAGAGGGCTCTGAACTGACTACTCTCTCTTTTGCTTTGTTCGCTTTTGTCAAAGGAATCTCTGTTCGCTTTTCGATTGTTCAAGTGTTTGAATGCGAGAGTATGAGCAGTATTCATAGTGTCTCTCTCTGTTGGACTTCTCTTTTATATCTGTAGATTCAAACTTTGAATCTTCAGACCCGTTAGACACAACGGTCTTCCCCGTCCAAAAATGGTTACTTGCTTTTTCTTCCATTCCGGCGTGGTATAGTGCCTTTTTACCTACTTCGGGTAAGGCTTTCGTCCTTTGTTGTACCTTATGTCAGAACGGGCGTCTTTAGCAAGTCATTTCTAAGTATTTCCTTGCTTAGCGTTCTATCGGAGAATGCTGGAAATACTCTGCTAAGCCTCTTGATTGTTGAGCTCTTCTTAGCAATCTGCTAAGTCTTTTGGTTGCTGAGCTCTTCTAGCAATCTTCTAAGTACTAGCGAATGCTGACCATTCAGCATTCTACTATCACTTGATATATTGGCTTCTTATTGCTATAGCGTTTAGCAATCTCTTCCGTAACAGCGAATGCTAACTCCTTCAGCATTTTGCTATCTTCAATCTGCTGACTGCTAAGCGAATGTTCCTAGCAGTTTCTTCTTTTTAGCATATGATTTCTAGCACCTTAGCAATCACTCTTCTTAGCACATGACTGCTTTCTTTCTTAGCAGTCATCCTTGTCTACTGACTTCTCTAGCAGCTACCATCTGCTGAGAATACTTCTAGCAATCTAATCTATTACAACTCGATATTTTTCCTAAACAGGACATTACATGTGAGTTGCTAAACTATGCTAGACTTCAACAATGATCGACCAAACTACTAAGGCTTTGATTCAACAAAATCTTTTACAATTTTGATCAAAGGGAGAATTACAACATAATTCCTAACAATTTCCCCCTTTTTGGTGCGATCAAAGCCTACTATCTCTTGCTGAATCTAAGAGGAAAAATTTCTCAGTTTACTAGATTTCTAAGTATCAGATCTATTCTAGCAATCTAACTTAGAGTTTATCCAACTTAGTTGTAGCAGGATTGGTTTTAATAAAATTCCCCATCACAAAGTGTTGGGAAATATTTTGATTAAACACAAGTAAAAATGCCACTTCAGAATATGCTAGAATCTAGCACCCAAATAATTCAGCTAGCATTTTACCAACCAATCAAAAGATATAAGACTCAGCATCCTCATGCAATTTTTGTTGAATACACACATGGTGTATTTCAACTAAGACACACAAAAATATCAGAGTTGGACAATGAGAAATTGTCTAAGTTTGATCCAATTTCATTTATGATATTGAGCGATTACATGTTAATGAAATTGAAAGAGACCAAAAAGAGATATAGAAGTTCATGGGTCAGGAGCAGGCTTCTTCTGGTCATACTCTTCGAATTTGATCAGTGTCATCTGCATGAACTTCCCAAGATAGGCTTTGTTGGCTTCTCGTTCATCCGTCTCCCACTCCAACTTCTTGGCAAGTTTCTCGTTGTCCATTTCGAGCTTCTTCATTTTCAATTCTAGCTCTTTCCTCTTGAGATCCTCCACAGCAATTCTATGCTCTTCCTCAACAGCAGCGAGTTCTTTTTCTTCTTTCTTCCTCTGCTCTAATTCAGCAGGTCTCCTCTCTTCCCCCTCCTTTGAGAGCAGCAAAAAAGGTGGTAGAGAAAGAGTGCACAGTCTGCGTGAGCTTCTGCTGGGATTTAGTGACCTCATCTTTCATAATCTCTATATTAGTTTTCACACCAGACACGTCAGATTTTACTTCAGCAACTTCAGCTCTGACCTTAGAGACTTCGCTCCTGACCTCCTCAACTTCCCTCCTTATTTCAGCTGCCTCCATCGCCACTCGCTCATTGATATTGTATAGAGAACTTTTCACAGCAAATTGAACAGCAGAATAAAGAACTGAGTGGAAATCATGAGAGCTTACTGGGGTAGCATCGAATGAAGAGGTTGTAGCTATCACAAGTTCCCGACTTCCAGCAGTGGCAACATCATCTATTACAACATCTCCATCACCATAAGCACCTAAATAGAGAGCTTTTTCTTCGACTATGTGTTGTGCTGCCTCCATGGCTTGGACAATCTCTCCTTGAGCATCTGAGTAGCGAGTTTCCTCGGGAATTAAGAACATGGTTGCGCTCTTGGCTTGAGCTATTTCAGCTTGGGCATCCAAGTAGTGAGCCTCCTCATCTATTATTCGCTTGGCCGCCTCCATGATTTGAGCAGTCTCAGCAATTTCAGCCTCCTCTGCTTGAGCCGCTTGTACTACGTCAAGGATGTCAAGTTCGAAAAATAGGACAAGCCTTTTATCTTGAGCGCTCAGCTCTGCGACCTCACGCTCAGCAGCTATAGCAGCCATCCTGGCCAGCAGCCTTTCCTTCTTTATAGCTTCATAGTCTGCTTGGCGTCTCTTATACTCAGCAGCGGCCTTTGCTTGGCGCTTTGATAATTCAATCCTGGCATCAGAGTAGCCATCTGGAGCAAATGAAGATTTCGGCAAGGATTTTGGAGTGGAGAATAGCCTATGGGCACGAATGGCTTGAAGCCTTACAAGCACTTGCTTATCAGAATATTGCTTCGTTCCAGCCACTTGATCCATCCAGTCATTGGCCCATTTCTCCTCCTTCCTCCAGAAATTCAGACCCTTAGCTGTGATCGCCAGCATTCGCTCCTCGAAACATAGATGGTGCATCATATAATCCATCTTCTTCCATCTCCTGAACTCTTCACTCAACAACTTCCCTTTGGGTGTGGTCTCATCAAGCTCAGCATAAAAAACATTGGCAATGTCTCTTTCAACCTCGGCCAACACAAATTCTTCTATCTTTGAGAGCATAGGAAATATGTCAGAATTTACCTTCTCCTCAAGGTAGACCGGTGCACACCATTTAGCGATCCTTCTTAACTTGAATCTCTTTCCTGGTAACCCTTTAAAAGGGACTCGGAGTGCCCATTGTCTCCTGTTGGTGTTTTTCTCAAAAATCTTGCATCATACACATCCTCGGATTCTCCATCAAAATCAGAGTCAGAAAAGCATGAAGCTAAAAAGGTCGAATCTTGTTCAACATATCCCTCGGGCCATGTCTCAGCAGTAGTATCGGTGCTAGGCCTCGCCTCAGCAGGAATCTCCGTGCTAGGCCTTGCCTCAGCATTCGACCCTTCAGCTCCAGTAGACATGCTAGCATCGAGCTCAGCATTCCATCCTGATCCCGAAGCATCATCGAAGACAACATCCTCATCAGCACTGTTGTCTCCTCCTTGCTCATCAGCAGGCTCCTTTATTAAGACTCCTCCTTGGCCATGAGGGCGTTATGGGGCATAAAGAACACCAGCCTCCATCAATTTGTCCAAGTCTTGATTGGTCAATGCGTCGTGTTCGAGCATGATCTCCTTGTAGGGATTTATCCGTGAACCGAATCACAAAATCCAAATAAGTTGGATCTATTTATGGTTTATTGTTCACAAAACCCTAGCATGCTCCTATGAATTTAATTCATGGATAATAGAGATTACCTTAATTTCGTAGTCTCTGTACCGATCTTTCGCGTTTGAATTCCAATTCTTGAATCAACCACGCGATATTAATTAAATATGCGGAAACAGAAATTAGATGGAATCCTAATTTCAAGATTCAATTAAAGACAAGAGAAGAAAAGAAATTTGTTCTCCAGATTAGATCTTCAGGGTTGTATCCCAATGTTGTTCAGATAAGCTACTGGTAAGGATTCCACAGATCTGTAGTTGTGCAAGGCCAGAATCAAAATTCTCCTCCCTTTGCACAGTAGCCATCGCCCACTCTCCTCTCTCTCTAGGGTTTCACTAATTTGAATTGTGTTGAAAGTGGCTAGGGTTTCTGAGAGAGAGATGTCTATTTATAGACCTAGGGTTTTAACCCTAATGGGTTGCTGGGCTCAATTCAGCATTTTACTTTAGGGCAGACCTGAGACCTAATGCAAATAATAAAGTGGGTCTATAAATTAACTTATTCCTATGTCCACAACTCATGACTCAATTAATTAATTAATATTAATTCTCTTTTAACCAATGAATTAATACTGACGTTCCCCTTTATTACCAAGTTATGAGAACGGGCTGCATTTAATTGAGAATCCCCATATTTAAGGTTACCGGACATTCATTAATTAATCGGAGCTTCTGACAAGCTATATCCACAATTAATTAATATCTTATTATTCCTGAGTAGTACCACTTAATCCTTATCACTCGTGCCTTAACTTAATCAGCCTGCAGGACATTGGCACGATGAATGTCATTGAGCTCCTCAGGGAATGTCCCCTGATGGATTTATATACTGAAAGCATTATGATTGGTATATTATGTACAAGGTCGATTGGTTAATATACTAGAAATCATAAATGTTGTATGTTCATCTCTTGTCTGAATTAACAAACATGTGTCGCAAATGCAATTATCCTCTTATCTCGTCGATAGGGAGATCATACGGTGTGTAGTAGATCACGGAAGATCATATGGATCGTTTGACCTAGCGAGATATAAATGGTTATCACAGCTGAGACAGTTCTAGGATAAACTATCGGTGTAGGCTGCAGCATACGCAGTAATAAGCATCTTATCTTAGATGGCTTGGTATGCTGGTGTGGGGCACACATTGATAAGGACCTAAGTTGAGATTGATTCTTTTATCTGACATTAAAA
>JAPKLW010000085.1:284606-308761 GCA_026898455.1 Plectranthus barbatus
TTTTCAAAAATTACTTATTAATTTTCATAGATTTATTTCCTCTATCTGTTAGGAATTAAATCTTTGTGCGTGGAAAAAAAAGATCTAGAGGAATCTTCGTGCACTCATTCTTCAGGGTTTCCCAATCCAGGTATTCCGCATAAACCCCCTTATGCATATGCAATAGGAGCATGCTAGGATTAATCATAGGCATAGCAATTTATTTTTGATATTCCAATTAATGATCCTTGGCAAACGGACTTCGTGATTCAGTTCACGAATCCCTTCATCCTCATCCTATTACTCGGATATGGTTACCTAAACCCAGTCTCAGGCTGTACTACACGAACTGCTGTTACCCAAGATGCAGATATACGAGCACGTTACTTAGGCTCTGCACCATGGCAAGTCAAAGCAATAGTCTATTCGTGCAAACCCCTGAACCTTCGTTAGGGTTTGGACTCAATCAAGAACGAGATCTTGTATTTGCTGATGTCAGACAGTCGAACACATCTCACTGCGGTCCATCAATTCGCCACCCTTGCGTACCAGCATGTCAAGTAACCAAGACAGACTACTTATTCCGACAATGCCGCATCCATCCGGACAGACATATCCTCATATGTTGTCTCAATTGTGATCAGGTTTATGTCTCATTAGGTCAAGTGATCATATTGTCTTCTGCGATCTACTACACACCGTATGATCGTCCCTATCGGTGAGACAAGAGGATATCATTGTTACATACATGTAAGTTTGTTTGACAGATAGGAGAAATAAACCGTTGTATACTCATTGTAATAAATGTTTTCTGTATACAAAACCCATCAATCTCCCACTTATACTCAAAGTATGACTAAGCTATAACAAAATATACAGTTCGTCTATCTAGCCTGCTATCTTGTTAACCACTGTCAGTGGTCGGCATCCACCTTAGGCCCAGCTCACGAATATGTCTTTCGTAAACTTTCTGCGGCAAGCTCTTTGTAAATGATTCAGCAAGGTTGTCTGCAGAGTCAATCTTCTTGATCAGCACATCGCCCCTCGATATGATCTCTCGTATGATATGGTACTTTCTCTCTATGTGTTTGCTTGCCCTGTTAGACCGCGATTCCTTTGAGTTTGCCACTGCACCAGAGTTATCACAATAAATTGTGATGCTCCTCGGCAAACTCGGAATCATGCCCAACTCTAAAAGGTAATTCCTGAGCCATACCTCCTCTTTCGAGGCTTCGGATGCGGCGACATATTTCGCCTCCATGGTGGAGTCAGCAATGCATTTCTGCTTTGAGCACCTCCAAGATACAACACCACCTCCCAAGGTAAACACATATCCTGAGGTCGATTTCTTCTCATCTTGGTCCCCTTGGAAATCTTAGTCTGTATAACCCACAGGGCACAAATCCTCACTTTGATAAACTAGGCAGTAATTCCTAGTTCTCTTTAAATACTTGAGGATGTGCTTTACTGCAGTCCAATGCGCCTGTCCATGGTTAGACTGATATCTTGCTATCATGCTAACAGCATAACAGATATCTGGCCTGGTACACAGCATCGCATACATGAGGCTACTCATCGGTGAAGCGTATGGTACAAGACTCATCTCATCTTTCTCCCACTGTGTCTCAGGACACTGCCCACTAGAAAGACAAACGCCATGTCTGAAAGGTAGCAAGCCTTTCTTGGCAAGTTGCATGCTGAACCGGGCTATCACAGTATCTACATAGGATGTCTGGGATAAGCTCAACATCTTTCTCTTACGATCTCGTAAAACATTAATACCAAGGATGTAGCCAGCTTCTCCCAAATCCTTCTTTGGAACTGTTCGGATAACCAACACTTGATTTCCAACATCACTCCCTCAATGTTTCCAAATAGGAGTATGTCATCAACGTATAGTGCAAGGAAAACCACGCTCCCACTGACACAAAGTCGGTAAACACAACTTTCGTTTTCCAACTGTGCAAATCCATAGGATTTAATCACATCGTTGAAACGTAAGTTCCACGACCTCGAAGCTTGTTTAAGTCCATACAAGGACTTCTTAAGCTTCCAGACAAGATGTTCTTCGCCTTTGCACACGTAGCCCTCAGGTTGCCGAATATAGATGTCCATACCTTCTTCAAGGTAACCGTTTAGGAAAGCGGTTTTGACATCCATCTACCAAATCTCGAGGTCCATATGTGCAGCTATGGCAAGGAGTATCTGGATGGATTTGAGCATGGCTACGGGTGAAAAGGTTTTGTCATAGTTAATGCCCTCTTTCTGACTATAACCCTTTGCCACCGGCCTGGCTTTAAAAGTTGTAATTTCTCCATCCGCCCCTTTCTTTCTCTTGTATACCCATTTGCACCCTATGGCCCTAAAACCATCCGACAATTCAGTTGTCTGGTACACATCCATAGTAGTTATGGATTCAATTTCGAAATCCATGGCGACACATCATTTATCAACATCCTTGTCTTGCACTGCCTCTTCGTAAGTCAGAGGGTCAGAGTCCTCATGTCCGTCTTCCGGGCTCAAGTCCAAAGACTCACCCACGAACATGTACCTTTCCGACTGGAAAATAACTCTCCCACTACGATGAGGCATCTGTGCTGCATCAGCAGTAGGTGCAGTAACTTGTGGTTCTGCACCTTGCACTGAAGAACGTGTCTGTGGTGCTGAACTTCTCACAGGTGCACCCACATTTGCACGTTCCCCTTCCCTTCTAATTTCATTCTCGCTTTCAATTACTTGAAGAACGATATCACTCCTTGACCTGTGGTTGCTTACATACTCATCTTCCTAGAATCTAGCATAGGTGCTAACAACGACTCTCTGACTCTCAGGACAATAAAAGTAACCACCTTTCGTTTGTCTGGGATACCCTATAAACAGCATTACGTTTGACCTATTTTCTAACTTATCACGTTTCTTCGACAGTACGTGTGCCGGATAGCCCCATACTCTAAACTTGCACAAACTAGGTTTGCGACCAAGGAAGAGCTCAGAAGGCGTCTTAGGAACTGATTTACAAGGCACCACATTTAATACATAAGAGGATGTTTCCAATGCGTAGCCCCAAAACGAAATTGGTAAGTTTGCATAACTCATCATTTTCTTACCATCTCTAGAAGAGTCTTATTCCTTCTTTCAGCTACACCGTTTTGCTGGGGAGTACCCGGTGCAGTCCATTGGGATGTAATCCCGTTGTCTGACAAATACTACAGGAACTCGTTACCGAGGTATTCGCCACCGCGGTCAGATCGCAGTGACTTGATAGTTTTCCCGACCTTCTTTTCTACCTCAGCCTTGAAATCTTTGAATTTCTCAAAGCACCCAAACTTGTAGCGAAGCAGGTAAACATATCCGTACCTTGAGTAATCGTCAATGAAAGTGACGAAGTACTCGTACCCTCCACGATCCTGCGTAGACATCGGTCCACATAAGTCAGAATGGATCAATTCCAACACTTCCTCTGCTCGAGACTGACTAGCCTTAAAAGGCCTAGTTGACATCTTGCACTCGATGCAGGATCCGCAAACTTGATAAGGTACAGCCTGGACTAAGTCTAATGTACCATCATCTGCTAGTCGCTGAATCCGCTTCAAGCTGATGTGACCGAGTCGCAAGTGCCAGAGATATGTAAGATCCTCATCAGAAGAAGTAAGTTTTCTCTTTTCAGGATTATCAATTACGGATGAGTTACATGCAATACTTGCGGAAGACTTATGATCGCAGTTAATAACATAGAGAGAATTATTCAGCATCCCACGATAGATAACACCGTTATTACCAATGATAGAAGCACCACTATCAAAAATAACTGAATATCCATCAACATAAGGTTTGGAAACTGAAATAAGATTCCTCCAAAAATTCGGCACGTACAAAACATCTCTCAAAGTTAAAACAGAATCATCAAAGTACAAGGTAAAATCTCCAATGGCAGCTACACTAACTTGTGTTGCGTTCCCCATAGAGATGGTAACCTTGTCATTCTTCAGCACCTTCCTCGGTGTGAACCCCTGCAAAATGTAACAAACATGATCAGTAGCTCCAGTATCCACTACCCACGAATGAGTAGAAACCAATGTTAAACATGTTTCCGTTAAATGCAAATGACGTACCTTGTCCTTTAGCATTCGGACAATCCACCTTCTCGCACCCAGCACACCTGTTCTTCTTTGGAGTGACCTTGACTCTCTTCACCTTCTTTGACTTGCTTTCACTGCCTACTTTCCTGAACTTGCTTTCAGCACCATCATCTCCAACCTTAGAGGTTGTCGAACTGGTACTAGAAATAGTCAGAATAGGTTTCCGTGCTCGCATGAAAGATTGTTCCACTACAAGGTCCTCAAGTAGCTCATGCAGAGCATACTCTCCCCTTGCAGGAGCAACTACCTTAAGTTCATAATAAGATTTCGGAAGAGAATTCAGGATGATATCAATCTCGCCTTGCGCATTGATATTACCACCCCGCATAGTGAACTGTCTCATGAAATCAATCATAGACATCATGTGCGCTGTCACCGAACTATCTTCAACCATCTTCTTGCACACAAGATCGTGCAGAAGTCTATAGTTAATAGTCCGCTCCACATTGCCATAAGTTGTCGAGAGTTCTTTCCAGATCTCTCCAGCCCTTTCGAGATACTCATACTTGTGCTTTAATTCTCTAGATAGGGAACCCGTGATGAGCCAAAAGGCGAACTCATCAACATCCTCCCATCTCTCATAAAATTAAGCTCAAGTTCACAGACGTCATCATGAGTACGCAATAGTGGATCCATAAAAAGAACATATGCTTGATTTTTCAGATAAAGGATGTGTTTGATGCAAAAACTCCATTCAGGGAAGTTTGGACCAGTTGAAGGATTGAGAGTAAGAATATGATCAACAATAGACACAGACATATCTGAAACAATAAAGAATCTTAAATAAGAACATACATGCAGAACTCCGAAAACAAATGCATTGAATACCTTTTCATAAATCAAATACACATGTTTTCCACTAATTGCCCAAGAGTTCCCACCGCAAGCTACACTCGTAGACGTTTACGATGTCACCCTCAACTAGAACTACGGGTTTTAAGCCCCAATTCTTTAATTTCACTACCATGTAAGGAACCTTTCGACACTAAAAATTAATAATTAGTGAAAACCTTAGACCAAGCCATCTCTCAAGGACAGGGAAGCAGCAACTGCATTATATCCTAAGATGCTTCTAAGCGATTAACCACAAATTTAACTCTGGCCAAAGAGACAGTTTAGCATGGCACGTAACCATACCGCATAGCCCTTAAAGCTTTTGTTATCTATAATTTAAATCAATCTTAGAATACTTATGAAAGAGATCTACGCAAGCTACACTCGTAGACGTTTACGCAAAACCCTCCCACTACTCACATGATTTAAATTGTTTGTCTAGAAATCCCAACAACTGTACCCATGCACCTCCAAGAACTAGCAAGCTACACTCGTAGACGTTTACTAGAGCGAGAGATACACTTACAGCCTAGGACCGCTTTGTGGAGGTCTATTGATTTTAGTTAAAAAAATCCACTTAGTATTTTTCTTTCAAAAGGTTTCTTATATGCGCACAGATAATTTCTTTGTCATTATATTTTCCAAATTTTTGCATGTAATTAAACAAGCCCGAAAATTCCCAAAATATAATCCAACAAGAAATTAATCACATAAGCATTCTTGGAAAGCTGTAAATTATAAAAGTAGTAAATCATGTTTTTCCTATTATCTACACATGCTTAAATGCGCACATAATAAATCACATATATTATACGAGGACAATTAAGGCAAACAAAAATTCCTCGTGGCCCCACAAAACAGAAAATAAATCCTATCTATCACAATTTGAAATTTGAATTTATTTGGATAAATCCAAATCATCATCAAATCTTCCAGGGCCTCCAAATCTTCAACCACCAAATCTTTTGGGATTTAGGGTTTTGTGATTTGATGATTGGCCCCAAACCCTAATGCAAACCCTAGGGATTTACATCGAATTGGGCCAACCACCAAAACACGAACCACCGCGACGGGACAGCAGTCGCCGACAACAGCACCGCCGCCGCCAAGCGCCCTCAGGCGCGACACGCACCCGCTGTGCCTGGCCGCCCGCCGTGCCTGCCTGCCGCGGCGCCGCCGTCCTCCTGCGGCCGCATGCGCGCGGCCTCCTGCTGCCGCCGCACAGTCTGTCAGCTTCGTCTTGTTCTTTATCCCGACCCGTCCAATTACAGATTTGAATAAAAATTACAAAATCTATTCTATTACAATTTTTCCTTTCAAATCTAATCACGAATTTTCTCGTGATTTTACAAAACAGAACCCTACACGGATAAACCACCGCTGGCTTAATCAAACGGGTTGCCACGAGGAACAAAAACCATCCACGACAAAATAAAATTCATACATGCATCAATGAATTTATTATGAACAACCGAGCCATAAATCAGAAACCTGGCTCTTATACCAATTGTAGGGATTTATCCGTGAACCGAATCACAAAATCCAAATAAGCCGGATCGATTTATGGTTTATTGTTCACAATACCAATTCACAAAACCCTAGCATGCTCCTATGAATTTAATGCGTGGATAATAGAGATTACCTTAATTCCATAGTCTCTGTACCGATCTTTCGCGTTTGAATTCCAAATCTTGAATCAACCACGCGATATTAATTAAATCTGCGAAAACAGAAATTAGATGGAATCCTAATTTCAACATTGAATTAAAGACAAGAGAAGAAAAGAAATTTGTTCTCCAGATTAGATCTTCAGGGTTGTATCCCAATGCTGTTTAGATCTGCTACTGGTGAGGATTCCACAGATCTATAGTTGTGCAAGGCTAGAATCAAAATTCTCCTCCCTCTGCACAGTAGCCGTCGCCCACTCTCCTCTCTCTCTAGGGTTTCACTTATTTGAATTGTGTTGAAAGTGGCTAGGGTTTCTGAGAGAGAGATGTCTATTTATAGACCTAGGGTTTTAACCTTAATGGGCTGGTGGGCTCAATTCAGCATATTTACTTTGGGCCAGAACTGGGAATTAAAGCAAATAATAAAGTGGGCCTATAAATCAATTAATTCACATGTCCACAACCCAGGACACAATTAATTAATTAATATTAATTCTTTTTCACCACAGAATTAATACTGACCTACCCATTTATTACCACATTATGAGAACGGGCTGCATTTAATTGAGAATCCCCATATTTAAGGTTACCGGACATTCATTAATTAATCGGAGCTTCTGACAAGCTCTATTTACAATTAATTAATATCTTATTGTTCCTGAGTAGTATCACTCAATCCTCATCACTCATGCTTGAACTTAATCAGCTTGCAGGACTTTGGCACGATGAATGTCATTGAGTTCCTCAGGGAATGTCCCCATCCTTTTACTCGGATATGGTTACCTAAACCCAGTCTCAAGTTGTACTACACGAACTGCTGTTACCCAAGATGCGGATATACGAGCAAGTTACTTAGGCTCTCCACCATGGCAAGTCAATGCAACAGTCAATTCGTGCAAACCCCTGAACCTTCGTTAGGGTTTGGACTCAATCAAGAACGAGATCATGTATTCGCTGATGTCAGACAGTCGAACACATCTCACTGCGGTCCATCAATACGCCACCCTTGCATACCAGCATGTCAAGTAACCAAGACAGACTACTTATTCCAACAATGTCGCAGCCATCCGGACAGACGTATTCTCATACGTTGTCTCGGCTGTGATCAGGTTTATGTCTCAATAGGTCAAGTGATCATACTGTTTTCTGCGATCTACTACACGACGTATGATCGTTCCTATCGGTGAGACAAGAGGATATCATTGTTACATACATGTAAGTTTGTTTGACAGATAGGAGAAATAAACCGTTGTATAATCATTGACAGCGGCAACTGCTAGACTTCTGGCCTCCTCAGCTGCTCGTGCTACCAATGCAGAAGCTGCCCTGGCTGCTAGCTGATCAGCAGCCTTTTTAGCAGCACGCTCATCAGCAGTCTGCTTAACTTGTTCAAAATTGCGATCTCTCGCTTCAAAGGTGAGTCTTTCCATCTCCTTCTTATGCTTCTTTTTCTCTTGCTCCTTCTTCTGTGTCTTCCTCTTCAAGTTCGACTTCCTTACAGCTTATTCTCTCTTCAAAAGGTTTAAAAGAGAGAGGAATGTCCTGCGCTTGCTTCTCAGCAGCCTCTTTCTCCGCATCTTCTTTCTCTGCCTTCTCTTTGTCACTAGCCTTGACAAGCCTTCTGCGTGTCCTCTTCTTTTCAGGAGCTGCCACATCCGACCTCTTCCTCTTGGGTATTGCGTCTGCAAGGTGACCCAAAGCTTGAGCCGGTTGCTCAGCTTGCCTCTTAGCAAATATCTCCTCAATTTGCTCAGCAGGAAGATTTCCCAGCTTCTCGATCTCATCAAGATCCTGGAAGCATTTCTCGGTCTCAGCAGGTTTCTGTGTTGCTGCTATCTCCTCAGGAGTAAGAGCAACTGCATGCTCCAATCTCTGGAAAGCTAACTTGGATGGATGGGGCTCTTCCTGAGAGGTACGAATCTTGGTGTCAACGTTGGATTTTCCCTTCAATATGATTGATCGGGTAGGATCGGTAGGTGCTGGTGTCTTCCTCGTCTGTGGGATGAAGTCCGTAGGAAGAAGCTTCTCTCCTCTGTCAAGCTTCTTCTTGTGGAAGAACATCTCTATGAACTTGCTTATCTTTAAACCAAAATTGACGTTGGAGGTAAAGACACCCTCCTCCTTGATCTTGAGGTTCTTCTTGGCGTGCTCCAACCACCGCCCATAGAAGAATTCGGCCCAATTGCCATTGATTTCGTCAACCAATGCCATCATAACAGCATACTTCTTCGCCAAAAGTTCAGAATATGAGCCGGCATCACACTGAAACATCTTGATTACCATCTCAGCAAGGAGCTTGTAATCATCCTTGAATTGGTTAATAGGGGTGGTCGCTACCTTGAATGTGATCGGCTTCCCTTTCTGGTCTTTTTTCAATTCTGGCTTCTTCCATTGCTTCCACCTTTTCTCCATTTCCTCTAGGTCGTTGACCTTGTATGTAGCAATACGCTCGCCGGGGTTGGGAAGCTCAAACTTAGCAGCAAGTATGGCAGCATTAACCTCCAAAATTGTGCTAAACACAGAAGTTTTGAAGGACTTCTGGTTGTCCTCTGCTACAACGGCTCGCGCGTAGAATTCAGAAACCATGTGCGGGTGGAACCACAGTGGTTCTTCTGACAAGTATTGAACTACCCCTGCCTTTGCTAAGGTTTCCATTATCCATTCTGGAATCTGAAGCGCAGCAAGAGGAGTGTAGAGTATGCGGTCTTTCATAATTTGCGCAACATGCCTCTGATTATAGACAGATTGGATGTCTCCTTCTTATTGGCTAGCATAACGAGTTGGTCGTACGGGATATCATCTTCCACGTCCTCCTTGTTGACTATCCCGGTGAACTCTAGTGCCCACCTCTCGTGGAGGGTCAGATCTAGGGTGAGGGAATGGATGGGGATTCCGGATTCAGTAGAAGAATCAGACATATCGGAGTGTGTAGAGGATTCAGATTGTTGGGGAGATTCAGGATTAGCAGACATTTTGAAGAACTTGAAAGGATTTTTGAGAGAGAGTTTTGGAATTTGAGAGAACGAAAGCTAGGGATTCAAATATTAATATACCTTCTGAATGCTACATCAGACGGTTGGGGGAGCACCGCTTCAGATCCAATCATCGGTTCAGGATTAACGAGACTCTTCGTATGGTTACCCACGCCCCAAAATACTTGAGTACTTATGACGTGTCGACTCCTAATTTGGTGCAGCCAGTTGCACGCATTAAAAGCAGTGTGTCGGACACATCAATTCAAATTCAAATCCTTCCCACTTTGACTTCGTATGAGAGTCGGAGATTGCTGAGAGCTTGGACTCAGCAATCTACTGACGTAGAAATCCTTAGCACTCAAATAGTCTGC
Source organism: Plectranthus barbatus (assembly GCA_026898455.1). Lineage (NCBI taxonomy): Eukaryota > Viridiplantae > Streptophyta > Magnoliopsida > Lamiales > Lamiaceae > Plectranthus > Plectranthus barbatus. The sequence goes on from JAPKLW010000085.1 coordinate 294,572, forward strand.
TGAGAGCTTGGACTCAGCATCCAAATCCTAGCATCCAAAAATCTCATCATAGCATTCACATGTTGTATGCTGAGAGCTTGGACTCAGCAAACATTTCTTAGCAACCGTCTGTTCCACTTGCTAGAGAGCTATAGCATAGCATTCCGATGACATGCTGAGAGCTCGGACTCAACATTCAACCTCTAGCAGACGTCTGAACCATTTGCTATAATATTATACTCCTTCAAAATTACTGAGAGCTTGGACTCAGCATTCTTCTGCCCCGAATCACTTGTTGCGAGAAAACCACTTAGGATCTGCTAAGAGCTAGGACTCAGCATCTAATTGCTTAGCAACAAGAATCAGCAACACGAAAACGTAAGCTAGGATACATTTCTCTCCTATCTTCTCCGAAAATCCAAGAAATCCAGAAAGAATAATAGTTAAAACTCATTCATCCACATCATCTTCTAGCTCCATGAGACCTAACTTTAGACATAATTCTTTTAATCGGGCCTCTGCAAGCGGTTTCGTGAAGATATCTACTAGCTGATCTTCAGTGCATATGTATTGAACATCAATATCCTTCTTCTCTTGATGATCTCTAATAAAATGGTGTCGGATATCAATATGCTATGTCCTTGAATGATGAACGGGGTTCTTCGTTATGCACATAGCACTATTGTTGTCGTAGTAGATCGGCACACATTCAGGAGGAATGTCATAATCTTGCAATTGCTGCCGAATCCACAAGATTTGCGCACAACAACTAGCGGTTGCAACATATTCTGCTTTGGTTGTACACGTAGCCACTGAGTGCTGGTTCTTGCTAAACCAACTAATCATCTTATGTCCAAGGAATTGGCATGTCCCGCTGGTGCACTTCCATCAATCTTGCATCCCCCGAAGTCTGAATCAGAATATCCACTAAGTGCTAGCCCATCAGACCTTGGGTACCAAATTCCTAGACCCTCGGTACACTTGAGGTATCGGATAATCCTCTTAGCAACATCCAAATGTGACTTCTTCGAATTTTCTTGATATCTCGCGCATACACCGACAGAATAAGAAATATCTGGTCTGCTAGCTGTTAAGTAAAGCAGAGATCCGATGATACCTCTATATAATGTAGAATTCAAAGGTTCCCCTCCTTCATCGAGGCTTCTCTGGCAGCTTGTGCTTATTGGAATCCTTAAGATCTTCGTCTTTTCAGGACAATATTTAGCAATCAGATCGCGAGTGTACTTCCTCTGGTGATTGAAGATTCCACCACTTGATTGCTGGACTTGCAATCCGAGAAAGTAGGACATCTTTCCCATCATACTCATTTGAAATTACTTTGCATCAGCTCTGAAAACTTATCACATATGCTTTATTCTTAGAGCCAAAGATAACGTCATCGACATATATCTGCACAAGTAAGATACTTCCTTCATCCTTGATGAGAAAGAAAGTCTCATCGATTTTCCCTTTCTTAAACCATTTGTTGCGGGTGTTTTTGTGTTGGATTAGGAACCCAAGAACAATTTATTTTAAAAATATAATCCGAATGAACATAAATGGCAGGCGAGAGTACGATTTGTAGAAAAGCTAAACAAATACATAAATAGGATTAAACTTAAAAAATATGAAGTATGAACGACAAGGTAAGCTTTGGAAGAATTGAGCTGCGCCGAGCTGTAACTTTCGTAATCTCCACGATTATGCTTTGCAACCAGTGTTTTCCTTTTTCTCTCTCGTCCCCTAAAATATGTCTTTCCTGAAATATATATACTCAATTCCATATAACGCCCCCCTCCTTTAATTCCGCAATCCTCGCTGATCCTTATTGCTGAATTCATGTCGTTTAAACATTAATTTCCAAAAGATCCGTTTTCCTTGATTAAATTCGCCTTCATTTCTGGTCAACCTTTCGGACTCTCTTTTCGCTCGAACTCTATTCTTCGAACTCTTCTTCGAACTTATTGTGACGGGCCTCTGTATCGAGGTGTCAAGCCCACACTCTTTGGACCAACACATTGGGCCTCTATACCTTTGATTTTATCATCGACCCAATGATCGCGTATATTTTTAACCCGCGACTTAGCAAAGCTAATAATATTGCGGCAAATAAAATTATCGATCCCACGAGGAAAGAAATAACGAAAAATCCTAAGTACTAATCCATAAGTTCTCGAAATACTAGCTAGGGGGATTTTAGAATTAAAGGTTTTGGATTTCAAATTGATTTTGGAAAATAGAATTTAAAACAAGAAAATTAAATAGCTTTTGAGAAAATATATGCGAAGTATAGATTCCAGGGATATCTACCTATCAAGTATGACATGTATGAATGAATTGATTATTTCCTAATTTAATTCCTCTTCGTAGTGAAACATCAGAAAAGTATTATGAACTTCTTTGTTGGACAATTCATAAAGTAGATTAATTAATTACCTATCTCCTGTCGGTCTCAAGATGAATTAATTAACTCCAGAATTCTACGGATCTATTCCTATAATTTATTCCCTTCAGTTACGACAAGAAATCAAATTATATTGTGAAAATATCTTTCCATTAAAAACTATTATAGTTACGTCTCTAATTCTCAACTATGTAATCCTAAGATGTGGCCAGCATACTCAAGATTAAGAATAAAATCAGATTTCACAAACTACAAGGGAAAGGGAAAATAATTCAATTAATCAAACATGCATACATTGATAGTTCGAAACCCTAGAATCTGAGAAGGAAGTTAGTTACACATAATCATAGTAGAATTCATCAAAGATAAATAAAACCTGAATTGCATAAGAACTTGGGTCTGAATGTCTTTCCCCAAAAATCTGTCTTCAAACATAAAACTCAACTAAAGCTTGGAATCTCTCAAAATCTGAAATATGGAATGAAGTACACCTAAAAATCGAATTTACAGAGATATATATAGAGGTGGAGGCATATCCTATCAAATCTGGGGCTAAAGATATGAAATATCTCGATTTTCAACAAATTCTCGCGCCCAGACTCCCGTCGATCGACGCCCAGTTGGCCGTCGATCGACGGAGCTTTTTCTCCGGCGTCCCTTCTGCGCGGTCTCACGGTTTTGGCCATAACATTCTCTCCTGAATTCCGATTGACCCGATTCTAGTTGCGTTGGAAAGCTAACTCGAAGCTCTATCCAATGCCATGCGCCAATAGCCTGAATTCCTCATGTGGAAGAACTCTTCACTGCTACTCTTACACGTCACTGCTTTCGGAACGGTTTTCTCGTGAATTTAGGCCTAAAACCTGCATGAACATCAAAACACGCCTAATACCACCTAAATATAGACTCATGCATAAAATATAAGGATAAACTTAATGAAACCACATAAAACAGTAGAAAATAATATAGATAAATGAGTAAAATAATGAACTTATCAAATCCCCCAAACTTGAACGTTTGATTGTCCTCAATCAATAGGCAAGAAAGAAATCAAAAGATCATGTAGTTAAAGTGCAATGCCTCACAAGATTCATCACAGTCAAGAATCAAAAATTCACTACACACAAGCAATTCGAAAGAGGCAGAAAATTAATCAACTATGGAAGAACTCACAGGAAGTGTATCACTCAACTCTCAAGTGTTTAAGGTATAGATGAAAGCACTCAACAACATGTATGAAGAAATTTCTACCATAGGCTTGCAAATTTTCTAATATCTCCACTGCTAGAATGTGCACACAAGTCTAAAATCGAAAAGGACTTTTGACAGGTTGTAACGTAGGCTTTTTCTGATAAGGTAGGGAAATATGGCCAAGTGACTAAATAAATTGAGTTCATGACTCTCAACACATCCAACCACTATCTATAATCATCCACCTCATCTCCTCATATACATCAACAAACTCAAATTTTTTTTTCTAGCTCATTTTGAATCTCTTATGCTCTTTTCGATAATTTTGTGTTCTTTTCTTTTCAGAGAGCTTATGAGAATTCTAATTATTTCTTTTGAGCTTCTTTTTGCACACATCTTTTCACCACTAATTTATCATTTCTTATCTCCAACTCACTTTCAATCAACCCCATACGTACCACAACTCAAGACACGAGTGAGACAATACTTTTCTTAATCTCATAGACAAGGAAAGAAAAATTGTACAGGTTTAAAGTGGCTAACTAGGGAAGATTTTATTGTGAAGGGACAGTGTTTAGGATATTGGGTTAACAAAGATGGCCTAATATCATCTCCTAAACTTGTGCACACTATGCAGTCTCAACACAGAAAATAGGCAAGTTCTAGAGAAATCAAAACACACATGTGAATCTCACATCAAACGAAATAAAAGCTCAAATTTCTCACACAAGGGTTTAAAATTTTCTTCCACAGTTAATTTCAAATCAGCTCAATCAGCATGCAAGTATAAGTGTCAAATCAGTCCTATCATGCGGTATTCTACATTCATAGGCATCTAACCACAATCTCAATCAATTCAAACTCAACCTTCAATCAATTTTAATCTCACAATCTCATTCAGGTTATCTCAAAACTCAAAATTTTTCCCCACAAAATAGGATAAAATAGAAAAGAAAATAATTTAAAGACGGAAAGAAGAATAAATAAAAGATAGAACGTTCCATCTCTTGTCCACATCCCCCCAAACTTATTTCCAACTCAAAGAGTGGAATAAGTTTGAAAATCAGACAAAAGAGGGAACGATACTTGGTGGTTGATCTCAGACATCAACTTTTTATTCCCTGGAGACTTCAAACATCGCTCAACGTGAACTAATTCATTTGGGCTCGGCGTTGATTTTTTTTTAAAAACAAATTTTAACGCAAGACAAAAGCAAAACAAATAGAAATAAATAAAAAATGAGAAAGAAAAATAGTAAATTGTTGGGTTACCTCCCAACAAGTGCTTGATTTAACGTCACAGCTCGACGGTACCTCAATTCACCTACTAAGGAGGTCGGGTCCAGACTGGCCTTTCCGCAACATCCTCTCCATCTTTGTTCTTGATGACTTCCATCCCCCATTTCTTGGAGTCTTCTTCCAGAAGGATCTTGTGCATGCATAATGAACGACTGACTCCTTTGATATCCCCCATTGTCCACTCAATGACGGACTTGTACATCCTCAGATGCGCCGGTAGTGGTTTGAGTTTCAAAACAGGCAGATCGAAGTTAGAAGGCTGCTGTTCCAGACCTGCGTCGATTGACGTAGGATGTGCGTCGATCGTCGTGGGCAAAATTGCAGTGATCCCTTTTCCACGTCTCGCTGTTTCGATCAATGAAACCGTCATGTCAATCTTTCCTCCTGCGTCGATCGACGAGCTCTTGGCGTCAATCGATGGGACTTTTGAGGCTGCGTCGATCGACGAGCTTCTGGCGTCGATCAACGTGGACGATCCCCCACATTTTTCTGGCTTGTTCTGACGGTGTTGGCTTGGAAGTTGCTCCATTTTATTCTCCTTTTCTCGAGTTATCTTCTTGAACACATCTAGCTCCATCTCTTGATCCACAGGCTCATCCTTTGCCTCATCCAAATCTGAAGATGAAAACAGAGAGTGCAGAAGAGAGTTTTCTAGAGAATCCGAATCAGTTTTAAGAGAAGATGAGGGAGAGGAAATCACCGGATTGAAAAAATTTATCATATGGCACTCTTTCCGGTAGATTCCTTCATTATGATTCTGCATTGTTTTGCCGATAGGAAAGGTGACTGACTCGTTATTAACCCGGAATGTCAGTTTGCCGTCTCGGATGTCAATCAGCGCTCCACCTGTCTTCAAGAAAGGTCTCCCCAAGATTAGCGGAATATTGTGGTCCTCTTCCATGTCTAAGTGATGCGGCTAAAAGTTCAATCAAATTAAACTCCTAGCTACACAAGAATAAAATTTGTCAAATCCAGGTCCTTCTTCCCTTCGCCCGCTAGAATACCGAGATACTATAGCAAAATCTTATAGCTAGGCAAAATAGAATCGTTGAGTAGTTTCTATCAACTAGGCAATCAGTTTCAATCTAAGCTAACATCATATAACAAACAATCAATTAAACCAACAATCAACATTCAATCAATTCTTTCCACAATCGGTAAACCAAGACAAGCAAATACTCAAATTAGGTAGATAGGGTGTTGAAATGAACGTAGATGCAATCCAATTAGGTTAATCATTGATGTAAACACATTTTAATCCCTAGGAGATTGAGCAATCGACCCTACACTCGTTAACCCCTTGTCACGGCGAGCTAACGGTTGATGATGCTAAGACTTGCAAACAGTCACGTTATTAAGCCCTAGACCACTCCAAATAGATCGTCAATTATTGCCCTACGACCTAGCACCGCACATGGATTGGAACTAAAATCGTATGAATCTACTCTATTCACGACGATTCCGCCCACGTGTTGGCTGCAGCGTTCACGTCAACTACCTCCTAAGTTGGCTATTACCTACACCTAGGAGGTAAGGAACAAGTTCTAGTGCAATTCAAGCTATCAAAGGAAAGTAAACAAACAATTATCAAACCTAATCTTCATGCATCCTTATTCAAATCAACATCCAAATTGAATTAGAACATCATACCTCTCAATTGTAACAATACAAAGTTGAAATCAATTACATCCATTACAATTGACAAGTAGAGAATGGAATCTTCCCCAATTGGATTTGTATGTCTTGATCTACCCCCTTGGATCTTCAATTCTCCTCCAAGGATTGATGAATTTAGCTCCTTGATACTCTAGGATTGAGATGAAATCGTGATGGAAATTGGAATCTAGGGGAACTCCTAACTAGATCTAATGAAATATGAAAAAAGCCCTCTAAATAACTGAATTTCCCCCTTTTATAGACAAGCAAACAGGGCCTCGGATCGCCCGGTCGAAGTATGGCTCGCCCGGTCGAAGCTGGAAACCGCCAAAATGCTGGAAAAACCCAGCCAGGCTCGCCCGGTCGAAGTGGCTCGACCGAGCCACCTGTCTGTTGGCTTGGCTCGGCCGGTCCAAATTGGCTCTGTTGGTCCCGGTTTATCAGAGTTTAAACAATACGCAGCGGAAATATATATATAAATCATTTTCTTGCACTTGCTGGTTAACCAACTGACTGGGACCTGTCAGCTGGTGATTCAAAACTTTGAATATTTTAGGCCTTGTTTGCGCAGTTATCAGTTTTCAGAGTATACACCAGCACTTGGGTGCTGGGTTTAAAATAAGAACGTAATGCAGAAAACTGATAAAGACAAAGGATTTATAGTGGTTCGATCAACTGATCTACGTCCACTCTCCAGTCGTAGCACTGGAAATTCACTAAGAGTAATCAGGTACAAGAGTCCTACGATCTATCTCTAACTGGTGAATGTCTCGTCCACCAGTTCACTAGATCAACCGCTCCCGGCCTTGTTTCCTTCTTCAACTCTGATCAGCTGGTGGAGTGCGAGCACGTCACTTCAACCTCCACAGCTTCACTGGGTGTTTAGTTCTCCCAAGAACGTATCTTCTCAATACGGCAAACTGCCCGTGATAACTCAAGTGCTGGCTGGCACAAGAGCTGCTGTGAACTTCTTCGAAAGAGAAAGAGCACCAAAGAGATCAGTAACTTACAAGCTGGAAGCTTGAAGTCTCGTGTTTGAATAAATCAACACACGGTAAGCTTTAAGAAAAGCCTCGAAAGTGTTTTGCTTGCTTGCAATAAAGTTTCAGACTTTCGGTAGTTGAGCGAGGGAGAAGAGTATTGAATGTCAGGAAGCAAGCGTCTTAAATGTTGGTGGTTCCGACCTATTTATAGACGCGGGATCCCATTCAAATCTTCTAGCCGTTTGGACACATCCGGAAAAGGTCTCTGTCCTCGCATGTCCTTCTGACGGCGGCAGGTATGTTTTTCCGGAAAGTGCCATACTTTTGTCCGCTTTATCTGACATTGATCTCTTTATGTCAGAACGGCACTATTCGTCAGTACGAGGAATCGAGACTGGTGTCTTGTAACTTATGGACTTTAAGGTATCCTCCTTAAAGTCATACTCTGTCAGTTAATTCCTCGACGAATCTTCTTTTTGTCTCTAAGACTCTGGGAGAGAGAATCTGGAATTCTGCTGGTAACATCCGACTGGTAGATCATTCTGGTGATCTTGTGCTGGCAGTCTCTGCTGATGACTTGCGCTGGCACAATCTAAGTCTACCAATATGTCTGATGTTAACTCTTGGAATCTCCCATGACTGGTGGCTTCACCGCTGGTGAATAGTGTCAGTGAGAACACGTATTCTGCTGGTAGGATTTGTCAGCCGCCTGCTGGTGAAATCCTTCCCAACTGGTGAACAGTAACCAGTCATTAGCTCTTCTCATGCTGGTGAACAGTGTCAGCACGAGTCTTTGTCAGCCGCCACCTGATGAAACTTTTCCCAACTGGTGAACAGTAACCAGTGGTAAGCATTTCTTATGCTGGTGAACAGTGTCAGCATGAGTCTTGATCAGCTGCGACTTACAACTCAAAAAGACCTAAACAGGACTTTACATTTGAGAACTAGAGCTATCTAGAGACAACTGACGCTGGTAGGACTTAGGATTTGATCCACCAAAACTAAGATCTATACAAGTAGCTACTGAGGGAGGGAAACTTAGACAAATTTCCCAACAATTTCCCCCTTTTTGGTGCGATCAAAGTCTAACCAGCGAGCACTCAGCTGATGAGGAAAGTTACAGAAGATTTCAGGGTTTTACAAATAAGCCTATCAGATCTAAACCTATGAAACTACTTCCTCACATCAGCTCTAACTAAAATCTTCCCCCTCAAACTAAGAGGGATATTGCTCGTTTAAAATATGAAAATTGAGATCAGAGCAAAAATAGATTTTAAAGTATGTAGACGAGTGCTGGTGCTGATTACACTGGATGTGTAAGTTCAGCTGGTAAGTAAATACTTGACACTTGTTGGACAACTAGAGATTGTCATCAACTTGTCAGTCAGCATTCCATTAAAGATGTAGCAATTACAAGTACAGGAGTGATAACTGACTAGTCTAGCTGATAAGCATTTACTTACAACAAAATAGAGAAACTAGACTATGGCTTGGATGATGATCCTGGTGATTGAGTTTTAGCACTTGTGATAGACCTCAGGATCGCAGTAAGCTCGGCCATGTCTTGTTCTCTCTTCAGCCTTTCCTCAGCAGCAATCCGTCTCTCTTCCTCAGCAAGTCGGGCTCTCTCTGCTTCAGCCTGTGCTCGCACCCTTTCCCCCTCTTGGATCCGCGCCAAAAAGGTGGAGACACCGGCGGTGACGGAGTCCATTTGTTGAGTAATTTCAGTTCGGAAGGTGGCGAAGCGCTGATCCATCCTGGCATCAATGAGGGCAAGAAGTTGCGCAGGAGGATGGATCTCGGAGATTGGCTGCGCTGATACTTCCAGAGAAGAGGAAGGCACATCAGTTGTGGAAGGAGCCATTGCTGGTTCAGATTCAGCTGATTCTTCCATTGGGGCTGGCTCCTCCGCTGGCACTGCAGCTGCAGCTGGTTCCTCTGTTGGTACATCAGCTGCTGCTGACTCCTCTACTGGCACTTCGACTGCTGGCTCCACTACTGGCACTGCTGCTGGAGCTGGCTGGACTTGTTCAAAAACGGGTGGGGTTGTGAGTTCCACCACTTGCCAGTCCATATGATTAGGGACAAGATCGCCCGAAACAGTAGGAACAGGGGGGACGGCAAGGGTCAGCCACCAACCACGAGAGGGATCCTCCTCTACTAAGTGGTCTACCAGCAGAGCGCTGGCAGCCATGTCGAACAATATAGCATGGTAGGGAGGGATCCTCGGAAGATCGACCAGTATGCGGATGCGTCTGAGCGCGTAAACCATCTGGTAGCCGCGGCTGGCTAGGTGGAACTGGAGAAAAGGTAACTTCACCAATTTCGGACGCGGGAGGCTGGAGGTGCCAGTCAGCTTCCGGTAGTCAGCTATCTTTTTCAAATGGCGCTTGATCCGCCTGATGGACAGCTGCTGGGGGTTCTCAGCATCTGCATCCATGAACGCATGAGCCCACTCCTCCTCCGCTCTCCAGTAGCCAAGTCCGAGCCGGGCGTAGAGTATTGAGCGCTTTTCCACAGTTAATCGGCGCTCGCATCGGTCAAAGATCTTCCACCTCCGGAACTCCCTAAATAGCTCCGGATTCACTCTCCACAGATATTGGAAATCTGCAATCATCTCGTCATCCACGGCACTCTCAACTTCCGCCGTGATGTTCTCTGCATAGTCATACAGAGTAGAGTTGTAGTATTCCACTGGCTGCAGGGGCAGGCACCAGTCAAAAATTCTTGAAGCATAAATGGACTGGTGGGGGAGGCCGCTGGTCGGGATTATGTTGAAGATTGAGAATTCAGGCACCCTGGAATTATAAAATGCCATCTCCCCGCGGTGCTCCCACCGGTGCACCCCTGTCACTTGAGCCTGAAGGTCGTCCTCATCGATCAGGTGGATGTAGTGAATGCTGATCATGTAGGACCTTCTTTCTCGTCGCTCAGCGCGTCCTGGTGCTGATGAGGATGCCGCTGGTCGTCCCGAAGATGTTGAGGCTTCAGAAGATTTTGGACGACCGGCATGAGCATGAGCCTCAGCATCAAAATCAGGGAAAAGGTCCCTCGGCTCCATCCTCTGCACGCTTGAGCGCTGTACCACTGGTTTATCAGCAGCCTCTCCACCAGTAGTCACCTCCATCTCGGTGGCCTGCTCCACCTCTACCGCTTTCTCCTCTGCCTCTTCGGATTCAGAACTGACATCCGAGAAGCTCGCCAGTTTTTCCGGGGTGGTCGCCCGCTCCTCTACTCCTCCACTGGCTTCCCCTTGCGTCGCCAGTGGGACTTCTTCATCACCTCCACCACCCCCTTGCGCGGGTGGAGGGACATCAGCGGTTTCCTCCTCCGATTTGTACTCATCCACAAGGGATAGTACGTCCTCGTCAGCGCCCATCACCAGCAGGCGTGTAAAGGATTCATCGGGTAAGATCTCGCCTGGTGCTGGTGCTGGTGGCACGGTACTTGTTGAAGTCTCGGAGACTCCCCATTTTCCCTTGGCCACCTGGCGCAATTGGTCGGCCAGTTGCTCCTGGCGCCTGGCCTCGGTCTCAGCCTTGATTTTGGCAAATCTTTCATCACGGGCTGCCAGTTCAGCCTCCCTCTTCTGCTGGGCGACAATGGCTCGCAGCCTGGATTGAGCTTGTTTCTTCTTGATAATAGAGGCGTGCTTCGCCTTCTTGGCCTCTTCGGCCTCCTTCTGGGCTCTGGTCTGGATTCGCTTCCTCTTGCGAGTCATCCTCTCGAGGGTCTCCTCCTCAGTCAGTCCCAAGACGGACTTCTTGACTGGAACTGAGATCTTTCCAGACTCAGGATCATAAGCAACAGCTTGCGGAGGCTGCTGGTGCTAGTGGGTCTTCGGCTTCTTGCGGGATGGAGGCTTGGTGGCTGGTACCAGTTGTACTTCTCGAGGATGAACGCCAGTAGCCTCAGCCACCGCTTCCTCCATCGTAGCGAAGAGAGACTCCGTCTCTAGCTTTCGCTTCAACTCCGCCTTCGCCGCTGCTGACAGTGGGAGAGCCACAGCTGGCACTTGCTCCCCCAGGTCTTCTGAATCCTCTTCAGAAACGGCCTCATGAGGGTTCACTGCCTTCTTGCCTTTCAACCTACGCGGCTTCTTGTAATCGGGGTCAGCCAGCTTGACCTTGGAGACTGGTATAAAGTCTGAGGGGACCAGTCTCTCCCCTTGATCTACGCCTCCACCCATCTCCACTTCCAAGATGTGGCTGATCCGCAGCCCGAACGAGACTGCGTGGGCAAACTTCCCTTCAGTCGGCACGGTGATGTTCCGCGCCACATTCTCCAGCAACCGGCCAAAAAAGAATTCGGCCCAGTTGCCCTGAACTCCATCCACCAGGGCACACATCACCGAGAACTTCCGCAGGCTTAACTCGGCGTACGAGCCGACCTCACATTGTAGCATGCGAACTACAATGTCGCACACCATCTGCCAGTATTCTTCCATCTCGGACTTTTTCATGCCAGTCCGGAAGACGGTGACTTCTTCCTTCTTCCATTGCGCCCACCTCCTCCGGAATTCCACCGTATCATCCTGATGATACGTGGCCACTTCCTCTCCTTCATTCCTCAGTCCGAAGAGATCGGCGAGGTATTCCGCGGTGACGGTGATCAGGTGGCCGAACACCGATGTAGTGAACGACTTCCTGTCGTCAGCAATAACCGCCCTAGCATAGAACTCCGCAACCATATGAGGATGAAAAGTGCTGGGGGTCGCTGTGAGGTACGGTCGGAGCTGTTCTCGGTCGATCATCTCCATCAGCTCCTCCCCGAAATGTTTCAGGGCCAATTTCTCATTCAAAATTTTCTCTTTTGGACCTGAGCAGCCCTTATCTGTGCGTTGGAGAGTTGATGTTGGGTCGGCGGTCTATTCAGTTGAACCAGTCTGGCAAAAGGATGGCTATAATCAATATCCTCTATCTTTACAATGCCAGTATATGTTGGCATATGAGCTTCAGCGAGGGGTAAGTCGAGAGACTCTGAGGATGATGAAGTAGAGGGGCTATCAGCAGGAGGTTGCGAAGAAGACGCCATGACTTCAGAAAATATCAAAGGAATTTTGAGAGAATTTGAACAGAGTTAGGGTTCTGAAAATATGAGGGATCGTAAAGGTTAACCCGATGAAGGAGATCGGGTATTTATACGAAGGACCATGCAGGATTAAACGACCGAGATGAAGTCTCAGCAAGTAAGGATCGACGGTCATCAGCAGGACCGCTTCCCGGTGGTGACGTGCGCGGTCGTGCTGACGGGCGCCACGACGTGGAGCTGACATGGCACACGCCGATTGGTCGCAAATGTCCTTTTGACCGCGCAGTCACTGTGCGCATTAAATGTGGCATTAAATGCCGCATTAAATTCTGAGGTACGCACACGCAAGAGGATTTGAACAATCCCGCCAATTCTGCGACAGCTGGCACGACTCTTGGACTTCAAGAGATCGTCAGTTGAGAGCTGGGACTCAATTGGTCATCAGTAATATAACTGATCATCAGTAGGATATGCCAGTTGATCACTTCCCCCTGTCAGCATGGCCTCCTTACCAGTTGACAACTGGTACTTACAACTGGCTCCCAAGTACAAAAGTCCATTGAGAGCTGGGACTCAATTTCATCAGTCGTAGGAAAAAATGCCAGTTGTCTGCTGACAACTTGAAAGATTAAGAAAATTGAGAGCTTGGACTCAATTTTATTCCGCATTATCTTCTCTTCAAGAAATCCACTCCTCATCATCGCTTGAAGTTGGGAGCTGGGACCCAATTTCGCTTCAACTGATGGTTTGTGCTGGCAACTTCGGAATGAGAGCTGGGACTCATTTCCTTAGACAATTAAGGGATAAGTTCCGCCAGTAGGAACCATCAGTGAGCTTGAGATACCACTTAAATAAAAACAACTAAGAGCTTGGACTTAGTCGTAATCAGCATCCTCCAGAAGATCAAGAATAGAATGAGAGCTGGGACTCATTCTTCCTCATCATTGGGGCTCACATCAATCTCCATAAGACCGAGTTTGATGCACAACTCCTTGAATCTTGCTTCTGGAAGGGGTTTGGTGAAGAAGTCAGCCAGTTGATCTTCAGTTCTGATGTAGTCTACGCTGACATCCTTCTTCTCGACATGATCACGTATGAAGTGATGTCGAATGTCTATGTGCTTGGTTCTGGAATGATGAACCGGATTCTTCGTGATGCACATAGCACTGTTGTTATCGCAATAGATGGGTACACAGCCAGTGTCCACCTCATAGTCTTCCAGTTGTTGCTTGATCCAAATAATTTGAGCACAGCAACTGGCAGCGGCAACATATTCAGCTTCAGTGGTAGATGTAGCAACTGAGTGCTGCTTCTTGCTAAACCAACTGATTAGCTTGTGTCCTAGAAATTGACACGTACCACTGGTACTCTTTCGATCTATACGGCATCCAGTAAAATCTGAATCTGAATATCCAATGAGTGTGAGCTCATCATTTTTGGGATACCATATTCCAAGAGATTCAGTCCCCTTCAGATATTTCACTATCCTTTTGGCAGCTTCCATGTGTGACCTTTTCGGATTGGCTTGAAATCTGGCACACACTCCGACTGAGTACGAGATGTCGGGTCTGCTGGCAGTGAGATAGAGAAGTGATCCAATAATTCCTCGGTAAACGGTAGGATCAACTGATTCACCTTGTTCATCGAG
>JAPKLW010000085.1:309161-369758 GCA_026898455.1 Plectranthus barbatus
CTATGGAAGTAGGTTCCATTTGAGAAATAAAGCAACTTAGGAGCGCACTGCCGTGTCGAGTCTGGAATGAACCTTCCGGATCACCGAGAATAGCATCGGATGGGTGATCCCTCAGCCATTTGGGAGGACCAGCGACTGCTGGTGCCGGCTGTGAAATAGGTTCTTCTGTCCTGATGACTGGTGCTTCCACATTTTCACCAGTCGGAGCTGGAACTGCAACTGGTGGTTGACCTTCACCAGTCAGAACTTGAATTGCAACTGGTGGTTGACCTTCACCAGTTGGAACTTCTTCATCAGCTTCATTGTCTGACTGACTTCTCGAACCTTCACCAACGATGTCAGTATCAGCTGGTACCTCCATTCCAGCTGGTTCATCGTTGTCTTCTGGCTCAAAGATTCCAGTCGGAATTCCCCCTTGATTGTTGCTAGATCCACTCAGGGAGATTGAGTGTAAGGTCTCAGCAAGGTCATTTGCATCACCGACCTTCCCGGTTTGCTGATGGGCAACCGAGGGAACTGGTTGTGAGGATGATCCAGTCATAGGTCTAGTCGAACCAGTTGGTTGAGTATCGGAAGAATTCCTGCCCAACTGATCAACGACATCATTGACCTCAGGAACATCTTCAGCCAGTTGTCGTAAGGTCCTGCGCACTAAAGTAGCTTCATCAAAAACAACATTGCATGTTATTTCCACAAGTTTGGTGGTCTTGTTAAATACTCTATAGCCCTTGTGAGAGGGATGTCCATATCCGACAAACACACCCTCATCAGCCTTAGGCGAAAAAGCATTTAACTTTGACTTACCATTATTATGGATATAACATGGTGAACCGAAAGCACGGAGATGAGCTATAGAAGGCTTACGACCATAATATACTTCGTAGGGAGTTTTCTGGAGTCTGTCGTTGATCCCGCTTCTATTCTGAGTGTAGCAGGCTGTCACCAACGCTTCTCCCCAGAAACTCTATCCTAAGCCGGACTCTGCCAGCATAGACCGGACCGCTTCTTTCAGCGTCCTGTTCCTATGTTCTGCCAGTCCATTTTGCTGCGGTTGCCTAGGTGTAGATCTTTCATGTTTGATACCAGCTTCCGCGCAAAAATCCATCAGCAGACTGTTGCAGAATTCAGTTCCATTGTCCGAACGAATCCGCTTCACCACAGCTTCTCTCTGTTTCTGAGCTTGGATGATCAACTCTGGAAGAATGATCTTCACCTCATCCTTGGTTCTGAGAAGCTTTACCCATGTGTAGCGCGAGTAGTCATCGACTACCACCAGCGAATATCGTCGTCCTCCAATGGTTTGAGGCGTTACTGGTCCAAAAAGATCCATATGTAGCAGTTCGAGTACCTAACTGGCACTGGGGCAGACTGGCGACTGGTTCTTGAAGGACTTCTTAGTTTGTTTGCCTTGCTGGCAAGCCTTGCAAATTCCTTCCTTCTTGAACCCGCCCTTGGGAAGACCATCTACAAGATCATGCTTAGTCAGATAGTTAATAGTTTTGAAATTCAGATGACTTAACCTTTTGTGCCACAGCCAGTTTGTTTCCATGGAACTGGTGGCCACGAAGCATGAGTCAGTCTTCCCGCTATGCCAGTCGACGACATAAAGTCCTCCTTTGCGAACACCTCTCAGCTTGGTCTCGCCAGATTCCTTGTCTTTGATCTGGCACTCTGATTTCTCAAAGGTAACTGTGTACCCGTAGTCGCACAGCTGACTGATGCTCAGGAGGTTGTGCTTGAGGTTGGTGACAAGGGATACATTTATGATTCTGACATCGTCCTTCTCGATGCAGCCCTTGCTGATAACTCTGCCCTTTGAGTTATCACCGAATATGACTGGAGGTCCTTTGATCTTGGTAAGATCTGAAAATAGAAATTCTTCACCAGTCATGTGAGCGGAGCAACCACTGTCTATGATCCACTCGCTCGATCTATGAAGCTGTGTCGCATGATCATGTACCTGCAAGAAAGAAATGAGATTCATTTAGGTCCCCGATCTTCTGCGGGTCCTGCAGGGTTAGATCGCTGGATAATTCCTTTCGGAATCCAGACTTGGGTGATTTTCAGCTTGGTTTTATCCTTGCTGACATCATTAACAGCCTTTCCCTTCCTTTTGAAATAATGAATGCGTTTGGTTTGGGAAGGTGAGGTTGTGTGTGTATCTCCCTTGGAAGTGCGCTTCCGCTGGGAGCTTCGGAAATGCTTTTCCGGTACATTGTGTTGCTTTGGTGGTCCCTGAGGACATGGACCACCACGGTTAGCATTCATAGCCCTTTGTGAAAACTTTTGATTGGGCTCGTGCCTCTGATAGGTGTTCCTCCTATCAGGTATTGTCCTTCTCTCAGAATTTCTCTGAGATTGGGACCCCTTGTAAGTATGCTGGTGACTGGCATACTTAAAAGGTTGTGCGTGGAATCCCTTGACAGCTGGTGCTGGCTGTTGGATCCCACTGGCAGCTGACGCTGACTTCCTTGCCTTAGAATATTTCGGCTTAGTCTGCGTCCTTGGGTGTGCTGGCGTCCTGTCAGTAGAGGATCTTGCCAGTTGAGGATTTTGTCGTGATGACTCACCTATGTATCTGGACTTATGGTTCCTATGCTGATGACCCATTCGGGATTGACTGGTATTACCAGCTGGTGCTGATGCACTTACCAGTTTGCCCTTACCCTTAGCAGTAGTGATTTGTTCGGGCTGGTTTATGCTCAAATCCTTTGTAAATCCCAACCCGGACTTATCAGAAGGCTTCCTCCAATGACTTAGAGCTGCTTCCAAGTCTTTTGAGCCTTTATTTAGAAAATTTATTCTATTTTCTTGCTCCAGAACGAGATTGTGAAAATTATCTCGCTCAGTTTTTGCAATTTGAAAATCTTGGAGCAACTCAAAGTGAGTCTTTTTCAAAGTGGCTAGCTCTTCACTGATTGACCTCGATTTTTCAATCTCCTTGGTCAAAACAGAAATTTGATCTTTCAGCGAAGCATTTTCGCCAGCCAAAACATTCTTTATTTCATAAAATTTTAAAAATTCTTGTTGAAGAATGTCTATTGTGACAGCTTCTGAGTCGGAGCAACGCGACTCGGAATCGTCTAAAATGTGAGAAGGCATGATATGCATTGGGGGAGCTGATGATTGTACCTGATCATCAGCTGCAAGTGCCTCTTCACTGTCAGCACTTCCTTCAGCTGATTCTTCTCCGAAGGCTGCCATAAGTGCCAGTAGAGCTTCCTCTTCTGACTCTTCGTCTGACTCATACTCTCCGTCGTCATGGTCAGGAATGTCAGGAACTTCTGTCCTGGTCAGCATGGCCTTGGCAATGGCCTTGGATGCTCGCTCTTCAAAGAGCTTCTTCAGCCTTTCCCGCTCACCCTTTTCCACCTGTGGACATTCAAATTTAAGGTGATCAGGGGATTGGCACTGATAGCAAGCACGGGGAGCTCTCTTGATGAATTTTCCATCAGATGAGCTTAGAGATACTCCCTGTTTCGACTTGGCTTTCTCCAGGAGAACGGCCAGTCTCTTCATCTGTTGCTCAAGGTCAGCGATAGAGCTCTCGCTGTCTTTTGAGTTAGATCCCGATGTGGCTGGGATCTCTTTCTTCTGGTTGTGCTGGGCAGCAGGTCTGTCAGCATGGAAGGGCTTCTTGTGCTTCCATTTGAAGTCCTTCTTGACGAAGTAAGCTTCGTCTTGAGCTTTGATGCTGGGGGATCCCATGTTCCGGATGGCCTCATTCTTGTTTACCATCTGGATATCCCACTCGTGTGCCTGCAATTGAGCAAATAACTCCTTGGGAGTCATCTTGGACAGGTCCTTCTCCTTCAGAGCTGTGGTCTTCACGAACCAGTCCTCCTTGGGCATCTTGGACAGGATCTTGGCATTAAGATCTTCATTTGAGCACTTCCTGTCCAGTGACTTTAGCTCGCTGACGATGGCGTTGAATCTCGCCTCCATCTCCTTGATGGTTTCTCCAGGCAGCATCTGGAAGGACTCGTACTTGTCCACTGCAACCTGCAATTTGTTGCGTTTCATTTGATCAGTTTCTTGACATAGACTATCAAGGTAATCCCATACTCCCTTGGCATTGTCAAACTGGAGGGCTTCCTCCATCAGCGACTCTGGAAGAGAAGCCAGGATCAACTCGTGAGCAATGGAATCCAACTGATTCCGCTTCCTGTCCTCGGCGTTCCATTCGTCTTGAGGCTTTGGGATCACAGCAGCTGGACGATCTCCTAGCTGGTGCTGTATCATGGTGATCTCGATTGGCCCTTTCTCCAGCACATCTTTCATTTCCGGATGGATGCTCTTCAGAGAAATGAGTGACCTCTTTCACCATATGTCATGCTTCTCAGTCTTGTAGTCGAGTAGCTTCGGAGTATTCATCTTCGTGTACCTGAGCTAATCAACAGACAAACAAAGGAGTGCAAGGAAACGTGGATCTCGGTCCTAAGCGACTCAGAAACAATCGGTCTATAAGAACCGACTGCTCTGATACCACTTGTTGGTCCCGGTTTATCAGAGTTTAAACAATACGCAGCGGAAATATATATATAAATCGTTTTCTTGCACTTGCTGGTTAACCAACTGACTGGGACCTGTCAGCTGGTGATTCAAAACTTTGAATATTTTAGGCCTTGTTTGCGCAGTTATCAGTTTTCAGAGTATACACCAGCACTTGGGTGCTGGGTTTAAAATAAGAACGTAATGCAGAAAACTGATAAAGACAAAGGATTTATAGTGGTTCGATCAACTGATCTACGTCCACTCTCCAGTCGTAGCACTGGAAATTCACTAAGAGTAATCAGGTACAAGAGTCCTACGATCTATCTCTAACTGGTGAATGTCTCGTCCACCAGTTCACTAGATCAACCGCTCCCGGCCTTGTTTCCTTCTTCAACTCTGATCAGCTGGTGGAGTGCGAGCACGTCACTTCAACCTCCACAGCTTCACTGGGTGTTTAGTTCTCCCAAGAACGTATCTTCTCAATACGGCAAACTGCCCGTGATAACTCAAGTGCTGGCTGGCACAAGAGCTGCTGTGAACTTCCTCGGAAGAGAAAGAGCACCAAAGAGATCAGTAACTTACAAGCTGGAAGCTTGAAGTCTCGTGTTTGAATAAATCAACACACGGTAAGCTTTAAGAAAAGCCTCGAAAGTGTTTTGCTTGCTTGCAATAAAGTTTCAGACTTTCGGTAGTTGAGCGAGGGAGAAGAGTATTGAATGTCAGGAAGCAAGCGTCTTAAATGTTGGTGGTTCCGACCTATTTATAGACGCGGGATCCCATTCAAATCTTCTAGCCGTTTGGACACATCCGGAAAAGGTCTCTGTCCTCGCATGTCCTTCTGACGGCGGCAGGTATGTTTTTCCGGAAAGTGCCATACTTTTGTCCGCTTTATCTGACATTGATCTCTTTATGTCAGAACGGCACTATTCGTCAGTACGAGGAATCGAGACTGGTGTCTTGTAACTGATGGACTTTAAGGTATCCTCCTTAAAGTCATACTCTGTCAGTTAATTCCTCGACGAATCTTCTTTTTGTCTCTAAGACTCTGGGAGAGAGAATCTGGAATTCTGCTGGTAACATCCGACTGGTAGATCATTCTGGTGATCTTGTGCTGGCAGTCTCTGCTGATGACTTGCGTTGGCACAATCTAAGTCTACCAATATGTCTGATGTTAACTCTTGGAATCTCCCATGACTGGTGGCTTCACCGCTGGTGAATAGTGTCAGTGAGAACACGTATTCTGCTGGTAGGATTTGTCAGCCGCCTGCTGGTGAAATCCTTCCCAACTGGTGAACAGTAACCAGTCATTAGCTCTTCTCATGCTGGTGAACAGTGTCAGCACGAGTCTTTGTCAGCCGCCACCTGATGAAACTTTTCCCAACTGGTGAACAGTAACCAGTGGTAAGCATTTCTTATGCTGGTGAACAGTGTCAGCATGAGTCTTGATCAGCTGCGACTTACAACTCAAAAAGACCTAAACAGGACTTTACATTTGAGAACTAGAGCTATCTAGAGACAACTGACGCTGGTAGGACTTAGGATTTGATCCACCAAAACTAAGATCTATACAAGTAGCTACTGAGGGAGGGAAACTTAGACAAATTTCCCAACAGGCTCGACCGGTCGAGCCCTCTGTCCGGCCTCGCTCGGCCGGTCCTGCTCCGCTCGGCCGGTCGAGCTCTCTGTCCAGCTTGGTCCTGCTCTGCTCGGCCGGTCGACGCCACCAAACTCCAAACACGTGCGATTTTCCTCCAAAACTCCACCAAAAATGCTCGTTTATGCCCAAAACCTATCCTACAACATTCAAAACACAAAAACACGAAAACACAACCAAAATATGACAAAAACAAATGTTACGGGAGTAAAATAGCCACAAACATGCATGCGCACACATCGAAATATGGGTCATTTTACGCACGTATCATAATCCCCCAAACTTAAACCTTTGATTGTCCTCAATCAAAACAAAGTAAAGCTATTAATCTACCTCATGCAATACCTCATAGCTCATCTAAGTTATCTTAGCATGTTCAAGTAAAACGAGATTATCACCTAACTTTGTAACAAGGTTAATGCTAAGGACATGAACCACTCATCAAAAATAGGTACAAGAAACGAAAGCACTCCCTCACGTGTTTAGGGATGATGAGATTCACACAGACATAAGATATCGAGCTTGATTTCCATAGGCTTGCATCCATTCTCACCACTATACTACGAGTTAGTTTCTAGAATCAAAAAGGTCTTTTCACTTGTTGTAACGTGGCTAGCTAAAAGGTGGGTGGTTTTGGGCCAAAGTGACTATACTTCTCAATTTCCCATAACCCCCAAACTTGTTCTTTTCGAACCACTATAAACCCCCCCGAGGCTTATTCATTTCACAACACACTTTTTTTTCTTTTCTTTTCTCTTTTCTTTTCTTTTTCATCCTTTTTTTTTCAAATGCACCATCATTCATTCATTCTATCGGTGCCTCTTTTCCCAAACACTTGCACCAAAATTTTGTAGGTGCTCATTTTTTCCAGGATTCAAACCAATCCTTTATTCCATATCTTTCATGCCTCAACATTTCTCATCAATACACATTCAATCAATTCCCAACCCAACTCTCATCACCGTATTCACCCTCATACACTCTTTCCCCCCAAATATGGTCCTAATTATATCAAAGAAGATTCACCAATAAAGCTCAATCACGGGGGTCAAAGATATGAAAGGCAAAATTATGATAACAACCACCTTATACTCCCGGTGTGAAAGGTAGGACTAAGAATCGATGACCTAAGATCATTTTCTAGTTACACACTCATGCCAATAGATAGAGAACGGATGCAAGTTCTAGATCTCGTACTCTCAATCTTGCCACTCACAATCGAAATAGATATGACAATATCATGGCTCAATCCTCACAGCTTTTTGTCAAGTCCTATGCATTAACCACATACAAAACTCAGCAATTCAAAAGTTAAACTTAAAACATGCTTCGAAAACCAGATTCTGCCCTATCATTAGTTAAGGTAAACATCAAACTCCACGAAGTAAATCATGATTAAATCTCAAGCCTCATTTTGGTTCATCACACACACACAAGCACAAAACAATCCTAACAACAATCTACATGCCATAAACAAATGTAATGAAACTAAATGTTAGGAAGAATGATAGAAAACGTTACCCATCAGTAGGCACGATCACCACTCTCCAGTCCTTATTGGCACCTACTACAAATCAACACAAACACCACCAAACTATTGAACATAAACAAGCCAATTAAGTTCTCATTTCCACCGACTTCCACAAACCAATCATCAACAAAATTAAAGCAATATCCACTACCTCCACCATTCATACCAAACCATAACACATCCACATACCAAAACCAAATAGAAAGGATTAAACACATGCAAGCTTGCAAAAATATTCCATCAACAAATCATATAAAACCATAAAAATCATCATCCTAATCCACATTCAACATTCAAAACCAAAGTAAAGGTAAATCAATATCATTATACAACCCAATCGAATATCCAAATTCATTGTTCAATACTAAACTAAACTAACACTCTGGAAAGCATAGTAAAGATAAAGAGATAGAGGAGAGAATGAACCAGAGCACCGACTACCGGCACTTCCCCCCCAACATAGTCAAGTGAGACTAAGTTTGTCAAAAAGGTAGACGGGGCGTCATTGCTCAACCCTATCCTGCTGCTGCTGGCGTTCCCGGCGAGACTGGTATGGAATGGGAACTCGGCGCCGAAGCTCCCGGACATCCTCCTGAATAGAATTCATTCTTCGATCAAGGCTGTCAAAGCGAGAAGCCATAGAGGTATCAAGACCCTGCAAAGATGAAGACAAAGAATCTATAGAAGCATTAGTCCGCTGCAACATTGAAAACATCTGCTGCTGCCAATCCGCCATCGGAGCCTGCTGGGGCCGCGGAGGTGCACGGGTGCTCGGTCCAACGCCCTCTGCTCTGCCCATCTCTCGCAACTGTGCCAATGAAGTGAAACACCCATCGGAAGAAAGAACTCCAACAAAAGCCTGGTGATCCTCAGAATCCATCAACCAGTTGGACTGATCCCTCAAATCCTCAACCGTAGTCAATCCTTCACACGGAAGTTCCAACACCCTATCCCCAAATTTATAGTAATAAGATTCACCACGGGGGTCAGGAACAAGGAACCTTCCTGCTAACAAAGAACTAGTATCTAAATACACAGCCGGAGCAGTAGGACCTGATAACGACAACCCCAGATGCTAAAAAATTAGCATGATCATACCACAACTAAAAGTCCGGGTGTTAGTATTAGCAGCCCGACTCCATGCATCCATCCCCAAAGAAAACTTAATACCATTCATCAGGGCATACAACATATGAAGTTCAGAAGTAATCACGTTACTCGACTCATACCTCCCACACACAGAACCACCAACAAACTTATGAATATAACGGATAACTGGATTCCTAATTGCAGTAGCTCTACACTCCTTAATATTGAATTTCCTATCAAGTGAAATACCAGTAATCTCCTCCCAAAATTCCCCCAAGTTTACATTCTCATGCAGAAATATAGAATCAGGATCACAACCAAAAATCTCGTCAATCTTAGCCCGCTGAAAGAAATGTTCCTTACCTTGGAGTTTAAACTTCATGGATAACAGTATTCCTCCCGCACCTTTCATGACAGTTACAGAGGCAAGGAACTCCTTTGACATTTCCATGTATCCGGGCCACTTAGCATTGAGCAACTTCTTCCATCTGATGCCGCGGAGGAGACTCCAAACATCATCCTTCAACTTCAATGCTTTCAACATTTCTCGACACAAATACTTAGTGCCAACAACTTGCCGGTTCGCCAAACTCTTGTATTTAGCAAATTCCTCATCGTCAAATTCCTTTGGTCGGCCGCTTGAAGAAGAACCATTACCCCGCGCTTGTTTGCTTGCCATAAGAGAAATTGAAGTGTGAGAAAAGAACAATTCAATGCACCAAAGTATGGGAAAAAATTTTAGAAGAGAAATTTCGACCGAGATGTAAATGGGTCGAGCAATTGCTCGACCGACCTTTAAAAATTGTGCGCGGCTCGGCCGAGCGCCAGATGGCTCGGCCGAGCGAAGGGTCTGTCCGCGCAAGGGTTTGTTGGCGCGTCTGGGCTCGGTCGAGCCTGCCTCGCTCGACCGAGCAAGGCCTCTGTCCAATGCCTTCGACCCAGCTTGGTCGAGCCTGCACCGCTCGGCCGAGTTGCCCCTGCTTTCACCACTTTTTGCCCTTTTTCCGACATTTTCCCGATCATGTTGCCTTCCATCCTTTCTATTCTTCAATCACAAAGCCAATCAAACTTGTAAATCCACAAGCAATTAAGAATCCTTCATCAAAAACACTAAACAACATTATTCAACCAAAATCAATAACACATCATTATTCAAAAATGTGAAAATAACAAAATTTAAACATTGGGTTGCCTCCCAATAAGCGCTTGTTTAACGTCGAAAGCTCGACGACCATACCTCCCAATCAATCATGATCAAACGGAGCTGATCCCAAACTCATACCTCGACTTATCACCACGTGATCCTCCGGGAAGAACAACTTCCTTCTTGCACTTCGAGGCGGATCCATATCCACTCGAGCCTTCTTTATCCAAACTTGTTCATATTTATCTAAGTCTCCCGGATCATCCTTTTCTTCGTTGTCGTCCCCCATGAGGTTTAATCCCGGATCGAGCACGTCCTTCAACCTCTTTTTCTATCAACTTTCTCCTCTTCAAACTCATGCAAACTCTTTGGAGGTAAAGAAAATACAACTTCTTTTCCACAACAACGGAAAGTGAGCTCCCCATGTTTCATGTCGAAGAGTGCATCGGCTGTATGCAAGAAAGGCCTTCCAAAGATCAATTGAATACCACCTTTGTTCTTCATGTCCACCACGAGAAAATCTCCGGGAAATGTGAATGTCAAGATCTCCACATGCACATCTTCAAGTACTCCATGAGGACAAAAGAGAGCTTGATTTGCCAATTGTAAGACTTGATTTGTAGGTTTAAGATGTCCAACCTCCAACTCTTTGTACAAGTCCCATGACATTATATTCACACTAGCACCGGAGTCACACAAGGCTTTCTCTATTATCACATCTCCAATTTTGCAACCAATGACAAAACCGCCCGGATCCTCCTTCTTGCTAGCTATGCTCTTCTCTTCATATTCATTACTTCCCAGTTCATTTGGTTCACCATCCGAGATTACCTCAACTCCAACGAGTTCATCCAACATGGGTACACGTTCGATCTCTTCCGGAAGTGGCATCTCTATATCTCCTTTCTTCACATAATCAAAGAAATGCACATTTTCACATTGTTCTTCTTTCTTTTCTTCCACATTCTCTACTTCCAACTCCTTTCCATCTTCCTTCACTATACTCCCTTCTTCTTTGATCTCCACACTTTCCACTTTTGGAGTCATGACCTCCAATTTCTCATTCATCCTATCTTCACCATCAATCATATTGCAACTTTTCTTTTGTACAATTTCCGTGTCGCTTGGAAATTTCCCAGCTTGATGTTTGCCACTTAATTGTTTAGCGATTTAGGAAATTTGCAGCTGGATCTCCACGAACATCCCGTCATACTTCTCAAAACGCTTATCAATCTCTTCATTTGGATTCCTCCTCATCTCTTGGTTCACATATCTACTACCTCCCCCAGCATATCCTCATTGGCTACTACTCCCTCCTCCTTCCAATTGCATTTGAGGATTGAGAGCGTTGTTCGGATTTGCATAAGAGAAATTGGGGTGGAATCGGTTGGATGGATGATAGTACATATTTCCTTGAGGATTGTATTGAGGTCGATTGTTGTACCCCATTCTTTGATTGACGAAATTCACATTCTCCGGATAAGCATTCTCATGCTTAAGTATCATCATATCCTCTTTTCCACTCCCCGAAGTAGATAACTTGTCAAGCTTCCTTTGCATAGCAGCGATTTGTTCTTTGAAATCCTCCTTCTCATTAGCATCATTTACCAACTTCACCGGTCTATAATCTTTTCGTTCCTTTGGCCATTGGAAACTATTTTCGGCCATCTTCTCAATTGTCTTCCAAGCATCTTCCTCTTCTTGATCTAGGAATGCACCTCCCGATGAAGCATCCATCATGACTTTTGTATCATAATTCAATCCACCATAGAATTGGCATATTTGTTGACTATTAGAAAGACCATGTCGAGGACACTTGCGTAGAAGCTCTCGGAACCGATCCCACGCTTCATAGAGAGGTTCATCGTACCTTTGCCCAAATGATGTTATATCCGCCCTTCTCTTCAAAGTCAAACTTGGTGGAAAAAACTTAAATAGGAACTTTTCTCTTAACTCTTCCCAAGTGGTGATATTTGACTTGTCTAAACCTTCAAACCAATTCCTCGCCGAGTCCCTCAAAGAGAATGAGAATAACCGCAGCCGTATTTGGTCTTGGGGAACTTGGTTGATCTTTATGGTATCTGTAATTTCCAAAAATCGAGATATATGGACATTAGGATCCTCGGTCGCATGTCCCCCAAACTGATTATTCTGTATCATTTGGACCAACTGTGGCTTTATCTCAAATTGCGTGGCATTTACTCCTAACCGGAATCCTCCAGTCATCGGCTCCCCTTGAGGTCGAAAAAGGTTTTTAAGTGGTCTACGAGGACCATTCCTCTCATTTAGTAAAGCTTTCATCAATTCAATCTGTCTTTCCAACTCTCCAATCCTAACCGTATCTTCTCCCGGGTTAGCCATTTCCAAATCAATCTCAATATTTCCTTGCCTTTGTTGTAATTTCCTCTCCAAGAGCTCACGAGCCTTGGACCTCGTGATCATAAACAACCTACAACTCCACAAAAGAACCCAATTACCAAACCAAAACAACTTGATCAAACAAAAGAAAAACAACTATCAAACAATAAGCAAAAAGCAAAAAGTTCACACAAGCAATAACACAAACACCTAGCCTACAAGCTTCACTTTTCCCCCAATATCTAGCAACCTATTAAATGAAGTCCCCGGCAACGGCGCCAAAACTTGATGCGGCTAAAAGTTCAATCAAATTAAACTCCTAGCTACACAAGAATAAAATTTGTCAAATCCAGGTCCTTCTTCCCTTCGCCCGCTAGAATACCGAGATACTATAGCAAAATCTTATAGCTAGGCAAAATAGAATCGTTGAGTAGTTTCTATCAACTAGGCAATCAATTTCAATCTAACCTAACATCATATAACAAACAATCAATTAAACCAACAATCAACATTCAATCAATTCTTTCCACAATTGGTAAACCAAGACAAGCAAATACTCAAATTAGGTAGATAGGGTGTTGAAATGAACGTAGATGCAATCCAATTAGGTTAATCATTGATGTAAACACATTTTAATCCCTAGGAGATTGAGCAATCGACCCTACACTCGTTAACCCCTTGTCACGGCGAGCTAACGGTTGATGATGCTAAGACTTGCAAACAGTCACGTTATTAAGCCCTAGACCACTCCAAATAGATCGTCAATTATTGCCCTACGACCTAGCACCGCACATGGATTGGAACTAAAATCGTATGAATCTACTCTATTCACGACGATTCCGCCCGCGTGTTGGCTGCAGCGTTCACGTCAACTACCTCCTAAGTTGGCTATTACCTACACCTAGGAGGTAAGGAACAAGTTCTAGTGCAATTCAAGCTCTCAAAGGAAAGTAAACAAATAATTATCAAACCTAATCTTCATGCATCCTTATTCAAATCAACATCCAAATTGAATTAGAACATCATACCTCTCAATTGTAACAATACAAAGTTGAAATCAATTACATCCATTACAATTGACAGGAGAGAATGGAATCTTCCCCAATTGGATTTGTATGTCTTGATCTACCCCCTTGGATTTTCAATTCTCCTCCAAGGATTGATGAATTTAGCTCCTTGATACTCTAGGATTGAGATGAAATCGTGATGGAAATTGGAATCTAGGGGAACTCCTAACTAGATCTAAGGAAATATGAAAAAAGCCCTTTAAATAACTGAATTTCCCCCTATTATAGAAAAGCAAACAGGGCCTCGGATCGCCCGGTCAAAATATGGCTCGCCCGGTCGAAGCTGGAAACCGCCAAAATGCTGGAAAAACTCGGCCAGGCTCGACCGAGCCACCTGTCTGTTGGCTTGGCTCGGCCGGTCCAAATTGGCTCGGCCGGTCGAGCCCTCTGTCCGGCCTCGCTCGGCCGGTCCTGCTCCGCTTGGCCGGTCGAGCTCTCTGTCCAGCTTGGTCCTGCTCTGCTCGGCCGGTCGACGCCTCCAAACTCCAAACACGTGCGATTTTCCTCCAAAACTCCACCAAAAATGCTCGTTTATGCCCAAAACCTATCCTACAACATTCAAAACACAAAAACACGAAAACACAACCAAAATACGACAAAAACATATGATACGGGAGTAAAATAGCCACAAACATGCATGCGTACACATCAAAATATGGGTCATTTTACGCACGTATCACTAAGACCACAAAGTCGGCTGGGATGATGAAGTCTTTGACCTTGACAAGCACATTCTCCACGATGCCTCTCGGGTAGGAGACAGAGCGGTCGGCCATCTGAAGTGAGATGGTGGTTGGCTTGATGCTTCCAATGGCCAACCTCTTGAAGATGGATAGCGGCATTAAGTTGATGGACGCGCCGGAATCACAAAGGACCTTCCCAAAGGTCTCTCCTCCTATGATGCAGGGGATCGTGAAGGATCCTAGGTCCTCCCGCTTCAGCGGCATCTTCTTCTGAATCACCGCGCTGCATTCCTCGAAAAAGTTTACCGTCTCATGCTTCATAAAGGGTCTTTTCTGAGAGACCATGTCCTTCAGAAACTTGATGTACCCGGGCATCTCACGCAATGCTTCAACCAGCAGAATGTTGATGTGCACCTTCTTCATGTTCTCCAAGAAGCGTGCATACCTCTCGTCCATCTTTGTTTTAGCAAAACGCTGCGGGAACGACAGGGGAGGCTTATACATAGGTGGCTCGATAGGAGTGGGCGTTGATCGACGTGGCCTTTGGATTGGCGTCGATCGACGGCGATCCTCCATCGATCGACGGGGCTGCGTCAGCGACAGCTTCTTTGGCCTGCTCGACATCTTCGTCCTCTTATGAATCAGTCCTTGCTTACTTTGGCCCTTCATAGGATTTTCCCCCTCTTAGAGTGATGGCATTCACTTGGTTCATCTGACTCTGAACTTTGGGGTTGGCTTGAGTATTGCTAGGCGATTGCCCAGGTTTGTGCTGGGCTTTGAGAGCTTTGGCGATCTGAATGACGTGAGTCTCTATGATTTGCACGTGTTTCTCGACTCGGTCCACCTTGGTCTTTACTCCAGCTATCTCTTGCTCTAGTTTTCCCACTTTTTCAGTGGATCCTTGCATGAACTGGGCCAAAATCTGCTCGAGATTTGGCTTCTTTTTCTCCACCATGACTCCATCTTTTACTTCAAATCCGGGTGGTGGCTGCTCTGCAGCCTGAGGGTTCGCATATGAGAACCCTGGGTGGTTCCAGGCATGAGTGTAGTTGTAGGGCTGGTTGTTTTGCTGATATCCTCCGCGGTAGTTGTTTTTATAACCACTCTGTTGGATAAAATTGACATCTACACACTCCCCATCAACTGGAGCTTGGATTGGCTCCACCGCTGCAACAGTCTTCTCCGCTTTCAATGTAGCGAAGTCTTCACGCAACTTCTTTAATTCGGCTGCTAGATCAGGTTCTTCAGTGACCTTGTCCACAGCAACTTCTTTAATTCGGCTGCTAGATCAGGTTCTTCAGTGACCTTGTCCACAGCTTTCACAGGTCGATTGCGAACTGAGGACCACCGGTGATTGTTGTTGGCCATCTTTTGAAAGAATTCCATAGCCCTCTTACCACTCTTTGACATGATGGTGTCTCCTAGCGTAGCATCCACCAATTCAGCGGTCCTCTCATTTAGCCCCTCGTAGAAAGTCTCGGCCTGCTCCCCCAATGACAGTCCATGTCCCGGACAAGATCTCAGCATCTCCTTATAGCGCTCCCATGTCTCGTAGAAGCTCTCATCTGGGTATTGAGCAAATCGTGTGATCTCCTTACGCCTCTGTCTGATGACGCTAGGGGGAAAGAAGTTCTCTAGGAACTCATTCCTTAGTTCTGCCGATGTGCCGATGCTTGTCTTGTCCAGTGCAGAGAACCATGACTGCGCTTTATCACACAAAGAGAATGCGAACAGACATATTCGGATCGCGCTCTAGCTGACTCGGCTGATCTTGACAGTGTTGCAGAGTAATATGAACTTGTCGAGGTGAGCATTTGGATCCTCGGTAGCTCATCCACCGAATTGGTTTTGTTGCACCATCTGTACCAATCTGGGCTTCAACTCAAAGTTATTGGCATTGATGCCAATCCTGAAATCTGTCTCCACGAATCGAGGACGGTACTTTTTCTGGATAGCGTCCTCGTTCTCCTCATCATCCGACTCCCCTAGCCGATCCTGATCTTCTTCATCTTCATCCTCGTGATCATCTTCAAATAGAGGATTGCGGCGAATGTGCCGGTTATTCTTATTGTTCCTCTCGAGGTTCAGTTGTTGCAGTTGCTCCCTCATGACTCGCATTTCTTGAACTAGCGATGTCTGCTCCTCGAAAGTCAGCAATTGCGGAGGTGGCTGTACAATTGGCTGTTGTGCATTGTCCGGCGGTGGTACTTCGTCTGCCATTGCTTGACTACTCAAGCCTTTTTGGGCGCGCTTGTTATTTTGGATTTTCTGCACGTGGCTTCAATGTCCGGGTAATAATAAAGCGGGTCCTTTCCTCTAGCTCTCGTACTCATGCACTACCTGTACAGCAAAGAAGGTAGCGAAGTAAAACTGAAAATAAACTGAAACAAACGAAAAACAATACAAGAATCGAAAATAGAAATTTAAAGAGGGCGTCGATCGACGTGGACCCGAAAAACGAAAAAAAGAGAAAACTGTAAATACGAAATTTTACAACCTAAATCAGTATTTTGATTACAGAATTAATAGTAGGATAAATTCTATTCTTTCCCCGGCAACGGCGCCAAAATTTGATCGCGTATATTTTTAACCCGCGACTTAGCAAAGTTAATAATATAGCGGCAAATAAAATTATCGATCCCACGAGGAAAGAAATAACAAAAAATCCTAAGTACTAATCCATAAGTTCTCGAAATACTGGCTAGGGGGATTTTAGAATTAAAGGTTTTGGATTTCAAATTGATTTTGGAAAATAGAATTTAAAACAAGAAAATTAAATAGCTTTTGAGAAAATATATGCGATGTACAGATTCCAGGGATATCTACCTATCAAGTATGACATGTATGAATGAATTGATTAATTCCTAATCTAATTCCTCTTCGTAGTGAAACATCATAAAAGTATTATGAACTTCTTTGTTGGACAATTCATAAAGTAGATTAATTAATTACCTATCTCCTGTCGGTCTCAAGATGAATTAATTAACTCCAGAATTCTACGGATCTATTCCTATAATTTATTCCCTTCAGTTACGACAAGAAATCAAATTATATTGTGAAAATCTCTTTCCATTGAAAACTATTACAGTTACGTCTCTAATTCTCAACTATGTAATCCTAAGATGTGGCCAGCATACTAAAGATTAAGAATAAAATCAGATTTCACAAACTACGAGGGAAAGGGAAAATAATTCAATTAATCAAACATGCATACATTGATAGTTCGAAACCCTAGAATCTGAGAAGGAAGTTAGTTACACATAATCATAGTTGAATTCATCAAAGATAAATAAAACCTGAATTGCATAAGAACTTGGGTCTGAATGTCTTTCCCCAAAAATCTGTCTTCAAACATAAAACTCAACTAAAGCTTGGAATCTCTCAAAATCTGAAATATGGAATGAAGTACACCTAAAAATCGAATTTACAGAGATATATATAGAGGTGGAGGCATATCATATCAAATATGGGGCTAAAGATATGAAATATATCGATTTTCAACAAATTCTCGCGCCCAGACTCCCGTCGATCGACGCCCCCTTGGCCGGCGATCGACGGAGCTTTTTCTCCGGCATCCCTTCTGCGTGGTCTCACGGTTTTGGCCATAACTTTCTCTCCCGAACTCCGATTGACCCGATTCTAGTTGCGTTGGAAAGCTAACTCGAAGCTCTATCCAATGCCATGTGCCAATAGCCCGAATTCTTCATGTGGAAGAACTCTTCACAGCTACTCTTACACGTCACTGATTTCGAAACGGTTTTCTCGTGAATTTAGGCCTAAAACCTGCATGAACATCAAAACACGCCTAATACCAACTTAATATAGACTCATGCATAAAATATAAGGATAAACTTAATAAAACCACATAAAACAGTAGAAAATAATATAGATAAGTGAGTAAAATAATGAACTTATCACCCAACAATAGCCCCCTCGACTTGTCAAGTTACTTCCAAAAGAAGCTTGGTAAGTCGAGTCCGGACTAAAAATATTATCATTCCCAGATGTATGGCTCATCAGACTTCTTTTAGAAGAATCCGGATTACTTATGAGACGTCTCATTTAGACATCCTCTCGGCTCGAAGAACCAATTCCTCTGTGGGGATTCCTTCTAATTCGTACTCCTCCATAATGTAGTGACGAATGTCGGCGACTATGGCCCGAATCCATAGTGCGCATATTTAGACAGTTCGGGTCTGCCT
Source organism: Plectranthus barbatus (assembly GCA_026898455.1). Classification (NCBI taxonomy): domain Eukaryota; kingdom Viridiplantae; phylum Streptophyta; class Magnoliopsida; order Lamiales; family Lamiaceae; genus Plectranthus; species Plectranthus barbatus. The sequence goes on from JAPKLW010000085.1 coordinate 327,384, forward strand.
TGTTTTTAAGCCATCTGGATTTGTAAATTTGTCGTAACGAATTCTACGACATTGAGCTTCACGGAGCTCAATTTTTATCAAAATATTATTAGTCCGAATGACATCGAACCATGTTGAGTCCGAAATTGTCTTCATTTTGAAACTTCCCGCCAACTCACCATGGTATTTGCATAATTTATGCGTAAATTAGGGGTTAATTGTCGGAAGTCGGACGGTCTCCCCTTTTTATAATGTTTCCTCGGGAATCAACGTCCCCACTCATTCTCACTCATCGCCTTCTCCAGAATTGCACCCTCCGTCTTCAATATCCGAGCAAAACGCCGGCCTTTTGAGATTCAGGTAACGGGTTCTTTTCTCATTTTGTAATCAATTTCTTCTTCTTCAACTGTAATGACCTTCTATTTCATCCCCTTCCCCGTATTGAGACTGACATTAGGTTTTTGGGCATCTATTTTTCGAGTCTAATTTCTTCGATTGTTTATTCTTTTTCCGATTAGGTTTTAGCCCCATCTTTCGATTCCGCCACCGATTCTAAAATACTATGGCCCATGACTCTGATACTCGTATCCCTACACCACCTTTCACTCCTTACCCCGAAAGGGATCCTTCAACCATTCAGCCTGTTCAACCAGACTGGGACTTGATTTTTCAAGAACCAGAAGCTTCTCAATGCTCGGGAAAGAAAAAAATTACTGATGAAGCATCAGAAGAGCCTCCGTCATCATCAAATTCTGAGGATGATCGTCCTATCGCCGAAACATTCCGCTGCCTCGAGAGGACGTCAGATGCTGCCGAAACCAGCGGACCGGGCCATCATACCATTAGTGGAGAGACCGGTGGGGCCTCGTCGGCATCCATTCCCCTGAAACCTTCGATTGTCGGCAGGTGGACTCTCCCAGAGGGATGGTCCTCTCACATAGTCCTCGGGGCTATCTCCTCGATCACTAGAGATGACATGCTTGCCCTGGCTGACTACGTTCCATACCTCGGGGCCACTTACATTCGACCCAAGCAAAATCGCCAGTGTTTTGATACCCCGGTTGGATTCGCAGCTTTTTACACCACTGCTATGGAGAATGGAGTTTGTCTCCCGGTCCACCCTTTCTTCAGCGAAGTCCTCGCTTCATACAACATTTCTCCTTTCCAACTGGCCCCTAACAGTTGGCGACACCTAGTAGGTGTATTTTTGGTCTGGATGGACCTTGGGCTAGGCCTCCCCACAATCCGCGAATGGCATTATATGTATAGGATGAACCAATGTCGGGACAAACACTACTACTACTTTACCAGATGGAAGACGGGACGAACACCCTTAGTTCAAAAACCCCCCAACGAACTCACCAAACTGGTGGAATACTTTCTTTTTCCTCAAACTTGACCCTTCGAACCCTGAATTCATCAGCCACGGTGGAACTCCAATAAGTGGGTCTCCTTTTTATGATCATATTTATTAATTACATGTTACTGATAAATCTCTTTCTACAGTGCGCGAAAGAACCGAACTCACTACTGCCGAGCAAGCGCGGATCGATTGGGCATACGACGTTAGTATCAGTGATCGCGAGTGGCCTAAGCTGCAACTCGGTCGATTTGTGACTGCTCACCACTTCCTCGATCATAATTGCCATATCAAGGACCTGCCTGAAAACATGAAGGGTCGTGGAGTTTCTGCTGAACAGGTTGCACAGGCCCTCCGAGAAAAGAAAAGGGCTCAAGAGGAACTCGAACAGAAGCGCCGGGAGGAGAATCCTCCCAAGAGGCCTACTACTTTGTCGAGCCATCATCCACCAACGCCTCCTCCTCCCCCAATTAAGCTCATAGACCTCCCCAAGGACACTTGACCTACTCATCAATCAGACTCTTTGCGCAAGGAGTCCGATCGCAAGAAAGAGAAGGACGGAGGCTCTTCAAATCGCCGTCGTCGCTCTTCTGACAGGGACATCGATCCCAAAGAGAAGTTTGAGAGATCCACTGCCAAGCCCCAGACAGCCCCGGTGAATGCGAGGGTGGACTCGTTTCTGGTCCATGCCCGCAAACTGCTGCTCAATCCTCCCCCCTAAGATCCTCTGGCGGGCGTGCTTTCCAACAGGCTTGCACGCTTCGAACAGCGTCAGTTGGAGGTAATCTTCCTACTACTCTACCATAACATTCATTTTCTTTGTTCGCCGCTAAGCATTGGCTATAGGACGCAATGGAGTTCGACAAGATCCATCGCGAGATCAAAGCCTTCGAGGACAAATGTGCCGAGGAAATTCTCCAACTCCGGGGTGAGGTTGAGGCTCAGAAGAAGAAGGCTGTAATTTTAGAGGAGAAACTGGATGAGGCCGAAGGCAACGCAACGCTGCTTCTTTCGCTGTCAAAGCGAACAATGCCGAGGCAGAGCTAAAAGCGAGTCAACTAGAACTAGAAAGTTCGAAGAAGAAGTACGACGTTGACATCGCAGTGCTCTCCAGTGACATCCAGAAGAGGGGAAACCAGCTCAAAGCCATGCAAGAACAACTCACCGCCAAGGAATAGAAGCACAAGGCTGAATTGAAATGCTACCAGGACGAGATCGCGCGCCTCAAGTCTGGGGAGGGTCTTGACTTCGAGTCTATCATCCAGACTCCCTACTTTGCCGAAACGTACGAGGTATCCGCCTACCCAGCCTTCTCTTTCTATTTCTATGTTTTGTTTTTTACCAGGAGCTTAATACTTGCATGCCATACTTATAGACTCTCGCCGAGCATGTGGACCAGGAGATCAGGGGGAAGATAACTTCCCGATACCCCGATCTCGACCTGAGCATCCTGGATGCCGAGGAACAGACCGAGCAGGCGACTCCAAAGCAAGATCAGATCATCGACTCCTCTGGCAGCCCCAAGCAGCAGCAATCTGAGCAACAAATCAGAGAAGTAGGCGGCGGCTCCCAGCAACAGCAGATCAATACTTCCGACGAGTGACCAGACGTCGAACCCTCCCCCATTTACCTCTTTTATTGAATAATTCGAACTCCAGACTTTTGCAACTTTCACCTTTACTATGAATGATTACTTTTCCTTGAATGACTACGTGTTTTACATAATTCCCTTACTCGTACAGTCTTTCTGCACGAAGAATTTTAAGATTAGAGTGGGCAATGTCGTAGCATCGCCCCTCCGACGCTCAAGTTAGTATGGATTTTGATGAAATAAACTTTAAGAAATAACTAGAATAGAATAAACTTATCTGGTTCGATTGACTCGCATTCGAACTACCCAGTACCAACACTGACCCACTGAAGATTAAACCGGTTAGCTACATCTCAAAGGTTTACCGCATTAGAACTCAAAAATAATATTTCTTCACATGTCTTACGTTCCAACTGTTAGCGATCTCCCGGCCATCATAATCCTCCAGATGATATGCGCCTCGCCCTACCGCTCGGGTCACTTTATAAGGTCCTTCCCAGGTTGGTGCGAGCTTTCCCACACTCCTATCCTTAGTGTTTTGAAATACTTTCCTCAACACCCAATCTCTTTCTCGAAAGGTTCGAAGCCTGAGTTTTTGATTATATATTCTCTCGATCTGTGACCTCCTCTGCGCCATCATTATTAGGGCCTGATCCCTGTGTTCATCTATTAGTTCCGGATTTTTGAATAGCTTATCGCTGTTGCATATTTCATCACACAATTCAACCTGCAAGTTCCTCGCCCTTATCTCAACAGGTATAACCGCCTCTTCTCCATATGCCAACGCAAAAGGAGTACTCCCAGTTGCAACACGTGGGGTGGTTAGATATGACCAGAGTACCCCCGGGAGCTCATCGACCCATCCCGTTTTGAGTGTGTGCAATCGTTTCTTCATTGTCGGCATAATGGTTTTGTTAGATGACTCTGCTTGCCCATTCACCTCCGGATAGCGAGGCGTCGAGAAGACTAACTTAATCCCATATCGATCACAGAATTCTTGGACTCTTCTCCCGGTGAATTGCATCCGTTATCCGTTCTGATCTCCTTTGGTACCCCAAATCGACACAATATGTTTGTCCAAAGGAATTTTATGACCTCCGGCTCCCGTACATTGCGAAAAGCTTCCGCTTCAACCCACTTTGTGAAATAATCCGTTGCGATGAGCAGATACTCTTTTTGGCCCGCGCCCTTTGGAAGTTTCCCCACGATATCCATTCCCCATGCCATGAAAGGCCATATGGGCACAGTCGCGTGAAGTGGTTCTGCGTGCCTCTGTACTGTGACTTCGAACCTCTGACAGGCCTCGCAGCTTCTCACGTACTCTCTCGCATCTTTTCGCAAGGTCGGCCAATAAAACCTTGCTGATATAACTTTATGAGCCAGAGTTCGAGCCCCTTGATGGCTCCCATAGTCACCCTCGTGTACTTCCATCAGGATGGCAGGGATCACACTATCCAGGATGCATTTTAGAAGCGGTCCTTCCAACGACCGTCTATACAATTCACCGTGAATGACATACTTTGCAGCTGCTCGTGCTAGCCGGACTGCTTCTGCTCTTCCTCTTGGTAGGATTCCATCATTGATATACTACAATATGGGGTCGATCCAAGTACCGACTGGTTTTTATCTCGATCACCTCTTCATGCCCGAGGACCACCAGTTCATCCACTCATGTTACGGGCACAGACTTATCCCACCTTTCTTGTTGGGAAGAGGCTAAATTTGCTAACGCATCGGCTTCCGCATTTTATTCTCTAGGCACATGCCTTATCTCAAAGTCATCGAAGTCCGTGCTAATCGCCCGAGCCATCTCATAATACCTTGAAAATCGAGGCTCTTTTACTTGATATTGATTATCCACCTGAAGTAGCACCAACTGCAAGTCCCCTTAAACTAGCAGATGTTGAACACCCAATTCCTTCGCCAATTGCATTCCTCTTATGAGAGCCTCGTACTCAGCTTCATTATTTGTGACATTGAAGTTAAGGCGAATTGCCCGCTCGAATTGCTCTCCCCATAGACTCCGTAATTTTAGCCCAATACGATTTCCATTCATATTACTAGAACCATCGACCTGAAGGATCCATGGTTCCTTCCCATTTTCTGCTGCTTCTATCTGTGCGACCTCTTTCTCGGCTTCAACCTGCAAATTCGCAGAATATTCTACCACGAAATCTGCTAGGGCTTGAGACTTTATCGTAGTTCTCGGTTCGAATTCCAGCCTGAAACCTCCGATTTCCACAGCCCATTTGAGCAGTCTCCCCGATAGGCTTGGTTTGGAGAACACACTCCGGAGCAGGTATGACGTTACTACTCTGATCGGGTGAGCTTCAAAGTACGACCTCAACTTTCGCGAGGCCACCACTAAAGCTAGGGCCAACTTATCCAATGCAGTATATCGCCCTTCTGCTGCGAGTAGGGGTTTACTCGCATAATAAACAGGATATTGCCTTCCTTGATGTTCCTTCACCAAAACGGCTCCTAGGGCGTGATCCGAGACCGATAAGTACAACAATAGCGGCTCTCCTTGCTCAGCCTTGGAAAGTAGTGGAGGGTTCGATAGATATTCCTTAAGCTGCTCGAAAGCTTTCGCGCATTCATCTGTCCACTCGAAATGCTTTCCTTTTCGTAGGACCCGGAAGAAATTATACGTTCGATCAGAATACCTCGATATGAATCGGCTTAACGCCGCCAACCTTCCAGTTAACTTTTGCACCTCCTTTGGGCTTCGCGGATGTGTCAGATATTTTATCACCTTTATTTGTACTGGGTCAGCTTCTATTCCTCGATTGGTCACCATATAACCCAAAAACTTTCCCGAGGCAACTTCGAATGTACACTTCGCAGGGTTTAATTTCATATTATACTGTTTCAAGATATCAAAGGCCTGCGCCAGATCTTGAACGTGCTTACAAGCCTTACCTGACTTCACCAGCATATCATCAATGTACACCTCCATAGTCTTGCCAATGAGTGGTTCGAACATCTTATTCACCAACCGCTGGTAGGTTGAACCTGCATTCTTAAGCCCGAAGGGCATTACCTTGTAGGAATAAATCCCCTTATTTGTCATAAATGTTGTTGTTTCCTGGTCATCCGGATGCATCATAATCTGATTATAACCCGAAAACGCGGTGGCATTTACAATGCTATCTATAAGCGGCAAAGGGTACGGATCTTTCGGGCAAGCCTTGCTCAAATCCGTATAATCCACACAAACACGATTCTTCCCATTTTTCTTTTTCACCACTACGACATTGGCCAACCAAGTCCGGTACTTCACTTCCCTTACAGATCCAATTTCGAGCAATTTTTGAATTTCTTCATTTATAGCATCATTATTCTCCGAAGAGAACTTTTGCCTCCGATGTTGTATGGGCCTCGCATTTGGATCCACTTGAAGTTGATGGGTCATTTCCCTTGGGTCTATGTCAACCATATCTTTATGCGACCACGCAAACGTCGCACGTTCCTTGGTCAAGAAATCCACGAGCTCATCCCAGATTTCGGGATCGAGTTCACTCTCGATGTTTGTTTTCTTAGAGGGGACGAAAGGATCAAGCTCTACCTCCAGCGAACCTCCCGTTTCTCCGACCGATGATCGTATTGGTCCAGATGGGAAATGCTGCTGCAAACATACTGCCTTAAAGCTCGCATAATAACACTCCTTAGCAACATTATGTTCCCCTTTAATGGTGCATACTCCATCTGAGGTCGGAAACTAGACCAACTGATGATATGTAGAGGGGACCGCTCGGAGCTGATGGAGCCACTTGCGCCCCAAAAGCGCATTGTATGCACTGGGTGCGTCGATGATCATGAATGTTACATCGTATCGAGCTCCTCCACAATAGGTGGGTAAGGTCATCTGCACACTGATAACTCCCATAAGGAGTTATTATTTTAGTGTTTTATAGGTGTCTTTTATGTTCTTTTTAGTGTTTTCTAACTCGTATTAGGTTGTTTTTTGTGTTGTATTTATCATTGTCTACATTGTGAGTCTTGTATAGTTGTGTTTTGTTTTTTTTAGTTATTTTGCAAGGAAAATGAGTGATATTAACCAAATTTCATACCAAAGAAGTGAAGAGTAATCCGCTGAAAGTTATGCTGCAGCATAGGAGTAGCATTACTGGAAGCTGAGAGACTGCACCAGGAGGGACCACCTGCAGACATCATCAGCTCACTTTTCAGATTTTGTCTTAAAAGTTGGACAGGTGTCAACTATGTGAGCTATCAGAGTCAAAGGGCAGGATGGAGAGCCATGTGTAGGATGGAGATTCATTGGAAGTAAAAATATTGAAGATATTTTGAGAGAAAAGAGAGAGAAAAAGAAATTCAACAATTATTCTTCTTCAACAAGCCAAGTTTTTAGAGAGAGGAAAATCTGAGGGCTGCAGCGCAGAGATGGAGGAAGAAGAAGAGCAGCAGCTGGACACCTTGCTGCTGGTTTTTCTGCACCTCTAGTTTATATTTGTAGTTGATAGATGAATGATATTTGGATTTTAGCCATTTTTATTTATTTTCTTTTTAGTTTGAACATGAGCTAAACTCCTAGTGCTTGGGTTGTTGACTGGTTTATTTGCTTGAATATATGTTAAAGTTGTTCTTGTTTCAAATCTGGTGTTTGATTATAATTTTGGTTTGTTTGATTCCTTAAACACGACGGTGGCAAGGAATATTCACCTAGGGAGACCGAAAGGAGATCTAGGCTTAGGAAGTCATAATCAATCTTGAATTCTTATGTAGACATACAAAGAACTTGAGACTTCTAAGAACCCCTGTTTTGATAATTTCATTTGAAGATTAATTCTGTCATAGACATATGAAGATTAATAAGAAAATGCAGATCTAGTAGTGTGAAAACATGCTAGGCAAAAGAAAGTGAGGTTACAAGACCCAGAATTGATGTATGAACCATGCTGCAGCATATAGGAAAGTAGATAACCAAAAGTTAGCAACCCAAGTGTATTGTCTTGCTTCGATTTAAACCGAATTTCTGAAGTATTTATGATTATAATTTAGGAAGAACAGTTATAAATAGCTTTAATTGGTTTTATCACTTATGCATTTCTGCAATTTTAGTTTAGAAAATCATCACACAAACCTATTTTGCATGCAATATTGTGTGCACGGCTTGATTAAACACTCTCTAGGGTTCGATATCTGGTCTCCTAGACTATATTACTTGTCGATTGCGTATACTTGCGCATAGTTTTGTAGATACCCTGCAACAACACAACAAGTTTTTGGCGCCGTTGCCGGGGAGTGTTGTTTTTTAGTCTGAATGCTATTATATTACTTGATTACTGCTTTCATTTTATTTTTAGAATTTTTACTAGTTTGATTAACAAGTTTATGTAGTTTTTAATCTTCAGGTGTGAAAATTTTGGGAACAAAGAAAAAAAAAGATGATAAATCAAGGTGGTGTTGCCAGAAATGGTGGAAACAACTTGGTGAATATCTTGGCTATGGCTAATGATAAAGACCAACCTATTCGCTGTTATGCAAACCCGTTGTTCCAGGAGCTGAAACCAAACATTATGTGCCCTGAAATTGAAGCTAACCATTTTGAGTTGAAGTCGGTAATGTTCCAAATGCTGGAGTTTGCAGACCGATTTAGTGGTCAACCCACTGATGATCCCCATCTTCATTTGCGGTCTTTCATGGAGGTTTGTGACTCTTTCAAGCTGCAAGGTGTGAGTCCAGAGGCACTAAAGCTGAGGCTATTTCCTTTCTCATTAAGGGACAACGCCCGATCATGGTTGAGCTCATTTCCACCAGATTCTATCACCACTTGGAATGAGTTGACTGAAAAATTCATGATGAAGTATTTCCCAGCTGCAAAGATTGCCATGTTTCGAAATGAGATTGTATCTTTTAGGCAAGAAGATGAATATGTGAGTGAAGCTTGGGAAAGGTTTAAGGAGTTGCTAAGAAGGTGCCCCTACCATGGGATTCCTAAATATATTCAGATTGAGAAATTCTACTTTGGGCTGAATTTAAATTCAAGGAAGATGTTGGATGCATCAGCAAGGGGAGCCTTACTGTCCAAATCTTATGAAGAAGCATGTCAACTGTTGGACCTGATATCATCCAACAACTATCAATGGGAAGATCCAAGAGTTGCTCTAGCATTAACTCAAAAGGTTTCAGGAATTCTAGAAGTGGATGCTCTCACTGCACAAATGCCAACAATGGGGTCTGCTCTTACTGTACAAGTGGCAGCAATGGGTTCAGCAATTGAGAGTTTTGAGCATAACATTCATCCCCAACCATTGTTGGAGGTGGTATCATGTGTTTATTGTGGAGAAGCACACATGTTTGAAGAGTGTCCAGCTCATCCAACATCTGGATGCTTTGAAGAAAATCAGAATTATCAGCAGAACCAGGGGAATAATCCATATACTAACTCATGCAACCCAGGGTGGAGGAACTATACCAATCTTTTATGGTATGAGTGAAAAAATCACAATACTGCAGCATCTGAGAAACATAAGTCTGGGAGTTCTGGTTTCCAGCAGCAGAACGAGCAAAGAATTGAAGCACCACCTGGGAAGCAGCTAAATTCATTGGAGGATATGCTCGAGAAATTTGCTACAAAAAATGCAGCAATGATTCAGAGTTAAGATGCCCTTATTCAAAGCCAAGCTGCTTCACTTAGAAGCTTGGAAGTGCAAGTTGGGAAATTGGCAACCGAGCTGAGAAATAGACCTCAAGGCTTACCGCTGAGTGTCACTTTCAATCAGAGGCCAGAAAAAGAATTTGTCAAAGCATTAACATTGAGGAGTGACAGGAAACCTGAGGAATTTTCCCCTGCACAGGGTCAAGAAGCTGAAAAAGAATCACAGAAACAGACTGCACTTCATGCTGTAGCACAGGAGCAGCATACAACTGCTGAGAGGAAGTTTGCAACTCCACCACCACCTTTTCCACATGGGGTGAAAAATCAAAATGATGAAATGGAGAAGTGTCCTGCAATTTATGTATTTGATGTTTTTGCTGGGGAAATGCACGAAGAGTTGTACATGGAGTCCGAGCAAGTTGAAAATGATTACAATGAATTTGAGGGGCCGATTGCCGATGAAGAATTTCAAAAACCTGAATATCTTGAGTTTTCACATGGGGAATTTCAGTCTCTGCCCACTGAACAACCAGAACTGGTATTGGATTCGTTGTTACCTTATTTGGAGGATGAGGAAACATTACCCTTGAAAAACCCAAAACCACCTGATATTTGGTACATGGGCCAAGAGTTTAGCTCTTTGAATTCCATGGAAGAGATTTTGCTGAGAGAAGGTTGCAATGGCTTTGTGGAACAGTAGCAAGTCAATGATGTGAATGAAGTTGTGGAGGAAGACTTGATCAAATGTTTCGATCCTGGAATCAAGAATTCAATTTTTCAAAGATGTTTGGTCTACCTTGTCTAATGTACTACAATGGAAAGAGAAGTGACACATATGGCTGCATGCAATGAATCAGTTCCCAAGAGGATTTTGACTGAAGGGTATGTCTGTGTTGACTACAAGAAGAGGAAACGAGAGAAGAAACACTTTGGTGGAGAGGTCGACAAAGAGAAGGCTCCGGCCTCATTGAAGGATTCTTAGGAAGAGAGGTACTCTGGGCTATCTAAGAGCCTCAGATTCTTTGGTAATTGAGATAGCCCAGGAATTTTACTGCTTTCATTTTATTTCTGTCATTTAGCTAGTTTTTTTATGTTATTTATTTTCTGCTTTAGTTAATTTTTTATGCTCTAGCATGAGAGTAGCATTAGTTGGACTGTGAAAGAGGGATTTGGTGCTGAATATCAAAGATAAAAACAAATTCATCCAGCAGCAGCTAGGCACCATCAGAGTTAAAGAGAAAGGAAATACAATCACCTCTGCTGGCCCGTGACCCTTTGGTTAATTCGAAACTCATTCCACAAAAAAAAAAAAGCAATTTAGTTGATATTTTACTTTTATATGTTAGCCTTTGTTGGTTATTTTAGTTGTCTGATTTTTGGGTGTGAATATTTGATGTTTTTATTTTAGTGTCTTAGGTTGTGGTTGCCTAATTGATTTATGATATTTTAGCCGATGCTCATTTTTGTGCCCAATGATGTGTACATTCATTTCTTTCTCATCTTTTGGCTTCATGAATAGTTTTTGGTTTAGCATGTTTTGTTTTCTTCAGATCTCTAGTTTTAACTTGGTAAATCATGACTGATTTGAGTTCCAAGTCCGTGTGAAAAAAAATTGAATTCTTTTTGAAAACTACATCATGCTAGTTCAATGATTTGGCGAATTTGAGCTGTTTTGTTTTGTGATGTGTGAAATAGTTACCTCTTACTTGGCTGATAGCAGATTTGAGGCGAAATTAGGATTTTTGCCACTTGTAGAAATGATTTAGGCCATCTTTCACTTTTTTTAGCCTTCTACAGTTTCATTTCATTCACAAATCTTCTTTGCACCTTTCTTTGTGTCTTATGCCGTTTCTTTCATTCTCCCCTACATGCTTAGCCAATTATCCATACACTCACCCTTATCCAGGAGTGTCTTTAACTCTTCTGAAATATTGAGGACAATGTTTGTTCCAAGTTTGGGGGGTACACACACATCTTTACACGTTGTAGTCGTGGTGTTTTGTGTTTTGTTAGAATAATCAATGTTGAAGCATTGCAGTGGCATGCGTTGTATGGTTAAAAATATTGAAAAACCAAAGTTATGTATTTTGTAATTTAAAAAAATGAAAAGAAAAGAGAAAAAAAATGTTAGAAAAAAAGAAGAAAAATAAAAAAAAAGAAAGTTATAAAAGAATATAGTTTGTTTTATTTTTATTTTTTTAGAGTATGTGTCTTTCTCCTTTGTCGTTGTTGCAGTTTAGAATAAGTCCTAAATTAAGATGTTGAATTATGCTCCTGGATGATAGTCAGTTTAACCATATTTACCCATCCTTAAACTTAGTCTTACATTACAAGCCATGAAGTCCTTTTGATCTGTGAGTGGCATAGATTCCATTAGTGGAGAAGATGTTAGAGGTCAAGTGGGAGTGAAAATAAGTAACATTGATGATCACTGAGCTTGATGAAATAGCTTGAGTCGTGTTGAAAAGTTGTGCTATCTGATGTTGAGTCATCTTGCTTTTGGAACTTGGGACTTCAAATTTGATTGAGGTGCTTTATTAAACCGATGAGATATGTTTTTAACAATTTCATGCTGATCATAGACTATTTTGTTTAGTCTTTCTTTTTACAATTTTGCTGAGGGCATGATGGAATGTTGCTTAGGCTAAATTGTACTATCTCATGAGGGCTTATGTGTCGTTCTGTGTTTGTTTGTTTTTATCCTTTGTTTGTGTCTTTGTTGCTTGGGGACAAGCAACATCTTAAGTTTGGGGGGGTGATAACTCCCTTAAGGAGTTATTTATTTAGTATTTTATAGGTGTCTTTTATGTTCTTTTTAGTGTTTCTAACTCGTATTAGGTTGTTTTTGTGTTGTATTTATCATTGTCTACATTGTGTTTTGTTTTTTTTAGTTGTTTTGCAAGGAAAATGAGTGATATTAACCAAATTTCATACCAAAGAAGTGAAGAGTAATCCGCTGAAAGTTATGCTGCAGCATAGGAGTAGCATTACTGGAAGCTGAGAGACTGCACCAGGGGGGACCACCTGCAGACAGCATCAGCTCACTTTTCAGATTTTGTCTTAAAAGTTGGACAGGTGTCAACTATGTGAGCTATCAGAGTCAAAGGGCAGGATGGAGAGCCATGTGTAGGATGGAGATTCATTGGAAGTAAAAAGATTGAAGATATTTTGAGAGAAAAGAGAGAGAAAAAGAAATTCAACAATTATTCTTCTTCAACAAGCCAAGTTTTTAGAGAGAGGAAAATCTGAGGGCTGCAGCGCAGAGATGGAGGAAGAAGAAGAGGAGCAGCTGGACACCTTGCTGCTGGTTTTTCTGCACCTCTAGTTTATATTTGTAGTTGATAGATGAATGATAGTTGGATTTTAGCCATATTTATTTATTTTCTTTTTAGTTTGAACATGAGCTAAACTCCTAGTGCTTGGGTTGTTGACTGGTTTATTTGCTTGAATATATTTTCTTGCTTTGATTTAAACCAAATTTCTGAAGTATTTATGATTATAATTTAGGAAGAACAGTTATAAATAGCTTTAATTGGTTTTATCACTTATGCATTTCTGCAATTTTAGTTTAGAAAATCATCACACAAACCTATTTTGCAATCAATATTGTGTGCACAGCTTGATTAAACACTCTCTAGGGTTCGATACCTGGTCTGCTAGACTATATTACTTGTCGATTGCGTATACTTGTGCATAGTTATGTAGATACCCTGCAGCAACACAACACACACCTCTGTTGAATCCGATCAGGGGAGTTCGATTCCGCACTATTCTCTCTTCCGGGACCTTCATCTCTTTCGCCGCGTGCTGGAAGAGGATGTTCGCCGAACTTCCATTGTCCACAAGGATTCGTCTGATGAGGCAATCCGACACCTGCAAAGAGATAACCAGCGCATCATCGTGCGGATGAGCAGACTCTGGAGCGTCCTTATCCGTAAATTCGATAGACGTATGCGTCGTGGGAGCATGCATCATCCACACTACTCCGGGAACCTGCCTCCTTGCTGTCTTAGCCGCCGATCTAGTAGTCCCGCTGATTTCGGAACCCCCTATAATGCAATTTATAGTTCGAGTGGGAGCCGGTTGCTTATCAGGTCGATTTACCTCGACCTGCGCTGGGGTGGATTGTTTTTCTCGGGTCCAAGTCTTTTTTCCCTTGTCTGACAAGAATTCAATTAATAGACCTTTTTTTAATAATTCAAGGACCTCCAACCGGAGAGCACGACAATCTGCTGTGGTATGACCGTGATCGCTGTGGAAGTCGCAGAACTTCTTCGGGTCTCTCATAGACGGATCGATTTTCATTCTCTGCAGCCATTTAACCCTATCCGGCATCTGGCGAAGCACACTCTGCACTAACTCTGCAGGCTCGATAGTGAGAGTATAATCTGGTACGTAGGTGGAAAAAGTGTTGATCTTGGATGGCCTGCTCCCAGACGGACAGCTATACGGATGTGACCGTGCGGGTCGACGATCACGCTGCTCCTGTGGATGCTCTTCTCGTGCAACTACGAGTCGCCCCCCATCGCGCCGTGTTCTGCGGTAAGGCTCATCCTCCTCCCATTTGATTAATGCCCACGCTCTGTTGAGTGCGTCGTCCATAGTCTGGCAGGGGTAAATTGACCGTTCTCGGTATAGGTCGGAGTCAACATCTAAACCCTTGGTAAAGGCCCGTACTGCAGTGCAGTTAGGGCAACTCGGCACCGCCACCAATTCTCTATTGAACCTGGATAGGTACGCCCTTAATGATTCCCCGGGCTTTTGGATTACGGCATACAAATCGTCCGGATGCTTATCCAACTTTCTGCTGCTCGAATACTTCCAAGGAACAGTTGAAGTAACTCGGCGAACATTGAGATGGACCCTCTTGGTAAACTAATGAACCACTATAAAGCAGGTCCAGTAAGGCTCGACCCAAAACTTTTACACATGCATGCTTCGCACCGCGCACCGGGAATCGCTAATGCAAACATCTTTTGTTTGTAGACTGCCACATGATTCTCTGGATCCGTGGTACCATCATAGAGCGCAAAGCTTGGGGGAGTAAACCGATCCGGGAGTTCGGCTTCTGCGATCTCTGGCGCAAAGGGAGATTCCGCATAACTTTCCCACAGGATAGTTTGCTCTGGAGGCGGCAGGCCGGGTACCCTCGCGATCAATGACTCGAAATAGTTAAGACGTTGTTCGAATTGTCGTTCCATCTGTGTCAGTACCGATCCCCCAGTGTGATTCAAGATCGGTTGCCCTGGATTTGAGTTCGGTCCTCCCAGTGTTCCTGGCGTTCGATGATTAGTCTCGTCAAAGACAGTTTGATTGAACTCATCCCGGAGATCATGGGCCGTCATCGCCCGGGCTCTACTCGTGCTCCCAGGCTCTTCCACTATTGGTTGGGTTGCCAGCTGGTGCAATCGCTGGTTATCCTGCTCAAGCGCCTGACATTTCTGGGTCACAACCTCCACTTGGAACCCCAATTTTTCCAATACACCTCGGGCCGCCTGGACCTGACTTATCAGCTGGAATACATACGGGTCCTGCATCAATGAGGGCGGAAGAGGAGGAATGGACAGCTCGTTGAGTGGTGTTACGTTGAAGGCACGCCTCATGTCATCCAATGATCCACGAGATTGATCTGTCCCGCGTCCGATTGTTGTTGAGTGTCCTCGACCCGCTCCTCCTTGCAAGCCTCGACCGTGAATTAGTCCTCTTCCTGCTCCGGAGGATGTGATACCTTCAGTTGGAAGCGTGGTTCCATCAGTGACTAACTCTCGGTTCCCGCCTTCTGCCATTTCCTACAGCAAATATTAGTATAGCCTTTGTTCTTGGGCCCCACGGTGGGCGCCAAATTGTTGCGGGTGTTTTTG
Source organism: Plectranthus barbatus (assembly GCA_026898455.1). NCBI lineage: Eukaryota > Viridiplantae > Streptophyta > Magnoliopsida > Lamiales > Lamiaceae > Plectranthus > Plectranthus barbatus. The sequence continues at coordinate 342,797 of JAPKLW010000085.1, forward strand.
TGTTGGATTAGGAGCCCAAGAACAATTTATTTTATAAATATAATTCGAATGAACATAAATAGCAGGTGAGATTACGATTTGTAGAAAAGCTAAACAAATACAAAAATAGGATTAAACTTAAAAAATATGAAGTATGAACGACAAGGTAAGCTTTGGAAGAATTGAGTTGCGCCGAGCTGTAACTTTCGTAATCTCCACGATTATGCTTTGCAACCAGTGTTTTCCTTTTTCTCTCTCGTCCCCCAAAATATGTCTTTCCTGAAATATATATACTCAATTCCATATAACGCCCCCCTCCTTTAATTCCGCAATCCTCTCTGATCCTTATTGCTGAATTCATGCCGTTTAAACATTAATTTCCAAAAGATCCGTTTTCCTTAATTAAATTCGCCTTCATTTCTGGTCAACCTTTCGGACTCTCTTTTCGCTCGAACTCTATTCTTCGAACTTATTCTGATGGGCCTCTGTATCCAGGAGTCAAGCCCACACTCTTTGGACCAACACATTGGTCCTCTATACCTTTGATTTTATCATCGACTCCAACACCATTGTCTAGCAAAAACTTTGACAATGTTTCATACCATGCTCTCGGTGCCTGCTTCAAACCATATAAGGCTTTCCTTAGCCTGTAAACTTGTTTTCCTTGTTCGAAGCCTGGTGGTTGCTCAACATAGACCTCTTCCTTGAGCTCACCATTCAGAAAGGCACTCTTCACGTCCATCTGCATCACAGAGAACTCATGATGTGCAGCATATGCAAGGAATAACTTTATTGCTTCCAGTCGAGCTACTGGAGCAAACGTCTCATTGTAATCAATTCCTTCGCATTGTCTATATCCCTTTGCTACTAGACGAGCTTTATTTCGGACGACATGTCCTGACTCATCTTTCTTGTTCTTGAAAACCCACTTGGTTTCAATAACTCTTTGATGTTCGGGTCTATCCACCAAATCCCAAACATGATTGCGCGTGAATTCAGCAAGCTCCTCTTGCATAGCATTCACCCAATTTGAGGATTGTAGAGCATCTTCAACTTTTGTCGGCTCTTCATGGGAAATATAGCACGCTAACATAGCATTGCCTTGACGCGTCCTGACTGGATCATTGACATCATCAATCACAGCTTCTAAGGGGTCATCTCATAGGCATCTCGGTCTTGGATTGCTGGTTGTTGGGGTTTGCATTGCTAGCTTCGCCTGCTAAATTGTTCTCTGCTAGAACATTCTCCTCAGCAATCACCTGGGGTTCAGCATCTGGTACCTCAGCATTCGGCATCTTAGCAATAGGAATCTCAGCATCCTGGACTTCAGCAGCTGGAATCTCAGCATTCCACATCTCAGCAGCTGGAATCACAACATCGTCCTCAGCGATTTCATCAGCAACGCCCAATCTTTCTTCAGCAATTATTCCTCGATCTGGGATTTCTTCATCTTCTTCTTCGAGCGATCCCAGAATATCCAAATTATCATTAAGATAAATTTGGTTGGTGGCCTCAACATGATCATTAGCATCATCGGTCTGGTCAACAGTCTAGTCACCTGCTGAGTGAGTTTGGGTTGGATTACAATCACTCATAGACTTAGTCGGGTCAATCTTCATTTTTTCGAAAGAATTCAAGATCGATTGACCATGGGCATTATTAGCCTCATGATTGTTATCCTCTTTCTCTCTTATAACTCTGCGCACTAAGATAGACTCATAAAAAATAACATTGCATGTTATTTCCACAACTTGAGTCGTCTTGTTTAACACTCTATAGCCTTTGTAAGATTGGGTCCATATCCCAGGAACACACCTTCATCAGACTTAGGTGAAAAAGTGTTAAGCTTCGACTTCCCATTGTTATGAATATAACATGTCGAACTAAATGCACGGTGATGAGTAATAGAAGGCTTATGACCATTGTACACTTCATAAGAAGTCTTATTGAATCTGTCATTGATTGCGCTCCTATTCTGTGTATAGCAAGTTGTCATGACTGCTTCGCCCCAATACTTTCCACTTAGACCAGAATCGGCTAGCATTGACCGCATTGCTTCCTCCAAGGTCCTGTTCCTTCTCTCTGCTAGACCATTCTGCTGGGGGGTCCTTGCAGTGGATTTCTCATGCCCGATACCAGTTTCGGCGCAAAAATCCATCAAAATCCCATTGCAGAACTCGGTCCCGTTATCAGATCTAATCCTCTTAACGGTAACTTCTTTGCTATTCTGCTCGTTGAGGATCAGCTCTGGAAGGATGAGCTTGACTTCGTCTTTGGTTCTCAACAAACGAACCCATGTATACCTGGAAAAATCATCAACAACCACAAGTGTATAAACCTTTTTACTTACAGTGGCTGGAGTGACTGGGCCAAATAAATCCATGTGCAAGAGCTCTAGGGTTCTTTTTGAAGTGGCCTTCTCCGGGTTTGATCTAAAGGATACCTTGGTTTGCTTCCCTTGTTGGCAAGCTTTGCACACACCTTCTTTTCGGAAAGTCTCAGCAGGCAATCCCTCAACAAGCTTGTGCTTGGCTAGGTGGTTGATGGTCTTGAAATTCAGGTGGGTCAACCTCTTATGCCATAGCCAATTGGTTTCTTCCATGTTCAATGCTACAAAACAAGAGTGTTGCTGGCCACTTTGCCAATCAACAATATATAGGCCACCCTTGCGGATGCCTCTAAGCTTTACTTCACCCGTAGCATTGTCAGCAATTGAACAACCAGTATTAACAAAAGAAACGGTGTACCCATTTTCGCATAGTTGGCTTATGCTTAGTAGGTTGTGTTTGAGATTGGAGACGAGCGCAACATTGATAATCCTTAGTCCATTTCGCTCTATGCATCCTCTCACAATCACTCTGCCTTTGCTGTTATCTCCAAACATGACTGTGGGGCCATAAACACTTTGAATATCTGAGAACAACTCTTCATCCCCCGTCATGTGCACTGAACAGCCACTATCTAGGATCCACTCATTTGACATACTTGATGTTTTAGCTCTTGGATCCTGTTCCTGCAAAACAATCAACACGTTGATTTAGGTACCCGCTTAGCATCGGGTCCTGCCAGATTAGCGTGGATCATGATTCATTTTGGAACCCACATCTTGGAGGTTTTTAAGACTTTCTTCTTGATATCACTCTTCACACCCTTCTCAACCTTTGGGTAAGCATGTTTTGCATAATTAGATCTAGGTGGAGTTGTGTGCTTAGCCTTCCTAGTCCTTTGAAATGGAAATTGATTGGACTCAGGCCTCACATAGGTGTACCTCCTATGTGGTGTGTACATTGGATACTGTGGTCTTACAGCATGGTATGTTACCTGCTTGCCCTTAGTAAAGGAAGGATATGCTATCCTAGCATTAGATACATAATGCTCAGCGTTCCTCCTTGGCACTGCTGAGTGTGGTCTAGCAGACATCCTCTAGGTACTATGCTGAGATCCAACAGATGTATGCTTAGCAGGCACTCTCGGGGTACTCTGCTGAGATCTAGCAAAAACATGCCTAGCAGACATTCTCTGGGTATTCCGCTGAGATCCAGCAGAAGCATGCTTGCTAAGCCAATTTTTCTGCTTAGGAGTTGACGACTCAGCAATTACTTTTTCTTTACCTTTATCAGCATTGACTTTTCCAGGAGAGACGAATAAAATCTTTCTCTGCTTAGAAAATTCAGCATTCTTATTCAAGGCTTCCTTAGAGGATTTTGCTTCAACACAACCAAGGCCCCATCCTGATTTATCAGATTGTTTCCTTTGTTGGCTCATAGAGGCACTAAGAACTGCCTTGCTGGATGTGTAAGCACAAATACATTCCTCTTTAGGTTTACTCTTTAAAGCTAAATTTTCTTTTTCAATAATCTAAAAATTTTCAGAAAGCTTAGAGTAATCTGCTTTGAGTTTTAAAAACTCATCACTTTCAGACTTTAGTCTTTCGACTTCCTCGGTCAAAGATGTAACTTTTAGTTTCAGTGAGGTATTCTCTCCTACAATGCCATTTTTTATCTCATACATCTTTGAAAACTCAATAGAGAGCTTGGTGAGATAATCATCCTCGGAATCTAGAAAAGAATCCTCTGATTCATGCACGACTGCTGAACTAGAAATGCTAGTAGATTGTACCTCATTCGCATCGACTGCTAGAGCCGACTCAGCATTACGCGCAGCATCAGCATCCAGATTCTCAACAATATCTGCCATGAGAACCAGCATGGCCTCCTCATCATCTTCCTCTGATGAATAATACTCATCTTCATTATCAGGAATGTCTAGCACTTCGGTCCTGATCAGCAATGCTCTAGTGACCGCTCGGACAGCTCTTCTCTCAAACCTTTGTTCGAGGCGCTCTCTTTCTTCCTGACTTACCCTTGGACATTCATGCTTAAGATGATCTGGAGAATTACATTCAAAGCATGTCCTTGTCTTTCTCTCTGTGGAACGAGAGGAAGATGAAGTAAGCTTGGCTTCCTTTGCTTCTTTCTCAGCTTTGGCTTCCAGCATTAGCTTCTAAAGCTTTCGCATTTGCTTTTCTAGCTCACTGATCTTCAGATCTTCAGGCTGTGAGCTGGAGGGTGGAACTACCTCCTTTGCTGGAGAAGCTGGAGCAGAGCTCTCATGAGTACGGAAGGGCTTCTTTAGCTTCCATTTCCCAGCATCTTTCTTAGCAAATATGCTAAGTCCTCAGAGTTTACAGCGGGTGCTGATGAAGCTTGTGCCACGGCAGCTTCGTTCTTCTTCGATTGTTGTATAATAAACTCGTGAGTTTTGAGTTGATCAAATACCTCAGATGTGGACATTTGGCTAAGGTCTTTCTCGCTTAGGCTCGTCATCTTCACGAACCAGTCCTCCCGTGGAAAGAGCTTTGAGATGATCTTGTTATTCATCTCTCCATTATCATATGTCTTGCCCAGATTTCGGAGCTCTCCGACAATGGTGTTGAATATTTCTTCCATAGATTGGATAGTTTCTCCTGCATGCATAGAGAAAGATTCATACTTATCAATAGCTACCTGGAGCTTGTTGCTTTTCATTTGGTCGGTCTCCTGGGAAGATTCACAGACATAATCCCACATTTGTTTGGCCGTATCAAAATCTAATGCTTTGTTTGCCATTAACGGAAGCAAAGAGTCAAGGATCAACTTCTTTACTAAGTGCTCCAACTGAGCTCTCTTTTTGTCGTCCGTTGTATATTCATCAAACTTCTTCTCGATCATCTGCGGAGGTCTCGGTTGACCATCAGCGACTGGACCGACGAAGGGGTTGACCTTCATAATCCTTATGGGACCTTTGGTGAGAATATCCACCATCTCTGGATGTATGCTCTAGAGCTGGATAGTGGCCATCTTCTGCCATGAGCTGAACTTCTCCTTGGTATACTTTGGCAAAGTATGATTCATCTTGACAAGCTTAGATTTCCTGAGATAGAGCAACAAGAGAACAAAATACCAGTACAAGGAAATAATACAGATCTGGTCTTAAACCGACTCAGAAGCAGTCGGTCGTTCGACCTACCGCTCTGATACCACTTGTTGGTCCCTGATCAGAGTCGTCGTGGTGAATAGCAAATAGCTAACACATGAATGCAGCGGAATATTGAAGATTATCTTGCACTTAAGTTCTTGTCAAAACGTTTAGCTCGGAGTTGTTCTTAGGGTTTCTTACAGGTAGATACTCTAGCAACTTTCGATGCTAGGTTTCAAATCACCACAGTCAAACAGTAAACAATAAAATAGTAAAGAACACACAAGATTTATAGTGGTTCGATCTACAAGATCTACGTCCACTCCTCAGTCGTATCACTGAGAATTTCACTAAAAAGATATTTGAAGTACAAGGAATCGCCGAACACTTGTAGCAGGCGGTGAACTTTCGAGCCGTCCACTACAAAGCTATCCTCCGTTACTCCGATCTCTTCGGTCAGCAGCTACGACCAAGTTAAGGGCACACCTTCGTAAAACTTGTCCTTCGCTGTAATGGAGGTTTCAGAGATGTGACTGCTGGATGCTTCCTAGTATGGAAGGTATCCCAATGATTGGATTCTTGAAAAAGGTCAAGGAATCTCTTCAAGATAGTGTCAGATATTTAATGGGGGACACTATGGTTGTTGAGAGCTTTGAGTACTTCTTTTTAAGAGGGCTCTCAACTGACTACTCTCTATTTTGCTTTGCTCGCTTTTGTCATAGGAATCACTGTTCGCTTTTCGATTGTTCAAGTGTTTGAATGCGAGAGTATGAGCAGTAGTCGTAGTGTCTCTCTCTGTTGGACTTCTCTTTTATATCTGGAGATTTATACTTTGAATCTCCAGACCCGTTAGACACAACGGTCTTCTCCGTCCAAAATGGTTACTTGCTTTGTCTTCCTTTCCGGCGTGGTACAGTGCCTTTTTACCTACTTCGGGTAAGGCTTTCGTCATTTGTTGTACCTTCTGTCAGAACGGGTGTCTTTAGCAAGTCGTTGCTAAGTATTCTATCGGAGAATGCTGGAAATACTCTGCTAAGCCTCTTGATTGCTGAGCTCTTCTTAGCAATCTGCTAAGTCTTTTGGTTGCTGAGCTCTTCTAGCAATCTGCTAAGTACTAGCGAATGCTGGTCATTCAGCATTCTGCTATCACTTGATATCTTGGCTTCTGATTATTATAGCCTTTAGCAATCTCTTCCGTAGCAGCGAATTCTAACTCCTTCAGCATTCTGCTATCTTCAATCTGCTGACTGCTAAGCGAATGCTCCTAGCAGTCTCTTCTTTTCAGCATATGATTGCTAGCACCTTAGCAATCACTCTTCTTAGCACATGACTACTTTCTTTCTTAGCAGTCATCCTTGTCTGCTGACTTCTCTAGCAGCTACCATCTGCTGAGAATACTTCTAGCAATCTAATCTATTACAACTCGATATTTTTCCTAAACAGGACATTACATGTGAGTTTCTAAACTATGCTAGACTTCAGCAATGATTGACCAAACTACTAAGGCTTTGATTCAACAAAACCTTTTACAATTTTGATCTAAGGAAGAATTACAACATAATTCCTAACAGTAGAGATATTGGTTTGGAAATTGAGAAATGTTTGAATGAATGGGAGATTGAGAAGGTGTTTACAATTACGGTTGATAATGCTTCTTCGAATGATACAACTCTTGAATACTTAAAAGAACAAATAAGTGACCGAGGGACTAGCATTCGTAGTTGTGAATACCTTCATATGAGATGTATTGCACACATTATTAATTTAGTGGTGTGTGAGGGGTTGAAAGAGGTTGAATCATCAGTGGTGAGGGTTAGAAATGCTGTAAGATATGTTAGGCACTCAACTGCGAGGATGAGGAAATTTAAAGAGTGTTGTGAACATGAGAAAACCACTAGCAAAAGCTCTTTATGCTTAGATGTTTCTACTCGTTGGAACTCAACTTATTTGATGTTGAATACAACATATAAGTTTGAAAAGGCATTCTATAAATTTGATATGCAAGATCCAAATTGTAGAATAGACCTTGAAAGTGCTAGGGGATGAGGGGTGCCTAAAAAAGAAGATTGGCAGAAAGTGAAAAGGATGATAGGTTTTTTGAAAGTCTTTTATGAGATGACATGTAGAATCTCAGGATCTATTTATGTTACATCTAATGTATGGTTGCATGAGGTTTACAAGTTGTATTTGTTGTTGAATGCATGGATGAAGTGCAATGATACATAATTGTGTGAAATGTCAAAGAGGATGAAACAGAAATTTGATAAATATTTGGGAGATCCTGAAAATATGAACAAAATGATCTTTTTTGCTGTGATTGTGGATCCTAGATATAAATTGGAATGGGTTGAACTTGCTCTACATAATGTATGGTGATGTCGGTATATCCATGGGAAAGAAGTTGAAAGATAACTTTATTGCCTTATTTAATGATTATAATAGGCCAATGTTTAATGGATAAGAGCAGTGAATCTATTGGATCTGTAGGTGATGCTAGTGCGCCATATGATATGGATCTTGAGGATCCAACATTTGAGGTGATGATGAGGATGTGATCTGAGTATGAACAATTTCATAGTCGAAAGAAGAGTGGTGTGAATGAGGTGGATAAGTTTCTTAACGAAGAAATTGAGGGAAATGATCCAAAATTTGACATCTTAAGATGGTGGAAAGTAAACGAGTCTAGATTTCCAATAGTTTCCAAAATAGCTCGTGATATTTTATCGATTCCCATTTCCACCGTGGCATCAGAATCAACATTTAGTATAGGAGGACGAGTACTTGACTCATTTAGGAGTTCTTTAACTCCTAAAGTGGTTCAAAGTTTAATTTGTGGTCAAGATTGGCTTCGTGATTCATCAACTCCAATCAATGTTGAAGAAAATCTTGAAGATATAGAGAAACTTGAAGAAGGTGGTTTATGAAAATAATTTTTTTTTTTATCGAATATAAGTTTATATTCTAAGTTAATTTTATTTCATTTTTTTTGTTTTGTAGGTTTACGAGTTATAGCTGTTGAACCCTCAACAGACTAACTGTTTGTTATTTAAAGGTTTTATTGGTATTTTTTTTATTTCTTGTTGTTTGTATTTGCAGGGATTATTGACTACTTCACATTTTGTATATTTACTCATTTCATTGTTGTGTCTTATTCTATTTAGATATAGGAAGAGTTGATAAAGAGAGGAGATGAAGCCTTTGAAACAAGACAATTTTTGAAATGTGGTCATTATTGTGGGTAAGCTTTGTGGATAACAACACAAGATTATTTGTGCCTTATTCTTTACATATTTCTTTACACATTTAATATTTATTTTGTTCATTATTGTGCAGGTTTTAACTACTTCAGCTTGGACCGTGAATGCATCTCGATGGGAACATGTTTTTGTTATTTTATTCGAAGTTGAACATTTCTTTTTTGCCTAGAAGCTCTTAAAACTTTGGATGATACAAATGACTTTTATTCCTTTTCTGAATGTGCTGGTTTGAGATGAATGATTTGTATTTGTTTAAAATTATTATGTTATTGTTGGTTTGAGATGCACAGCAGCACAGCTGAATCTGTGGCTGCTCCACAACATTTCATATTATTATTAGCATTAGCAGATTATTATAAGCAGCGAAGATCGAAATTAAAATTCAGCTCGGTTATTTCGGTAATTTTGGTTCGGTTAGGTTACGAAAATAATAAAATCAGTTCGGTCCATTTACCGCTCAAAACCGACCGAAATAACCGAATACTCACCCCTAATGAGTACTATGAGAATGAGATGGAAGAATTTTGGATATCCTTGAACAGATAGATTATGCTATTTATAATGTCAAAATATTATAGCCGTTTCATTAAAAAATTTATAGCCGTTAATATTTATCCGTTGTACACATCTCCGAATGCCAAAGATAAAAGACATGCGAATTTCACATTTATATTCGTCTAAATGTAAGAAATGGAGGGCAGATTTTAATGGAGAAGAAAAACCCTAAATCAAAAACCATAATTTTAAGACAGAGAATCTTACTCTGAGGCTCAAGGGAGAGTGTCGAATGTGGTTGACTGTCAAAAATTGAATTGATGAAAATTTCGTGCCATGGTTGACTGTCGACTATAGCTTGAAGATTGCAGATGAAGATAAATTCTTATAATCCATGGAAAGAGGCAAAGAGCAACATCGTTTTACCTTATTTCCCTTCATTATTTTGGATTTTAGATCTAATTCTAAATCTATGAATTAACAAAAGTAAAAATGGGATACAACTGTAAGGCATAAATAAATAAAATAATGAAGGAAGACAAATTCTCAGATGAGACGGTTTCATCATTTTTATTGTAAGACGAATTTAATGAAATGATGTGTTTCTTTATTGCAAATGATGTCTCACCATTTTTATTGTGAAACGAATTTAATGAAATGATGTGTTTATTTATTGCAAATGATGTATTTCTTTGTTGCAAATATGTAATTTTTAAAAATGAAATGATGTATTTAACTTATTGAAATGATGTATTAAGATCCGTCTCATAATAAAAAAATGTTGAGACCGTCTCTCGGAGACCAACTCATAAAGGAAATGTTAGGTGTCACTACCAAATTCACACTCCCTCCAAAGAAGTCACGTGGCCACAAAATTAATACTCCCTCTGTCCCGCCAGATTAGTCCATATTTCCATTTTCGTATGTCCCACCAGATTAATCCACTTTCCTAAAATGGAAAAAAACCTCCTCACATCAATAAAATATTAATTCCACTACACTCACAAACATTGGTTTCTGTGCCGAAACCAAACTGGACTAATCTAATGGGACGGAGGGAGTATGCAATTTTTAATATTAACCAAACATAATAATAAATTAAATATTTAAATATATAATATTATTAATAAAATCATAAAATGAAACGGGCTCGGGCTTGGGTTTGTGTTGGTCCGGGTCTGGTTCGGTCCGGACTTGTTTTAGAGTGGGCCTGGGCCTGGTCCGGGCTTGGATCTAGAAAATGGCCCAATTCGAACCCATTAAATTATCTACACCCAGCCCATTGAAACCATTGTTGTTATGGGTTGTGCCTGTGCTGGGCCTCAACTGGGCTGGGCCGTTCTGGGCTGGGCTGGCCCGACCTAGTTGACAACTCTAACTTGAACCTAAGTACCAAACTAAAATTTGACAAACTAAACTGACACGTTATTATCAGTTTGGATAAGTGCAAGCTTATTGTAAAATAATTTTTTTTGCTATTCAATTTACTACGACTCTGAAAAATCGGGACCAACATTATATAACTTTGATATAATCACTCCACAATAAAATTTGAATTATATAATTTATTTTAGTTATTTTTTAATATATAAATCTTAAACTTATTTAGAAATTCTCATATTTAATTATTGTTCCGTAAAAGTGGACATATCGTAAAATTTGAATTGATAAATTTAAAATTTATGCATTTTAAAATCAACTTTTAAAACTAAGTTAAAAAAATACAAGGTAATGAAAATTCTTAATACATTATCCACAAAATAGAGTGTAAAATTATACCAAAAAATATTTTACAGTCATAAAATGTGTAAACGACATTATATTTTTATTTTTTATATTACTGTATATCATATTATTTATTTAGCACAATACGTATATATGTATAAAAAAATAAACGATAAAAAAACATAATTATTGATCGTAATAAAATATTATATTCACGCGAGCACTGAATTAGTTTAATTTTGAGTCGTATCTCATGTATTAACAAATACTCTCTCCGTTTTAATTATTTAATCCGAATTATTATTTTAGAGTGTTTCAATTATATGGTTATGTTTTTAAATCTCGTATTATTTTTTTTTAATAATTTACAATTATACTTCTGAATAATTTTAAAAAATAAGAATATTAAAAGTAATATTATAGAAAGAGAAATTAATTAATACTTTAAATAAGAATACTGTTAAGAGTTTATTTAAATATATTAATTTTATAAATAATTTTTGATAAATTTATAATATCAAATTAGATCATATAACAGGGAACATCACCTTATTATGCAGTCCACTAAAATTAGAGGAATATATCTAAGTGTTGTATTATAAGTTTGAAGCTGTTTATCATGTGTTAGTTGAGATTTGTGTATAATGGATACTCAAATAAGTTTTAACCATACAAATACAAATTCAATTGCAGGAATGATAAAATTAAAATCCAAAGAAACAGCAGCCGCAATTCCTCTTTGTTTATGACGACGTTTGTGAATTGTGACCGACTCATTTTGAAGCTTATTAACAGCCTCTCACTTCCACTTCACACGCCATAGCCCCATCCTCTTCTTCTCTATCCTCCTATCTTTCAACCCCACCCCAGTAACAGAGAGATAGGGAGAAGAGCAATGGAGATGGCTATTGGTGCACACCCCGCTTCAAGCCTCACCCCTAAAGCTCTCCTCTTATCGTCAAGAAACTTCCAACCCATTAAAAGGAGTTCCATTTACGGCCGTTCTTGGCCGAAAAGGCAATTTCTTGGTGGTTCTTTACATATCAAGACAAAATCGAAGGGTTCCAACATCCCTCTTCGGAATTCAGTGAAATGTTCGGTTTCTCAAGCCACGGAGACTGCCACTGGTACAGTAGGACTTGTGCTTGCGATCCTTTGACTCATTTTATTTATTTGTTTATAGCTATGTATTTGTTGATTATTGCTTATGCGTTTATGCGTGGATGTGGTGTATGGTTTTTGTCATGTTTAATTTATTGTGTGGGTCAGGAACGGTCTGGTTTGCCCAATGGTTGGTTTTTATGCGGGAAAGGGTAAAACTTGATGCTTGTGGTCACATTACCTTATCGTTTGTTAATTTTGTTGAATGAATGTCGGTTGGTGTAATGGGGAAAGTGTGTGTATCTTGAGGTTTAAGGGGGCACTTGTGTTTTCAGTTGTTTTTTTCAATCTTGAGGTTGCTACATATGAGATGTTTGTCTGTATTAGAGACGAAGGTCCAGTTGACTAGAAGAAATGATATACGGAATATTGCAATTGTTGCACATGTTGATCATGGGAAGACCACTCTAGTTGATGCTATGTTAAGGCAATCAAAGGTTTGTATCCTTGAGTCTTGTGAGGAGTTACCGTGATTTTTATGATCAAGTCATGGTTGAGAAACTTCATGATTGTGGAATGATCTTTCCATTATGTTTGTGCAGGTTTTTCGGGATAACCAATTTGTGCAGGAGAGAATAATGGATTCTAACGATCTAGAGCGTGAAAGAGGAATAACAATACTTAGCAAGAACACATCTATTACATATAAGGATTCAAAGATTAATATAATTGATACTCCGGGGCATTCTGACTTTGGAGGTGAAGTGGAACGTATTCTCAACATGGTGGAAGGAGTTCTTTTAGTGGTATTTTGTTAATTCTGATGATATTTTCAAATTGGAAGTGTGTCTCATCATATATTTGGATCTTATTTAGTTGCCTTAGATTGCGAAATAGCCCTCCATGCAGCCTGATGAAACCAAGTAATATATACTGATTATGTCTTCTATCATTTTTATTTCTATTTATTTGTGGGAGCTTATTAGAATCTTCCATTACTTCTTACCCCATAAAAAAATGTTTTTTATGTTACTGTCACATCTTCCATTACTCATACCCCTTCATGTTTAATCTTCTTTTTGAGTTTGTTGTTTCATCCACAAGTTTTTAGTCCCATTCCCTCCATATTTTTTTCTCTCTCTGTCATTCCATTTATTTCCTGACCTTAAAATCTGAAGCTTTGTGGATTGACTACTTTACATTGCTGAAGATATATGTTGCTATGATTTGTAGGTGGATTCTGTTGAGGGTCCAATGCCACAAACAAGATTTGTTTTAAAGAAGGCTCTTGAATTTGGCCATGCAGTTGTTGTCGTCATCAATAAAATTGACAGGCCCTCTGCTCGTCCAGATTACGTCATAAATTCAACTTTTGAATTGTTTATTGAACTGAATGCAACAGATGAACAGGTATCTTTGCTGTGAATATTTAATGAGTCAACATCTCTTGAATTTATGCGTGAACCATAAACTTGGTATTGTTTTTAGTCTCTTTCTTGAGTAGGTGCTAATTAGATGATTGACTAGATACATATAAAGACCTTAGTCTATCATATTTCAAGTTCCTGTTTGTTTTTAAACACCGTTGAATTGCTTATGAAAGTCTCACTTTAATTTGTTAAATCTTGTGCCAGGTTTCAAATTCCTGTTTGTATTTAAACACAATTGACAAAGTCTTGACTGCAAGATAGTAATTTTGCACGTTTATTCTTGATGGCAGTGTGATTTCCAAGTCATATATGCAAGTGGCCTCAAAGGGAAGGCTGGACTTTCTCCTGAAAATCTGGCTGATGATCTTGGACCTCTTTTTGAGTCCATTATCAGATGCATACCTGGACCACAAATTGCCAAAGAGGGTTCTCTTCAAATGCTTGTTAGTGGTGGTCTTTATATTGATTTATCTGTTTCTTCGATTTGTGCTTCTTTTAATTCTGAATCTATTGTAATATCTGAAGGTGGTATGTTTCTTTTGAACTAAAGAATATATTAATTAAAATTATGCTGTTTGAATTATTTACTATTTTGAAGGTATATACATGCTCTTTGGAATATAGTGCCAAATTAAAAAAAAATTAAAAAATATACTGATTGCATAATATTGGCAGTATGCCTGGACAACATCTAAAATAGATGGTTTCGAAGTTAAATGGATCGTTAGAGTGAAGGGCCACACTACAATCCATGCATATAACTGTCAATTGGTTATTATCTTTAAAGAGCATGTTTGAAGTAAATGAGTATCTTTATTAATAGTGAAAGTCACTTGGTGCTTTACACACTTCTAGTTTCTTTGTTGGACCTGTGAGCAATAAAATTGCTCACAGTTCAGGTTTAAGAGGAAGCAGGCAGTATCATCATATTTATATTATATGGTTAAAGCTCTATGTTTTTATTTTTAAATATTGAATGATCATGATGTAAGTTCACTTTATTTTACTGTATATTTTTCAGGCTACAAATATTGAATATGATGAACATAAAGGGCGTATTGCTATTGGACGCCTACATGCTGGAATGTTGCGCAAGGGAATGGATGTGCGGGTAGGCTTAATGAATATTCTCACATTCAGGCTTCAGCTGTCATGAGTTGATTTCCATGAAAATGCAACAAATAAAGTATGTCTTTATTTTGTTCAGATTTGTACCTCGGAAGATGTATGCAGGTTTGGTCGAGTAAGTGAGCTGTTTGTGTATGAAAAGTTCAGCAGAGTTCCTGCAGAAGTAGTGGAGGCAGGTGACATTTGTGCTGTTTGTGGTATTGAGGATATTCAGGTAGGATCCATGTATTTTGTAACTAGGATTCCTCTCTGTGACATATGAGTCATATTTTTTGCTTCTATTGGTTTTGACAAATCACGGCACAAACATATTTCACCATTCCAGATTGGAGAGACAATTGCAGACAAAATCTCAGGGAAGCCATTACCATCTATAAAGGTGGAAGAACCTACAGTGAGAATGGCTTTCTCAATCAACATTTCACCTTTCGTGGGCCGTGAGGTATTTGGCTGAGCTGCTCACCCTTTAATACATGATTATGTATAACAGTTATCAGTGAAAAACAATGTTTTACTGATTTTGTTTACAAATCTAGGTTCACTTTCTGGTACATTCCTTGGGTCCCCTTGATATTTGTCCTTGCGTTTTTCTTTGCGACCAATACATTTTTCTATGGACTGTAGGGGAAATATGTTACTAGTAGAAACCTACGAGATCGGCTCTACCGTGAACTTGAGAGAAATTTGGCAATGAAAGTTGAAGATGGTGAAACTTCTGATACATTTATTGTTAGCGGGCGCGGTACTCTGCATATTACAATATTAATAGAGAACATGTAAGAATAGAGTCCAACTTACACCAAGTGTTATACATCTCTTAGATATTTCTGATTTATATGTAAATTTCCAGGCGAAGAGAAGGATTCGAGTTCATGGTGGGCCCACCCAAAGTTATCAACAAAACAGTGAATGGCAAGTTGTTGGAACCATATGAGGTGATATTTTATTTTCTATACACACACACACACACACAACTCCCCAAGTAGAAACTAGAAATGGAATGGATATATTTTAGTCTAGGCACCAAATGGGTATTTCTGTTGACAGACACAGAGAAACTTATGTAAAGTAGTTTGCCATTATATTATTTAAAAGATATTTAGATTGCTGCATCCTTGTTACTCCTACTTTAAAGAGAAAGTTTACAATGGATGTTCGTTATGTTTCTGTAGATAGCCATTGTAGAGGTACCAGAAGAATACATGGGATCGGTAATGGAACTTCTTGGTGGAAGGCGTGGACAGATGGTCGATATGCAAGGAACTGGGTAATGATACTTATTCTCCACATGTTTTCGTTTTTCCATGAAAAATCTTTCGCTTTTAGTGATGCTGCACCGTTGTCTATTGCATATAGGATTGGTTAGAATCTTGTTGCTCCTATTTTCAAACCAGAGAATAGAAACTCTCCCGAAACACTCGTCTCTCTCTGTCCCACACGTGCACAAATGCTGTTTTATTATATATACTTCCAACATGAGACAATTTTATCTTTCATGTTGCTCCAAATGATCATTTTTCTGATTTTCTTCAATAGTTGGTTCTTATCAATAGAATCTTACATGAGGAATAATAATCTTTCGATGTTGCAATCATGATTTCATTCTTGTTTGCCACTGAAACCAATGATTCTACTCTTTTTAGGTCGGAAGGCACAACCCTCTTGAAATACAAGATACCAACCAGGGGCCTTCTCGGATTAAGAAATTCGATGCTGACTGTGTCACGAGGCACAGCAGTTCTGAACACAATCTTTGATGAATATGGACCTTGGGCTGGCGATATAAGTACCCGTGATCTCGGCTCTTTGGTAATTTCTCACCTCGATCGATTGATAGTTAAAAAAAATTATTGTGGTTCAAATTTTTTAAATTATCTCGGTTCTGAAAGCCTACTGCTTCTTCTCTATGTGTGAGACATTCAGCAGAAATTGCATTAACTTAACCTTGCTCTTTGTTTACAAAGGTTGCATTCGAGGATGGAACAAGTACTTCTTACGCTCTTGCAAGTTCACAAGAGCGAGGCCAGATGTTTATCGGACCTGGAGTCGACGTGTATAAAGGCCAAATAATCGGTATTCATCAGCGCCCAGGCGACTTATCCTTGAACGTGTGCAAGAAGAAAGCTGCCACGAACGTCCGTTCAAATAAAGAAGTAACAGGTGACTGAACTATCTAGTATTCCTACATTCTTTGCCCTGATTTATACCTAATTAGTGATAATACAACACTAAATTTTTCTGTTTGAAATGTGATTGATTTTTTGTTTGTCAACCCGACTGTTTCTATGAACTGAACTGTTGGTTGGTGGTGCGTGCAGTGGTTCTGGATTCGCCACTGGAGTACAGTCTGGATGACTGCATCGAATACATCCAAGAAGACGAACTCGTTGAAGTCACCCCCTTGAGCATCCGGATGTGCAAGAATCCTAAGACGTTGAAGAAATCAAGATGAGAGCCAAATCCTTGCTGCACGCTGCCCTGCTCGAATGCAACTGTCCGTGTTCTAGTACGTTCTGCTTCTCGACATCAAATTCTTAGCCCTCCGGCTAGAATCTTCGAGGGTGAAGCTCTTATTGCTTTGAACCAGGTAGGATGATTCTTGAACCTTCATCATGTGTGAAGGTGGATATAGGGATAGCAGTATAGATGAATACAATTTTAGTGTGTGTGGTATTGTTTAAGGAAATTGTCCTGCATAAAAGAAGAGATTGTCTATTGATGCATATTTTTATTCAAATATAATTTTTTTGCTTTGGGAATGCCATTGAGAATGGGTAGATACATGGAATTTTTCAATGAGATTAAGGGTGGGTGGGTAAGTTATACCATTGCACCATATGTGGTATTGAATTTAAGGTTATATGAAAATTCATATCATTATAACTTCAATTAAATATCGTTCATGTGTTGAAATCGAATCTTATGTTATGGTATTAAATAAAAAAAGCGAGATGGATTTAATTTATTAAAATAATGTATTTTTGCATTGCAAATTATATGTTTTTTTATTGCAAGTAATGTAATTTATTTATAGTAAAAGAATTAATGTATTAAAATATGAAATGATGTATTTAGATCCGTACCAATAATACAATATCATTTTTTATAATATTAAATATAATATTATTTAAAAAATGTCTCAATGATCAAAATATAATGAATGAGATGAAAAAGAAATAAAATACAAAATATCAGATATAGATCTTTGTTAAAGAAATATTTAGAATTAATACTACTACTATGCTAGTAATATTTATATTCATATGAAAATAAATAATAATGTATGATATCAGATGAGACGGTCTCACTATTTTTAATGTGAGACGAATCTAATGATGTATTTTAATTTATTAAAATGGTGTATTTCTTTATTGCAAATTTTTCTGTTGTAAATAATATATTTTTTACATTAAAAATAATAATATATTAAAAAATGAAATGATATATTAAGGTCCATCTCACAATAAAAAGTGATTGAGACCGTCTCTCAAGAGACCAACTCATAATTTATATATTTGATACGATATTTACATGATATATTCTAAATTTTACAATCTCTATACATGATATAATAAAATATATTGATGTGTTTTTTTTTAAAAGTATATAAAATACATTAATTTATAAAGGTACTTAAATCACCGCACTTCGAATAATTTATCGAACTTTTTTTTTTCAAGATATTGCTTATTAAAAGTTTTATCTAAGATGAGAGACAGATTCGATTGTGTAGTGGCTGAATTCCATGTGAAGAAGAAAAGGCAGTTGGCATCGTGAAAAAAGTTGTTACTTGTAAATCACAAATCTGCAAACCACTCATTTGTGGAAGCTTCTTCTTTGAATTTAATTTAATAATAATTCCATAAATAAAAATGTCTTCCACTAATATTTAATTTGCATTTCCCCATCCGCGTTGAAATTGTGCTATATTTAATTGTATGGTCGGGGTGTTGTCACATTTACAATAATCTAATGTTGAAATATGTGAAAAGAAGAAGAAAAAAAAGAAAAACTATTGCCAGTTGAATTTGTCATTCGATTATTTCAAATTAATTTATTGCAATTAAGATTTGGAATTTATCAAGATATGAAAAATAAAATAGAAGATTACGTGTGGTGGTAAGACACCTTCTAGATATAACTTTGCTTTTAAGGAAATCCATATTTACTAAGATTATATTTATCAGCAACTAGAGTTGGCAATTTTTTATCCAATTCGATAATCCGACATGAATTCGAACGATAATAACAGATATGAATTGAGACTTATCGAATATGAATTCTTATCGGATCGACATGATAAGAACACAAAAATTTTGGATCGAATTTGGATTGAATATGGATCGGATTGGATAATTTGTTAAACGGATCGGATACGGATAAGGATATCTATTAATAAATTATTATATTTTTATCAATTTATTTAAGTATAATAATTAATAAATTGATTTTATATTAATTTAGCTTCATGATTCTTTTCAAAAACTCAAATCTCTTAATTCTACATCATTGTTATTTTTTTTTTCATTCTCCACAAAAATTGTATTTATTTATTTATTCATTATATTTTTTAATATTGATCTTCTTCATAATAATAAACTTAATAATTTTCTTTTCTTTTATTTTTGTTCTCAACTTTATGTGTTTTAATGAAACTGTATTAACTAATGAACTAGTTGGTAGGATCTTGAACTTGCAATATTATCATGATCGATGAAAGGTAATTATTATAATTTATATTATTATTATAAATTTTAAAGTTATAATTAATATTTTTCTCCTTCCTATTTGTATGTGGAGTATTGACAACTAAAGTGAAGAATTGTTGGGTATTTGAAAATCAAAAGGTTTATCATCTACTATTTGAATTTAAAATTTATCTATGTTGACTTATTATATATTTTGGAATGTTTGATTGAGAATTTTAATTTTAAACGAAGTTGCAGTTTTATTTATGTTATGATTTTTGTTAGAGAAATCATTCATTACTTTTTGTTGTTTTGGTGGGTCAAAGATTGTAAGCCATCTTAGTCAGATTTTTCAGTTCTAGAGTTCTAAACTGTAATCCTTGTATAGGATCGAATTGAGTTGTAATAGAACTTAGACTGAAGACTGAGCAAAGGAGAATGCTCGAGAACTGATTATCATCACACCTAGCGTTGACCCAAAAATGTGTTGGAGCACTCAGTTTAAGGTCCATCCATATTAACAAGGAGAACTCAGTATGAGGGCTTTCCCAAACTGACTAAGGAGAAGTCAGTTCAAGAGTTTTCCATACTAATAAGGAGAAATCAGTATGAGGGCGTTTTCCATACTGACTATGGATAGTCAGTATGAGGGTTTACCATACTGACCCTGGGAAGTCAGTATGAGGGCTAAGTTGTACTGATTTTCAAAAGTCAGTATAAGAGCATTACATTTAAAGAATGAGCATTTCGAAAGATATCGAAGCTCAGTCAGACTCAGGCATTCAAATATGCCCAAGTCAGTACGAGGTTATCCAAACTGAGATTCCTCGGGCTGAAAAGAAGTCTGACATAAAGTTAGTTTAATGTACACTGACGCTGCAGAGCAGAGCAGAAAGGAGACCTAAGGTATGGGCTACGATTGGACAATATAATCCATGAGTCTAACGTCTGGATTTATGAATCTAACGGATAGAATTTCAAATTGCCAAAGGTCCTCCTCTATATAAAGGCTTGCCCTCCCAACCTTAATAGGTTACCCGAACAAAATTCAAAATTTGATAGACTTAAGAAGACAAAGGGCATTCTTTCAGGCCACCTCTCTGCCAAACTCTTAGAGTTTCGTGTTTTCTTACACGAGACTTGAGTCTCCGACTCAAGTTACCCACCATGCTAACTTCTCTTAGCACAAGGCTGAAGCTTTAAGTTGAAGCTCTTCTTGGTGAATAAATCTTTCTGAGATATATTTATAGTAGTCAGTTTCCTAGTCTCGGAATCAGATTCTCACAGGCGTATGCCAACCACCTGAGTTTTGGGAATAACAAATAAACATCCAACCACCGGGAAGGAGGCTGCGGGGTGCATCCCCACTTCAACCTGAAGACTGAGTCTGCAAGGAGTTCCTTGGCGAGTGCCACAACTGACCGGAGGACGGAGGTGTCAACGGACTGTGTATAGATCGTAAAGAGGCTTGTATCTACTTAGTGAATTATCCAGACCTTGGGTCTGAAGAGTGGATATAGGATATTGAGATCCGAACCACTATAAGTCCTGTGTGCTCTTTTACAGCTTTCTTTACTTATTGCTCTGTTTTTCTGTTTCACAAATTGACTTTGAAAACTTCAATACTTCTAAGTATTGAAGAGTATATACTTTGAAACTGACTTAACCAGGACAGGACTAAGCTTAAGTCTTCTAAAAACACAAAACTGACTATACTCTGTTTTCATTGAACAAGTGCAACTGTCATACTTACTTCCGCTGCATATCTTATACCTTCCGCAGCACAGTTTTGCACTCTGATTTCGGGACCAACAAGTGATATCATGCGCCAAGGTTCTTATAGACTAAGGCTGTGTTGAGTCACTTAGGATCAGATCTTTGTTTTTCTGCACTTGGTTCTGTTTGTGTGTTTTAAGCTTAGGTACGCAGAGATGGCTCAAATTTCGAAGCTTCCATAGTATTCCTCAGAAAACTTTGAGATATGGAAGAAGCGCTCGTTGATTATGCTGAAGAATGTCCACCCAGGGATGACAGAGGTTCTATCTACCGGACCATTGATGATCACCATAGTGAATACTCAGCTCGGAGGAGCAAAACGTCAGGAGATAATGGAGAAGCCTTATGCAGAGTGGACGAATGACGATAGAGTTCGTTTTCAGCTGGATTCAGTGGCCATGGAGCTCATCTTACAACCCTTACCAAAGCTACTGGTTGCTGAAGCTCTCGAGCACAACAACGCCAAAAAGATGTGGACATTTCTTGGCACACTCAGTCAAGAAATAGCTCAAATGAAGCGAAACAAGCTTCAAAACTGTGTAGATAAGTATGATTCTTTTCAAATGCTTCCTGGTGAAAATGTTAAATCAATGGAAACTAGATTCAATGCAATTATCTGCGAGCTGAAAAACTTGGGGAGAACATATGAAGTTGCTGATATGAATGCAAAAATTCTCTCCAAGATACCCAAGGAGGACTGGTTCGTCAAAGCCACCAGCTTGAAGGAGAAGGATCTCTCCAAAATGATGACCAATGACGTGTTCGCCCAGCTCCAAGCCCACAAATGGGACATCCAAATGGCGAACAGAAATGAAGCAGTGCAAAGTGTCAGCACACATCCAAAAGAGGATGCTGTCTTTTTCGCAAAAAGGGAGTTCAAGAGAAGGCCTCAAAAGCCTTACCAAGCTGACAGATCTTCCGGACAAACGTCCACTTCAAAGTCAACACCCACACCTTCCTACCAGAAAAAGGCGAAGAGAGCTCAATTGAAGAGCTTGAGGAGCAGAAGAGGAAGCTGACCAGACTTCTTGAGAAAGCCAAAGCCAAGAAGGAAGGTTCACAGACCAGTGAACTGAAGTTCAGCGAAAGACCTCCTAAAGCATGCTTAGAGTGCAACTCTCCAGACCACCTCAAGTATGAGTGCCCACTGGTTTCCAAGGAGGAAAGGGAGTGCTTGAAGAGGGTGTTCGAGAAGAAAGCTTCCCGAACAGTTGCAAAGGCAATGATGATGGCTACTACACAGCAAGCAAACCGGAGCATCATTCAAAAATCAAACCATCACAGCAAGCACAAACAGGATCCTCGAGCTACTTCATATGGATCTATTTGGACCAGTCAAGCCGCCAACCATTGGAGGAAAAAGATTTACTCTAGTAGTAGTAGATGACTACTCAAGATATACTTAGGTAAGGCTGCTGACAAGCAAGGATGAAGTGACGATTCAACTTCCAGAGCTCATCCTTCAAGTGCAAAACAACAAAGGAGTCACCGTCAAAAGAACCAGATCTGACAACGGGACTGAGTTTTGCAACGGTCCACTGATGGATTTCTGTGTTGATGCTGACATTGCTCATGAG
This sequence comes from Plectranthus barbatus, assembly GCA_026898455.1. NCBI lineage: Eukaryota > Viridiplantae > Streptophyta > Magnoliopsida > Lamiales > Lamiaceae > Plectranthus > Plectranthus barbatus. The sequence continues at coordinate 365,410 of JAPKLW010000085.1, forward strand.
AAGTCAGCTCCTAGGACGCCTCAGCAGAATGGACTTGCCAAATGAAGAAACAGAACACTCAAGGAGGCAGTCAGGACTATGCTTGCCGAAGAAGACTTGAAGGAAGGTTACTAGAGAGAAGCCTTGATGACGGCGTGCTATACTCAAACAGGAGCGCCATCAACAGTCTCCATCACAAAACCCTGTATGAAGTCTTCAATGGTCGTAAGCCTTCTATATCTTATCCTTCGTGCTTTTGGTTCTCCATGTTACATCCATAACAATGGGAAGTCGAAACTGAATAATTTCAGTCCGAAGACGGATGAAGGAGTGTTCCTTGGATATGGACATCCTTCATAGAAGGGATACAGAGTACTCAACAAGACAACCAGACTTGTGAAAGTAACATGCTCTGTTGTTTTTTATGAGTCTATTTTAGTGCGAAGAACCTTGAAGGAACTGGAACTTGGTGATCCTGTTGTTAACAATGGGTGTGAGAAACTTAGTGCTGATAAAGAAGATCAAAGTTAAGTTTCTCAGACAAAATCTGTAGATGATCACACAAGTGTTCGAGATGAAGAGGCCAATACTGCAATCGACCTTGCAAAAGCCTTTGGATCAGTGACGATGCACCCAGACATTGATTAAGGGGGAACTTCAGGAGATCAAACCAGAGCTCAGTTTGAGGGTCAAACTGGAACAAAGTCGCCAACTCAAACTGACCTTCCTGAAGATGAAAGTTCTCATCCTGAAGATGCCCAACCAACTGTGCCTCAAGGAAATCAAAGAAACCAGGATATGGAAGTCATTACTGGAGAAGGAGACCTCAGTTAAAGTGACATATTTCAAGTTCCAGTATCGGGAGCAGACGGTACTGAGTATCCTGGAGATTTCATCCAACCCGTTGAAGTTACCCAACTCCAGAAGCCGAAATGGTTAAGAAACCATCCCGAGGAAGCCATGCTGGACAGTATTGCAAACTCAGTTCGCACGAGACAAGGAAGTGCTCTACTAACTTGTTTCATATCTCAGGAGTCAGAGCCAACGAAAATTGGAGATGCTTTAAAGTCAACTGACTGGATCAATGCAATGCAAGAAGAGCTTGCTGAGTTCAAGAGAAATGAGGTTTGGTATTTAGTAGATCGACCAACTCATCAGTTAGTTATTAGCACCAAATGGGTCTTCAAGAATAAGAGAGACGAAACTGGAAGCATAGTGAAGAATAAGGCAAGGCTGGTAGCAAAAGGATATGCTCAATGTGAAGTGATTTCAACAAAACTTTTGCTCCAGTGGCCAGACTTGAAGCAATTCGTCTATTCCTCGCCTACGTCGCGCACAACAACTTCATAGTCTTCCAGATGGATGTGAAGAATGCCTTTCTGAATGGGGAGCTGAAAGAAGAGGTATACGTAGAACAGCCCCCTGGCTTTAAAGAAGGAAACCAAGTTTACAAACTGAGGAAGACTCTTTATGGGTTGAAGCAGGCACCTAGTGCTTGGTATGAGACGATGTCTCAGTTTCTCCTCAAGAATGGTTTCCGGAAAGGCAAAATCAACACAACTCTGTTCAGAATTAAAGATGGAACAGACATCCTCCTGATGCAGATCTATGTCAATGACATCATATTCGGATGCAGAAACTTGAAGATGTGTGAAAAGTTTGTCAAACTAATGCAAAACAACTTCCAGATGAGCGTGATGGGCAAACTGACTTATTTCTTGGGTCTTCAAGTCCTTCAGTCTGAAGGAGTAATCTTCATCAACCAGAAGAAATATACCAAAGACTTGATCATCAAGTTTTGTACTGAGAAGACCAAGCCCTTTAGGATTCGGATGAGCCCAAGTGCTCAAATCAACCTTGATGAAGAAGTCGAGACAATCAACCCAACAACATACAAAGACATTATTGGGTCACTCCTATACTTAACTGTAAGTAGGCCAGACATCTCCTACTCAGTTGGAGTATATGCGAGATTTCAAGCCAATCCAAAAAAGTCGCACAAGGAAGCTGCTAGAAGAATAGTTAAATACCTCAAAGGAACGGAGTCATTAGGTATTTGGTACCCAAAATCTGACGAAGCGACTCTCAATGCTTATTTAGAATCAGATTTTGCAGGATGCATAATCGATAGAAAGAGCACAAGTGGAACATGTCAGTTCCTAGGTTACAAGCTTGTTAGCTGGTTCAGCAAGAAGCAGCATTCAGTAGCAACGTCTACAACTGAAGCAGAGTCTGTTGCTGCAGCAAGCTGTTGTGCTCAAGTGCTTTGGATCAAGCAACAAATGCTTGACTATGATGTCAAAACTGGGTGCGTGCCAATCTATTATGATAACAGCGGTGCAATGTGCATCACAAAGAACCTAGTTCATCATTCTAGAACAAAACATATCGACATAAGGCATCATTTCATCAGAGATCACATTGAGAAAAAGGATGTGTCCGAAGAGTATATCCGAACTGAAGATTAGTTGGCTGATATCTTCACCAAACCACTCCCAGAGACCAGATTCAAGGAGTTTTGCATCAAACTTGGTCTACTGGAGATTGATGAAGTCCTTGTTGAATAGGAATGATGCTGAATAAAACTGAGTCCAAGATCTCAGTTTTCATGATCTCGATGCGTGAAGAAGACATCTCCCAAGGCATCCGAAGAAGCAGAAACATACCTTCATTCAAGCTTCAAACTGACTTGATGAAGAGAAACCAAGTTCTGGTTTTCGTACTTAGAAGATTTCTGAAGGACGGATGCGGAATTAAACTGAGTTCTAACTCTCTGTTTAGAAACTGACTCTTAGTCAGTCTGGAATTTTGAAAGGCGGGATTTCGAATTCCAAAGGCAATCGCTGTAGTTAAATTGCTATAAATGCGTATCTTGCATCGATGAATAGATTTTGACATGTGGATAACGTTCCTTCCCACATCGCTCCTGTGAAATCTGAAATACACATCGCGAGGCAACATATCTCAATCATCACCGAAGATCAAGAAATCAATAGGTTATAAGGTACACCTACCTCTTTTTAAATGATCTTTGTCTCTGCTATAAATAGGCTTCATTTGTTTCCTCAGTGAAACAACTCTTTCTCCAATCTCCATTGTCGAACCCTTCCTTCCAAGTTTATACTCCGTCTTCATCTAAAAACTTCCCTTAGATCTGGAAAAATGGTGATAGAGCCCAAGCCTCCAGACATAAACTCACCACCCTTTTTGGGTGCGGTCAAAGAGGGGGAAAAGAATTATGGGAGGTGCAGAAGACATCAGAAGTTGGGGCATAGCAGTCGTCTTCGTACTGGGAAGGAGCAGAAGAAATCAGAAGATCCAAGCTCCTTCTTAGATACACTGCTCCCCGCTCCAAAGTGACGTGCCAGCAGTTTCCCGTGGGGCACAGTCACCTCTTCCCCTGCAGAAGGTCTACAATTTCAAACATCTAGACAAAAGCAGGTGAAGTAATGGAGACTCGGAGGTGGAAATGAGAGAGTCACCTCCGAGGTAAAGCTGCTAGAGCCGGTATGAGGGAAGTGGAATGCAGGTCAGCACGCCAAACTGCATGCACTCCCTCAGGAGACGTTGAGATGAAAGGCATGCTTCTTTTGTGACAAGGAGCACATCTCAACGGCTCAACGGCTTCATAGTCCAAGAACTCCTAGAAGACGAGACTCCAAGAACAGTTTCAGTTGTCCTTCTTGGATGAGGAGTTCAGAACAGGACTAAAAGCATCAGCCAGTTTGAAGAAAAGCATGAAGACCGGAAGCAGCCTATTATAGACTTGTAATAGTTCTGTAATAGGTTTCTTTTTGTTAGTTTATCCCTGTACTTGTAATGAAAATTATTAAAGGGTAAATTGACTTGTTGATGACGATTTCTTTTTGTCCAACAAAGGTCTTCATTCTTCAAACGATGAACTTAAGCACTCCAGTGTAATCACCAGGCTTCTCTCTCCCCTTCTTACGATTGAAATTTCGCTAAACTGGCTAGAAAAATCAATCAAACAATATCTCTCTAAGTTTATAAGGAGAAGATCTTAAGTAAAAAAGCTGACATTGAGGGGGAACTTTTCTAAGTTTATGCGACACATTGTCAAAACTGTAAAAACTCTAAAGATGTCCTCACCTCATCGTTTTAGGTTCCAGATGGCTTTGACCACACCAAAAAGGGGAAAATTGTGAGGATTTTTTTAGAGAAATCCTTCCTTACTTTTTGTTGTTTTGGTGTGTCAAAGATTGTAAACCATCTTAGTCAGTTTTTCCAATTCTAGAGTTCTAAACTGTAATCCTTGTATAGGATCGTATTAAGTTGTAATAGAACTTATGCTAAAGATCGAGCTGATCACTGTAATTTCTACAGATTAATTATAGAAATAGTGGCAAATA
>JAPKLW010000085.1:369768-413971 GCA_026898455.1 Plectranthus barbatus
GCTTCTTCTTCTCCACTATTGCTCCTTCTTGTACGGCAAATCCTGGTGGTGGTTGCTCTGCAGCTTGGGGGTTCGCGTAGGAAAATCCAGGATGGTTCCTCGCATGATTGTAGGTATAGGGCTGGTTATTCTGCTGATTGTGTTGCTGATATCCTCCTCGGTAGTTATCTTGATAACCACCCCTTTGAATGAAATTTACAGCGGAACAATCCCCCTCAGACGGAGCTTGCACTGGCTCTACTGCAGCAACTATTTTCTCCTGCTTCAGTGCAGCGAAGTCTTCCCTTAACTTTTTCAGCTCGACTGCCAAATCAGGTTGTTCGGCAACTTTCTCTTTCTCCTTCTCGACCACCATCACAGGCCGAGTTCGGCTTGAGGACCACCGTTGAGTGTTGTTGGCCATCTTTTGGAAGAATTCCATGGCCTTCTTTCTGCTTTTCATCAAGATGGTGTCTCCTAGTGTGGTGTCCACCAACTTGACGGTCTTCTCATTGAGTCCTTCGTAAAAAGCTTCTGCCTGTTCTCCTGGCGGAAAACCATGTCCAGGGCATGATCTCAGCAGCTCTTTGAATCGATCCCACGTCTCACTGAAGCTTTCATCGGGTCTTTGAGCGAACCTGATGATTTCTTTCCTTCTCTGCCTGATGACATTCAGAGGGAAGAAGTTCTCCAGAAACTCATTCCTCAATTCAGTCCACGTGCCTATGCTTCCTTTGTCCAGTGCGGTGAACCATGATTGTGCCTTATCCCTCAGAGAGAATGCGAACAGACGCATTCAGATGGCACTCTTGCTGACTCCTCCGATCTTGACAGTGTTGCAGAGCATAAGGAACTTATCCAAATGCGCATAGGGGTCCTCAGTAGCCCTTCCTCCGAATTGATTTTGTTGCACCATCTGCACTAATCCGGTCTTCTGCTCAAAATTGTTGGCATTGATGCCAATCCTGAAGTCTGTCTCCCTGAACCGAGGTTTATACCGGTTCTGCATGGTTTCCTCTTCTTCCTCATCGTCAGATTCCCCTGGCGGATCCTGGTTGTCATCCTCTCCATCGTCGGGATTGTCATCAAACAGTGGGTTATGACGAAGATCCCTTCCATTCGGATTGTTCCTCTCGAGGTCTCTTTCCAGATGATATTGTTGGATTTGCGCCCTCATAGCTTGGACTTCTTGGAGAAGTACAGCCTGCTCCTCTGCAGTTAGCACTGGTGGAGGCGGCGGTACGTTATCTTCCATCGTGTGATTACTTGAGCTTTCCTGAGCACGCTTATTCCTTTGGATCTTTCTGCAAGTGGCTTCAATGTCCGGGTAGTAATAAAGCGGGTCCTTTCCTCTAGCTCTTGTACTCATGTACTACCTGTACAGCAAAGGAGGTAGTGAGGTAAAACTGAAAATAAAACGAAACGAACTAAAATACGAAAAACCGAAAATCTGAAAACAAGTACGGCGTCGATCGACGAAAGTGAGCATTGATCGACGGGAAAGAAAAGATGGCGTCGATCGACGAGATTAAGCGTCGATCGACGTGAATTACGAAAGTACGAGAAAAATTTCAGGAAATACGAAAATTACAGCCTAAATCAGTATTTCAATCACAGACTTAATAGTAAGATTAATTCTGTTCACTCCCCGGCAACGGCGCCAATTTGATCACTGTAATTTCTACAGATTAATTATAGAAATAGTGGCAAATAAATTTGTAAACCCTAAGGTTATCGATCCAGGGGAATGAAGCAACGAAAAATCCTAAATACTAAATCAGACGTTCTTAAAATACTGGTTAGGAAAATCAGATAAAAAGTTTTGTTGTTTTGAAAATCGCAGTATTTGCTAATGAAAATTAAACAGGAAATTGAAAAGCTTTTGAAGTCAAATAAGAGAAGCACAAATTCCAGGGATATCTACCTATCAAGTATGACATGGATGAATGAATTGATTAATTCCCAATTTTAATTCCTCTTCGTAGTGAAACATCAGAAAAGTATTACGAACTTCTTTGTTGGATAATTCGTAAAGTAGATTAATTAATTACCTATCTCCGCTCGGTCTCAAGATAAATTAACTACCTCCAAAGATCTACAGATTTATTCCTACAATTAATCTCCTTCAGTTACGACAAGAAATCAAATTATATTGTGAAAATCTCTTTCGATTGAAAACTATCACAATTACGTCTCAAGTAATCAACTAGATAATCCTAAGATGTGGCCAACAAATCAAGATTATAAATAAGCACAGATTTCACAAACTACGAAGGGAAAGGGAAAATAGTTCAATTAATCACAACATGCATACATTGATAGTTCGAAACCCTAGAATCTGAGAAAGGATTTAGTTACACATATTCAGAGGAATATTCATCATAGAAAAATACAACCTGAATTGCATAAAAGCTGGAATCCGGAAATCTTCCCGTAAAAACTTGTCATCAAACATAAAACTCTAAAAACTCTTCAATACTAAATTCTTGTAATTACTCTAACTCTCTCCTCTTTCTCTCTTTTTTTCTCCTAAAAAACGAATTTACATGAATATTTATAAGGGTGGAGGTGTATCGTATCAAATCTAGGGCTAAAGATATGAAAAATCTCGAATTCAGATTCAGATTAGGGATCCCGCATGCGCGTCGATCGTGGCTGTTTGGCGTCGATCGCTGGGCGTGGAACATCCTCGTTGATCGACGAGCATTGGCAGCGATCGACACGGCCTTTGCTTCCGTCGATCTGCCCTTTCCCTTCGTCGAGCGCTATGCCTTCTTTGCCCCTTCTGCGCGGTCTCACGGTTTTGGCCATAACTTCCTCTCCCGAACTCCGATTGACCCGATTCCAGTTGCGTTGGAGAGCTAACTCAAATCATCATCCATTTACATGCACCAATAGCTCGAATTCCTCTTGTGGAAGAACTCTTCATTGCTACTCTTACATGTCACTGCTTCCGGAACGGTTTCCTCGTGAGTTTAGGCCTAAAAACCTGCATAAACATCAAAACACACCTAAAACCACCTAATATTGACATCATGCATAAAATATATATATAAACTCAATAAATCTACATAAAATAATATAAATATAATATAGATAAGTGAGTGAAATAACGAGCTTATCACGAGCAAAGGAGAATGCTCGAGAACTGACTATCATCACGCCTAGTCTTGACCCAAAACTGTGTTGGAGCACTCAGCTTAAGGTCCATCCATACTGACGAGGAGAAGTCAGTAAGAGGGCTTTCTCAAACTGACTAAAGAGAAGTCAACTCAAGGGTTTTCCATACTGATAAGGAGAAATCAATATAAGGGAGTTTTCCATACTGACTATGGATGGTCAGTATGAGGGTTTACCATACTGACCTGGGAAGTCAGTATGAGGGCTAAGCTGTACTGACTTTCAATAGTCAGTATAAGAGCCTCTACCTTTAAAGATTGAGCATTTCGAAAAATATCGAAGCTCAGTCAGACTCGGGCATTAAAATATGCCCACAAGGTTATCCAAACTAGGATTCTTCGGGCTAAAAAGATGTCTGACATAAAGTTAGTGTAATGTACACTGACGCTGCAGAGCAGAGCAAAAAGGAGACCTAAGGTATGGGCTACGATTGTACAATATAATCCATGAGTCTAACGTCTGGATTTATCAGTCTAACGGATAGAATTTCAAATTGCCAAAGGTCCTCCTCTATATAAAAGCCTGCCTTCCCAACCTTAATAGGTTACCCGAACAGAATTTAAAATCTGATAGTCTTAAGAAGACAAAGGGAATTCTTTTAGGCCATCTCTCTGCCAAACTCTCAGAGTTTTCGTGTTTTCTAACATGAGACTTGAGTCTCCGACTCAAGTTACCCACCGTGCTAACTTCTCCTCGCACGAGGCTGAAGCTTTTAGTTGAAGCTCTTCTTGGTGAATATATCTGTCTGAGATATATTTATAGCAGTCAGTTTCCTAGTCTGTGAATCTGATTCTCACGGGCGTATGCCAACCACCTGAGTTTTGGGAAGAACGAGTAAACATCCAACCACCGGGAAGGAGGCTGCGGGGTGTGTCCCCACTTCAACCTGAAGACTGAGTCTGCAAGGAGTTCCTAGGCGAGTGCCACAGCTGACCGGAGGACGGAGGTGCCAACGGACGTGTATAGATCATAAAGAGGCTTGTATCTACTTAGTGAATTATCTAGACCTTTGGTCTGAAGAGTGGATATAGGATATTGAGATCCGAACCACTATAAGTCCTGTGTGCTCTTTTACAGCTTTCTTTACTTATTGCTCTGTTTTTCTATTTCACAATCTGACTTTGAAACCTTCAATACTTCTAAGTATTGAAGAGTATATACTGTGAAACTGACTTAACCAGGACAGGAATAAGCTTAAGTCTTCTAAACACACAAAACTGACTGTACTATGTTTTCATTGAACAAGTGCAACTGTCATACTTACTTCTGCTGCATATCTTATACCTTCCACTGCACAGTTTTGCACTCTGATTTCAGGACCAATAATTTATTTATCTACCACAATACTAGAACAACCATATATGAATATTTTATATTACTTTATCGCATTTTATTGAATTATTATTGTATTTATTGAAACAGATTCTTATTGTATCAATCGGATTGGATCCTTATCAGATTCTTATCGGATCGGATACATATTGGATCATTCAGATTGGATTTTTATCGGATCCTTAACGGATACGGATCAGACTCGTGCGGATACGGATTTGAGCTTAATGGATTGGATATGGATACTAATTTAGATTTTTATTAACGGATCGGATACGGATTAGGCTTTAACGGATCGGATCAATAATGGATCGACACGATAACAATTCGATCCGCACGAATCGCCACCCCTATCAGTAACCGATTCAACCACCCAACCATTTTAATATTTAATTAATTTATCTTTCTTCCACATCTTCAATTATCACTCCAACCCAACCACAATACTTTTGCAAAGTTTATCCAGGACCACTCAACCATCCAACCACACTATATATAATTCTTTTTTTTATTTTATTTTAATTTATATTTTTTTAAAAATACAACTTGTAATTAAATTAATATATATATATATATATATATATATATATATATATATAAATTATAAAATGATTAGTAAACAAAATCACATGATTACATAAAAAACATAATAGCTAGGAAAATAACTACTTTACATAAAACACCATAGCTACTTGAAAGAAAATAATATTACATAAAATAAGATAATAATCGAAATATATAAATTATATTAAAATAATATATATATATATATATATATATATATATATATTATTTAAAAGATATAATAATTTTAATAATATATTTATACAAAATTAATATATGAATAGAATGAAGACAAATGACAATAATCTATTGGTCCATAACAAAAAAATTTAAGGTGAGGTCCACACATTGTTGTGGTTGATTGTGGTTGATGGTCGACCACAACTTCTCAAAATAAAAATAAATAAATGTGGGACCCATGCTTTTTGAAATATTTTATATTAGAAAGTGATGATGTGGCAGCAACCACCATATGTTGTGGTTGTTGTTGTTTGTAGTCTAAGGGTGGTTGTAACAATAAATTCACGGGACATGAGTATCACATCAAAAGTTAAAATTCATCAATTTTTTGAAACCTATTACTCTAACAATAAACCTATAACATCAACTTTAACACGGTTCCACACAATTCAACTCACAAACATAATATTATATTTATATATTTATATGATATATTAATTAAATATTAATTTATAGTAATAAAATAGATAATAATTTTTAAAATTTCTTATTAAAGAAAATTATGAGAATTTATAAATTAAAACAACATAAATTTAGAATTACATAATTATCAAGTTGTTGGTCCCGAAATTAGAGTACGAATATGTGCAGCGGAAGTAATAATATAAACTTGCACTTGTTCTCTTAAACAGATACTAACTTAGTTTAGGATAATTTAAAATGTTAAGTTTAGGTTTGTTATTAGTAAGTAAGTTTCATAGTATACTCTTCAGTACTTGGACAAGTATTGAAGGTTTTGAAAGTCAGTTTGCGAAACTAAACAAGACAGAAATATGAATGAAAGCAATAAAGAACACAAGATATTTTATAGTGGTTCGGATATAAAAATCCTACATCCACTCTTCAGACCCTAGGTCTGGATAAATCACTAAGTAAATACAAGTCTCCTTACGATCTATACACAACCCGTCGGCACCTCCGTCCTTCGGTCTGCTGTGGTCACTGGCCTAGGAACTCCTTGTACGCTTAGTCTTCAGGTTGAAGTGAGGACGACACCCCACAACCTTCTTCCTTGTGGTTGGATGTTTACTGTTCTTCCCAGAACTCAGGTGGTTGGCATAAGCCTGTAAGAATCAGAACCCCAGAGTAGGAAACTGACTACTATGAATATATTTACCAAAGGATAGCTTTAGCTAAGAAGCTTTAGCCTCGTGCTAAGAGAGAGTAGCACGGAGTAATAACTTAAGTTAGAAACTCAAGTCTCATGTATGGAAACATGGAAACTCAGAGAGTTTTAGCAGAGAGATATTCGTATAAGGTTCGTCACTTTTTGTTTCAGAATTCATAACCGTTTAAGGTTGAAGGGCAGACAAATTTATATAGAGAAAACCTTGGGCATTTTGAAATTCTTCCCGTTATACACAGTAATCCAGTTGTTAGACTCATGGAAGATGTCGTCCAATCATAGCCCATGCTATAGGTTTACTTTGCTCTGCTCTGCTGTGTTAGTGTACTATACACTAACTTTACGTCAGACAACATTTCAGTCTGAGGAATCCAAGTTTGGATATCCTCGTACTGACTCTTACTTAGGCATAAATATGCTGAAGTCTGACCGAGCTTCGATGACTTCGAATAGCTCGTGCTTTAAAGGTAGTGACTCTTATACTGACTTCCCAGAGTCAGTATAACCAACCCTCATACTGACTTCCCATAGTCAGTATAACCAGCCCTCATACTGACTTTCCATAGTCTGTATGGGAAACGCTCTCATACTGACTTCACCTAGTCAATACGTGAAAGCCCTCATGCTGACTTCACCTAGTCAGTAGTCAGTATGGAAAACCCTATACTTAGTACCCAAACTCAGTCTTGGTCAAGGCCATACTTGGTGAAAACTTCAAGGTGTACACTTCTTCAGTTCTCGAGCATCTCCTATGCTCGGTCTTCAGTCACTAAGTTCTATTACAACTCGATTGATCCTATACAAGGATTACAGTTTTAGAACTCTAGAAACTGAAAAACTGACTAAGATGGCTTTTACAACCTTTGACCCACCAAAACATAAAAAGTAAGTAAGGATTTCTCTAAAGAAAATCCTTACAATTTCCCCTTTTTTTGGTGTGGTCAAAGCCATCTTTAACATATGCTTATGAGGAGTGGATAACTTTAGAGTTTTTACAAATTTGATAATTAGTCACATAAACTCATAAAAGTTCTCCCTCAATGATACGATTCTTGCCGGAAGGTTTAGATCGCAGCCCAGGAACTCGAACGAATGGACTCAGACACGACGCGAAAGCAACTAAGGTTGATAACAGGGGAAGATCCAACACCTTTGGATTCGAAAACTTTCAAGTACCGTAGTCCAGATTGAAATCTCCTACGACCCAAGAAGCAAATTGATCCAACAACGAAGGATATAGTCGAAGACACCACCAACAGATATGATTGTCCGATTGATTAGTCAATATTGAATTTCAAGGTATTCCACAGAAATTCAAGAGCTTTCAGATAATTGGAGAATAAAACTCACGAATATTATTAAACTGAAAACTGAATTATTTTTTCCATAACAAGGCCTATATATAGGCAAACTCAAATCCTAATAAGGAAATCAAATCCTAATCTAATAAGGAAATCAAATCCTAATTTCATAAGGAAATAAAATATATCTAAAAGATATAATCCAAAATTACTTAAATAACTAACTACCAAAACTTATCAAGATAAATCAAATCTTCAATCATATCTGCAGTGAATCTTCTGGAAATATCTTGATAAATCTTGCCAACTAGATCTCCATCACTCAATTTCATCTTTCTACTTATGATCTTGTCCTTATAGATTTGGAGAGATATTGCTCGATTGATTTTCAAGTCATTTTACAGCAATTTTAATCTTAAGTGAGAGAGAGTTAAAAGCCTGCTGATTACACTAGCGTGTGTAAGTTCAGCATGATGAAAAATGGGGACCTTTGTTGGACAAAAAGAGATTGTCATCAACAAGTCAGTTTATATTTTAATAATATTCATTACAAGTACAGGGATAAACTAACTAGAACAAACCTATACAGAATTATTACAAGTCTATACTAGGATGCTTCCGGTCTTCATGTTCTTCAATTGACTGTTGTTGGGTATGAACCCTCATCCAAGGTTACAGATGAAAAGGTTGACTAACTTTTCACCGTCCTTGGACTTTCATATTCCAGCAGTTTTCAGTCTGGGAGGTAGTGCAGGCGGCTTTGCACTTTATGGGAGGGAAAGATCAAATGTCTTCCCTTTTCTTCACTTCCCACTTCCCTGCTTCTTCTTCATTCGCCAGGATCTCCTTCACGAAATTTGCCATTTTTTTGCAGGGAGACGAGGTGAAGAAGCTCTCTAAGTGATCATGCCCCGTTGCTTGGCATATCACCTTGAGCAGTGAGCTTTGTGATCGGTGGAAGGAGGCGACAATGGTAGAAGGTATTTTCTGATATCTTCTGCTCCTTCTGCAGTCTCTTCATCCTACTCACGCTCTAATTTCTGATGTCTTCTGCACCTTCCATACTTCTTTTCCCCCTCTTTGACCACACCCTAAAAGGGTAGTGAGGATATATCTGGTGGCTTGGACTCCTTTTCCATTTTGCCAGATCAAAGGGTAATGGTGAATGAAAGGTAAGTATAAACTCGGAAGTAAGGGTTCAACAATGAATGAAAGATATTTGCAGTGAAGGCAAATAGAACCCTATTTTTAGCAGAAAAATGGTCATTTAAAATAAATAAAAATACCGTAAAACCAATCGGTTTTTAGAAATTCGGCGATGGATGGGATGCGTTGCCTCGCGATGTGCATTGAGGGATTTGACTAAAGCGTTGGGAAGCGACGTTGTCCACGTGTCAAATGTTGATTCATCGATGTTGGATACACATTTATAGCTTTATAACCGATACAATCACTTGGAATTCGAAATCCCGGCTTTTTATTTTCTATGCTGACTAAGAGTCTTAAACAGAGAATTGGAACTCAATTTAATTCCTCATCCATTCTTCAAAATATTCTAAGTGTGGAAACTAAAAATTTATTTTTGAGAACTCGTCCTTCATGTAGAAAATTAGTTGAAAGTAAGTTTCTTCTTCCTTTTTGGACGCCTCTGGGAACGATCTTCTCAGCACATGGCTAGGTGTAGAACTTCATACTGTGTTGTGTGGGTACTTGAAATGATTTTCTTGAAAGATTGGTTAAGTATGAAGTCTCGATGCTGAGAAATACGCCAAGTCTGTAAAACTGAGAGTTGGAACTCATTTTTAATCAACAACTAATCGACCTTCAACAAACTTTTCTTCATCAATCTTTCTTTTTGATGCATTTTGGCAGTGACACCATCTGTGAATAAGCAAAACTGAGAGCTGAGACTCAGTTTTATTCTGCATTTACTCTTTTTTAATCAAGACCTCGTCGAATTCCAATAAACCAAGTTTTATGCATTGCTCTTTTAATCCGGTCTCAGGAAGTGGTTTGGAGAAGATGCCCGCAAGTTGATCTTCAGTTTGGATGTACTCTACGGACACGTCCTTCTTCTTGACATGATCTCTTATGAAATAGTGCCTTATGTCGATGTGCTGATGGATTTATATACTGAAAGCATTATGATTGGTATATTATGTACAAGGTCAATTGGTTAATATACTGGGAATCATAAATGTTGTATGTTCATCTCCTGTCTTAATTAACAAACATGTGTCGCAAACGCAATTATCCTCTTATCTCGTTGATAGGGAGATCATAGAGTGTGTAGTAGATCATGAAAGATCGTATGGATCGTTTGACCTAGCGAGATATAAATGGTTATCACAGCTGAGAAAGTTACAGGATAAACTGTCGGTGTAGGCTGCAGCATACGCAGTAATAAGCATCTTATCTTGGATGGCTTGGTATGCTGGTGTGGGGCACACATTGATAAGAACCTAAGTCGAGATCGATTCTTTTATCTGACATTAAAAGAATCTAGATCTCCATGGCTTGATGAGATCCTAAGCCTATATGAAGGTACTGAAGTATATGCAGATTGTGTATTACTTTGAATTGCAGTGAAAGGCTCTAGTTGAGCTTGTATATCTGCATCTTGGGTAATAGCAGTTTGTGTATGACTGTCTGGTACTGGAACTAGGTAACCACATCCAGTATAGGATGGTGACATTCCCTGAGTAGCTCAAAAGGTTCGTTATGCTAAAGTCCTACAGGCTGATTAAGTTCAAGCATAAGTGAAAAAGTTTTGAGTGGATTGACTCAGGAATATAAGATGTTAATTGATTAAATAGCTTGTCAGAGCTCAAATTAATTAACGAATGTCTGTAACCTTAAATGTGGGGATATACCGAGCCCATGCAACCTGTACCTCAAAACGTGGTAGCAAATAGGTAGGACAGTATTGATTCTCTGGTGGAATGGATCAATATTAATTAATTAATTATATTCTGAGTTGAGTATGAGAATTAATTAATTGATAGGCCTTATTTGCTATTTGCATTCTGGTCCCTGGTCTGGCCCATGAAACTCAAGCCCAATAGAAGTCCAGTATTTTCCTATAAATAGGCCTCAGTTCCTCAGATCTCAACACACCACAAGATCTTAAGTTGCACATAGAAAACCTGGATTTGGGAGTTGTGGTGATCGACTAGATCTGAGGAACGAGGAGGAAATTCTGCTTCTCAACCGGGCAAGGAATCTGAAGGGAATCTTCACCAGATATTCAGATTGAGTTGGGATACAAATCAGAAGATCAGATCAGGAGGATTTTCTTTCTTCTCTCTCTCTATTTGTTTTTCAAAAATAATTATTTTATTTTCATAAATTTTAATTCCTCAATCTGTTAGGGAATTAATCTTTGTGCGTGGGAAAAAGATCAAGAGGAATCTTCGCGTACTCGTTCTTCAGGATTTCGCAATCCAGGTATTCCGCATAAACCTTCTTTATGCATAATCAATAGGAGCATGCTAGGATTAATCATAGGCATAGCAATTTATTTTTGATATTCCAATTAACGATCCTTGGCAAACGGACTTCGTGAATCAGTTCACGAATCCCTTCAATTGGTATCAGAGCCAGGTTGAATTAATTGGCTATATCGGAAAAATAATATTGTCTATGATTATGCATGATTATTATTATTGATTGTATGCTATGATTAGTTTTTTTGGATTGTATGGTTATGTTTTTCGTCCTCATGGTTCTCGGGTTAATCCGCCCTTTTATAAGGATTCGTTTTTCACCCACGAGATAAATTCGTGGTTAGATTTAGAATTTTAGAATGTAATTAGATTTATCCCATGCAATATTTTATTTTAAAAATTAAATCTGTAAAATGGAGAACGAAGAACATGAAGAACACGAAGAACGAAGAACACAAAGAACGAAGGACCGCGCGACATTGCGCGACAGCGCCGGCATGGCAGCACGCCATGCACGATAGTTGGCAAGACGACGCACGGCGGCAAGCGGCGGTGGCGGCGCTGGGAAACCCTAGGGTTTCCAGGGCGTGAGCCGCACGGCCACGGCCGGCCAGCAGCGCGCGGTGGCCCAGGGGGCCGGCGACGCGGGGGCGGTGATAAGTTCATTATTTAACTCACTTATCTATATTATTTTCTACTATTCTATGTAGTTTTATTGAGTTTATCTATATATTGTATGCATGAGTCTATATTGGGTGGTATTAGGCGCGTCTTGATGTTTATGCAGGTTTTAGACCAAAATTCACGAGAAAACTGTTCCAAAAGCAGTGATGTGTAAGAGTAGCAGTGAAGAGTTCTTTCACACAAGAAATTTGGGCTATTGGCGCATGGCAATGGATAGAGCTTTGAGTTAGCTTTCCAATGCAACTGGAATCGGGTCAATCAGATTTCGGGAGAAGAAGTTATGGCCAAAACTGTGAGACCGCGCGGAAGGGGTGAGACCTGATTTTTCCACGTCGATCGACGGAGAAGCCACGTCGATCGACACGGACCTGTTGGCGCGGGAAATTGATTGAATTCGAATTTTATCATATCTTTAGCCCTAAATTTGATAGGATACACCTTCACCTCTATATATATCCCTGTAACTTCGATTTTTAAGGGTGCTTCATTCCAGATTTTAGATTTTGAGAGATTCCAAGCTTTAGTTGAGTTTTATGTTTGAAGATAGATTTTTGTGGGAAGACATTCAGACCCAAGTTTTTATGCAATTCAGGTTTTATTTATCTTTGATGAATTCTACTATGATTATGTGTAACTAAATCCCTTCACAGATTCTAGGGTTTCGAACTATCAATGTACGCATGTGTGATTAATTGAATTATTTTCCCTTTCCCATCGTAGTTTGTGAAATCTGTGCTTATTCATAATCTTGATTTTGCTGGCCACATCTTAGGATTAATTAGTTGAGTACTTGAGACGTAACTATAATAGTTTTCAATGGAAATAGTTTTTCATAATATAATTTGATTTCTTGTCTGAGCAGAAGGAGATAGATTATAGGAATAAATCTGTTGATTTTTGGAGTTAGTTAATTCATCTCGAGACCGAACGGAGATAGGTAATTGACTAATCTACTTTATGAATTGTCCAACAAAGAAGTTCATAATACTTTTCTGATGTTTCACTACGAAGAGGAATTAAATTGGGAATTAATCAATTCATTCATGCATGTTATACTTGATAGGTAGATATCCCTGGAATTTGTACTTCTCATATCTGCTTCATCAAAAGTCTTTTATTTTCCTGTTTAAATTTTTTTTTGCGAAATCAGTTGAAACAAAACCCAAAGTTTATTTTCTTTCCTAACCAGTGTTTCGAGAACTTATGTTTTAGTACTTAAGGTTTTTCGTTATTTCTTCCCCATGGGATTCGATAATTTATTTGCCGCTTTATTATCAGCTTTGCTAAGTCGCTAGTAAAATAATTCTGCGATCAAATTTTGGCGTCGTTGCCGGGGAAAGAATAGAAATAATCTTACTATTAATTCTGTGATCGAAATACTGATTTAGGTTGTAATTTTCGTACTTTTATTTGAATTTTCATGAGTTTTCGTTGTTCACGTTGATCGACGTGTGTTTTGCGTCGATCGACGCCAATTCTCCGTCGATCGAAGCCTTTGTTTTTTTTTTTTCTTCAGAATTTCAGTTTTTGAGCTTTTCTGTTTTATTGAGTTTTGTTATCAGTTTTACTACACTACCTCCTTTGCTGTACAGGTAGTCTATGATTACACGAGCTAGTGGGAAAAAGCCAATGTAATTCGACCCAGAAATTGAAGCCACGTGTAGAAACATCCGAAGGAATAAGCATGCCCAAGAAAGTTCAACTGATCAAACAATGGCAGACAACGTACCACCACCGGACCATGTGCCGCAGTCAGTAGTCCAACCAGAGCCGATCGACCAGCAGCCACCTCCACAGATGCTGACCTTGGAGGAGCAAACAACACTATTTCAAGAAGTCCAAGCCATGAGGGCACAACTCTAACAGCTGAATCTCGAAAGGAACAATCGGAATAACCGACATCTTCGCCGCAACCCACTCTTTGAAGACATTCCAAGGGACGAAGATGAAGAAGATCAGGATCCACCCGAGGAATCAGATGAGGATGAGGAAGAAGAAGCTATGCAAGCGCGGGAGGATTTCAAAGTTAAACCCCATGTGCGACCCGATGAAAATGCATGATAAAATTATATATGTATGTTTTCGGGCATGTGTTCACTAAGTACAATTTGTACTTAGCCCCTTGCATTATATCTAAAATGCACAGGTTAAAAGAAGCTTTGGAGCAGAGTACGAGATAGCAGTTGGAGTGGAGCTGAAGACTTCCTTTTGTAATAGTTAGATGTTGAAGTAAGTATCTTCATATGCATACTTCATTGCTAACTTTCTGCTGCTAAACTCATTGTCTTTTGTTAGACTTTTGATATCATTAAAGTTGTTAAACTTTGATTGTTTCATTTCTCGAGAAGCCAAGATCCCTTCTCGAGGAGACACATTTATTATCTTTCGAAATTACTTGGGATATTGTGTTGCTATTCACCTTGAATTGTATAAATCTATCTCTTGATTAATATCTCAAATGCATGTCTCGTACCCGATGTGTCTCAATTATCTGATTTATATCTTGTTTATAAATCGGGGCGCGACATATATAATTATATTTGAAGAGTAAGTACTATTTATTTAAAAAGAAGAAAAATAGAAAAATTTGAGCATCAGAAAATAAATGGTGAATAAAGAACATATAATTTCAAGCATTTTTTCTTTAAATATTAATAAATGAAATATTTTAAAAGAGCTCTTGAAATTATAAACATTCAAATGTTATAATATATAATTAAAACATAAAAAACATACATGAGAAAAAAAAGACAAAGAAATCATATGAAATAATATTAAAAAGGGAAAATGTTCAAATATAACTGATTATTTTTTCAAATTTATCTCAAACTATTCGAGTGTTTCAAATTTACCCCAAACTATTTAAAATTATGCAAATATATCCAGAATTATTTTTTCATCAACAGAAAAATTGATTTTATTATCGGAAATTCAAATCAGTAAATTAAATATTTAAATTTGAATGTTTGACATGATAGATCATTGTGTATAACTTGAATTTCCAACAATATAGGCTTTTCGTTAAATGGAAAAAAAAATTTAGGATATATTTGTATGGTTTAAATAATCTGGGATAAATATGAAACATTCCTATAATTTAGGATAAATTTGAAAGAAAATTGCATAATTAGAATACATTTGAATCTTTTGCCCATTAAAAAATATGTCCAGCTCTTGTTTGTAGAACCTAGCTTCACAACTTTTGTGCCACCTCAAAACCTCAATTCCCACAAGTTTAAAAGCTATCAATTCTTCATCACTACAAACACCCTAATATGTATAAATGTGAAAATAGTCAAGTCCAATTTATGGCTTTTTCACAATCAGATTTTTTTTAAAAAAAATATAAAAAGAAAAAGGTTTTCAATAAAAAATAAAGTAAAATATTTGGTCAGCAAATTAGAATTAATTAAAGAAGTAATATCAAGTCAGTCCTAACGGTTGATGTTGGAAAAACAATGTTAAATGGAACAAGATAAATTATATAATATAACATAGTATAAGATAAAATTCTATAAATTCTCAAAACCAACGATATAATATAAACTTGCCAAGGATATAATCTAAATAATTTCAATAGAGGAAAATTATCGATTCAGGAACTAAAAGTCTTGGATTGATAATTATATAATCTTTTGAGTGTTGAATTGAGATTTTTTGTAATCTTTCGAATCCTGAATTGAAAATTCATCTTTCAAATCATGAATCGATAATTAAATTATCTTTTGAATCATATATATATTGAAAATACTTCTTTGAACACAAGAAATATACTTGAGTAGTGATATAATAATTATGGTCTGATGATGTTTATTATCTATGTTATATTCTTCTAATTAATTATTTATTTTTAAAATAAACTACATTAATTAGTTTTACTCACCCAAACATCTCTTTTTTTAAGTTCAAACTCATGATCCACCCCACAGACAAAATATTTAAATTATTTGCGTGGGATATATTGTTTTTGTAGTTGTGACATTATTAATATTCATTGACTTGAATCAAAATGATTAATTTTGGATTAGTTTAAACCAATTATTGCCCACTACTACACCAAGTCCCAAGTTCTCAATGACACGTTGAAGAATTCATTAGAATTTCAGTCAATATAAATCTTTATTCCTAAGAAAATGAATGATTTTTTTTTTAAAGAAGTTTCCTTCGATGCAGATCACGAGTAGATCGTTCTCTTCATTCGAGAAGGTTTGATTAAGGCAAAGAAATGAAAAAGGAAAAGGCAATAAAAGAAGAGGAGCCAGTTAAAATTGCTAATAAATAATAATAAGATATTAATATGTAGAGTTACCCATAATTTCTTTTAGCAAAAACGTATACTCCCTCTGTCCCTAATTATTAGTCCTATTTTAAGATGATATGATAACCAATGTTTATAAGTATAGTGAAATTAATAATTTATTGGTGAGTGTAAAGAAGTTTACCATTTTAGCAAATGATACTAATAAATGAGATAAACTAAAATGATAAGTGGGACTAATAAATTGGGACAGAGAGAGTATAAGATATGCTTATAATTATAAATTGGCAAAGTCTCAGATGAGACGGTCTCATCATTTTTATTGTGAGACGAATTTAATGAAATGATGTATTTTTTTATTGCAAATGATGTTTCACCATTTTTATTGTAATATGAGTTTAATGAAATGATGTATTTCTTTATTGCAAATGATGTATTTCTTTGTTGCAAATAATGTAATTCTTAAAACTGAAATTATGTATTTAACTTATTGAAATGATGTATTAAGGTCTGTCTCACAATAAAAAAATTGTGAGACCGTCTCTCAGGAGACCAACTCTTATTTTTACTAGATGAATTTAAATTTATTTATATATTTTAATTAAACTTATTTAATCTTTATTTAATTAATGATATATTTAGACTTAGTTCACTGAATACATTTTTGTTTAGTTGTATATGAATAATCAAATAAATATTTCTTGTAAAATGTAAATGATATATAAATGATATATTTAGTCTTTATTGAACAAATATATTATTTTCAATTGTAATTGTTTATCACTTTATAAATAATATATTCATTTATTGTAAATTATGTAATTCATTCTTTTGTTA
Source organism: Plectranthus barbatus (assembly GCA_026898455.1). Classification (NCBI taxonomy): domain Eukaryota; kingdom Viridiplantae; phylum Streptophyta; class Magnoliopsida; order Lamiales; family Lamiaceae; genus Plectranthus; species Plectranthus barbatus. The sequence continues at coordinate 386,716 of JAPKLW010000085.1, forward strand.
ATAATAATTTATTAAATGAGTTACTTAATCAAAGTATTTAATTTATTAAAATCATGTACTTACTAAAGTGAAGCAATGTATTGATATGAATCTTGTGAGATCTATCTCATACAATTTTTATGAGATATGGTCATCTCTAATTCTTAAAAAAAAAAACTCCAAATTTAAAATCTCGTGTGAAAATATGAGATATTTTATATAAAATGCCTTGTATAAAATAAACTCAAATGAATATGTTTTTTAAGAAAATATAGATTTGTTTAAATATGTGTTGGTAGTTTCTTGATGAGCATATATTTTGGGCTTCAAACTAATTACTCCCCTCTTATGAATATCATATGTTTTAATGATATGTTAAACATCCTTAGAGTTGATAGTTAAAATTTATTGTAATATATGAATTTTGTATAGGTTCAAAAGTTGTAATAATTTAAGTTTGTGAAAAACTGAAGGCATAAAAACTTGAAAACTAAAGATCAAAATAAAAAATCATAACTGATCAATTGACAGTTATGAATAGAAGAGAATTACAACTGTCAGTAAAAAAAAAAAAGAACTTGCCCTCACCGTTATTTAGTTCTTTAGGGCAAAATCTTTTGACAGACACCCCGTTCCTTATTCTCTAGTTTTCTATCTGTTGTAGTCCACTCTTTTAAGTAATCTAAAAACTTGAAAAATCAGACCAGAAAGACAAATTAGTAGTTGAAACTAATTAACAGATACTTACCTGAGTTAGATGGGCCACTCGGTAATATAAGATGACAATAGTAAGATGTTGTGTTTCAGCTATGAAGAGGAAGCAACCACGAGCAGATGCAGCCATGAGTAGAATGGAATGATGACAACAGTTTAGCGCAACAACAATAGGAAGGTATGCAGGAATCACATGGTGCTCGGCTCATATCATCCACGCCATTAACCCGTATATCATCACGTGCACACCAAATACATAGGCATAAGTAGAGAAACAACACCTGTTGGCACATGCATAAAGGTACTACCAGAAGTGAGTATAACAAAGCTCACACGGTAAGTCCTCACTCAACCCACTACACAAATACACAAAGAAAGAAAATGCAGGAAAGAGGAAAATTGTACGAAGATGCCACTGCGGGAGGGATGGAGAGATTAGTTGTCACGAAGCTCTCTTTTCATTCTGATTTTGGGAAAATAAGTAGCCATCTATAGTGATTAATTTAGGAAGAAATCAAATAAGAAAAATCATGGTAAAGGGATATATGCGGGCTAAAATAGGTCGTGGGCTAGGAATGAGCCTATTTTCTCAACAAATAATGCTAATCCTCGGAAGACAATTGAGACTAGACGAAAGAGGAAGAACTAACACTTTCAGAAAACATTCAGAGATGATCTTCCTTAGACTCAATACCATGTATAAGAATCAGACAATCAGGTTAAAGCAAATATCAATTAATCACGGACAAAAGCCAGATAAAGTAGCTGAAAGCTATAAAAAGTACTTCAACGGATACTTGCAAAAGCATGAGTCAATCACCTACAACCACTACGGATAGTATTCAAAGTGAGCCTTCTAAATATATGTTTGAAGAGAAGAGTACATCAGTGGAATCCCTTGATAGATTTAAGGGTGCAAGTTATTGCTTTGAGTCTGATTTTGGAAGAGAGATGTGTAGGTCCCAAAATCAGAGTAAAATATAATGCAGCGGAAAGTAAGTTTAGATTGCACTTGTTCTTCGAAACCGACTAAAATTAAATTTCGGGTTTATGAATGTATGTTAACCCCAGATGGTCCTTAGGTAAGTTTCACAAGTATACACTTTAATACTTGACTAAGTATACACTTTTTTCCTTGAGGCTGGTGGTTTTTACAAACCAATCCTCCTTGGGCATCTTCGAGAGGATCTTCGCTTTGAGATCTGCAATAAAATACTCTCTCCCCAAGTTCTTTAGTTCACAAACAATGGCATTAAACCTTTCTTCCATAGATTTAATATTTTCACCAGGAAGCATTTGAAAAGATTCGTATTTATCTATGCAATTTTGAAGTATATTTCTTTTCATTTGATTGGTATCTTGGCAAAGAGTGACAAGGAAATCCCAAACCTATTTTGCTGTGTCACGCTCCAGTAGTTCGACAACCAGAGCTTCTGATAAGGATTGGAGAATCATCTCCAAGGCCACAACATCCAGGTGAGCATAGGCTTTATCTTCTGCAGTCCACTCAGCATAGGGTTTCTCTATGATCTCTGGGCCATCGGCTCCTCGGAGCTGAGGGCTGATCTTTGTAATCTTGATTGGTCCATTTGCTATGATATTTGCCATTTCTGGGTGGATGTTCTTCAACATAATCAAGGACCTCTTCCTCCAGATGTTGAAGTTTTGCAGGGAATACTTGGGAAGCTTTGTAATGTGTGCCATCTTGTATAACCTGAGCTTAGATCACAAGAAACAAATGAGTGCAAAGAAATAGAGATCCGGTCCTAAGGGACTCAACACAACCTTGGTGTATAAGAACCTTGGCGCGTGATACCACTTGTAGGTCCCAAATCACAGTAAAATGTAATGCATTGGAAAGTATGTTTAGATTGCACTTGTTCTCCGAAACTGACTGAAACTCTGTTTCGGATTTATGAAAGTAAGTTAAGCCCAGATGGTCCCTAGGTAAGTTTCACAAATATACACTTCAATACTTGGCTAAGTATTGAAGGTTTCAAAATAAGTATGGAAACTTGACAGTGCAGAGACTTAAATGAAAGCAAGTAAAGACACATGATTTTATAGTGGTTCGGACTTAAAATCCTAGGTCCACTAAGTTTGATTGCAAGCTTCCTTACGATCTATGGACAACCCGTTGGCACTCCGTCCTTAGGTTTGCTATCGTCACTCGACTAGGAACTCCTTGTTATCTTAGTCTTCATGTTGAAGTGAGGATGCACACCGCAGTCTTCTTTCTGGTAGGTTGGATGTTTACTTGTTCTTCCCAGAACTAAGCTTGGTGGACAGATGCCCGTGATAATCAAATTCCCAGAGTAAGAACTGACTGTGGTGAATGTACCTCAGAAACATATATTCACCAATAAGTAGCTTAATCTTTAAGCTTAGCCTCGTGCTTGAACCACGGAGCACGGAATGTTTAACTTGAGTTGGAAACTCAAGTCTCGTGAACAGAATCATGGAATAACAGAAAGTTTGAGTAGAAAGTTTTGTAGAGTATCGACTTAGCTTTTTACGTGTTCAGTATCTGTTCTTCTTTGAAATGTTGAGCTATTTATAGGCGTCTTTAGTCGAAACTTTTAATTCTATCTGTTAGACACAGAATTCAAGTCATTATAGACAAGATTGGAAGATCCAATCTTAACCATTCTTTGGTAGGTCTGCTCTGCTATGAAAAGGTGTACTTGCATTGTACTTTCTACCTGCTCTTGTCAGACACAGTTTCAGTCCAAGGAATCCAAGTATGGGACATCCTCGTACTAACTTTTACTTAGAATTTATACGCTTTTCAGTCTGACTTTGGTTGATTCACCTTGTGTTCCTCGTGTAGGGTTTTCCTGTGAACCGAATCACCAAAACCAAACTGAACCGGATCGATTTATGGATTTTGTGCACAATTAAATACATGATAAACCCTAGCATGCTCCTATGGATTTAATACTAGATTTGTGGATTGAGAGATTACCGTAACTCCGTATTGTCTGTACCGATCTTTTGCGTTTGAATTTCCAACTTCAATTCAACCATGCAATCCGATTTTATCTGCGGAAGTAGAAATTAGCAATCTAATTTCTAAGATAAAATCGAAAACAACAAAGAAAAAGAAAAGAAAATCTTGTTCTCCAGATCAGATCTTCAGGGCTGGTCCCAATGCTGTTCAGATCTACTACTGGTGAGGAATCCGTAGATCTGTGGCTTGAGCAGGACCAGAATCGAAATTCTCCTCCTTTTTGATATAGGATCGGCGCCCCTCTCTCTCTCTCTCCTAGGTTTAGTGTGTTTCAACTGTGTTGCAACTTATGAGAGAGAGCTGTCTATTTATAGACCTCGGGTTGTAAACCCTAATGGGCTCCTGGGCTCAATTCAGCATATTTATTTGGGCCAGACCTGGGACCTAAAGCAAATAATAAAGTGGGCCTATAAAATAATTAATTCCCAAGTCCACAACCCAGGACACAATTAATTAATTAATTAATATTAATTCTTTTTCACCACAGAATTAATACTGACCTACCCCTTTATTACCACGTTATGAGAACGAGCTGCATTAATTGAGAATCCCTATATTTAAGGTTACCGGACATCCATTAATTAATCGGAGCCTCTAACAAGCTCTAACTACAATTAATTAATATCTTATTATTCCTGAGTAGTACCACTCAATTCTTATCACTCGTGCCTGAACTTAATCAGCCTGCAGGACTTTGACACGATGAATGTTATTGAGCTCCTCAGGGAATGTCCCCATCCTATTACTCAGATATGGTTACCTAAACCCAGTCTCAGGCGGTACTACACGAACTGCTGTTACTCAAGATGCGGATATACGAGCACGTTACTTAGGCTCTCCACCATGGCAAGTCAGAGCAACAGTCAACCCATGCAAACCCCTGAACCTTTGTTAGGGTTCGGACTCAATCAATATAACGAGATCTTGTATTCGCTGATGTCAGACAGACGAATACATCTCACTGCGGTCCATCAATACGCCACCTCTGCGTACCAGCATGTCAAGTAACCAAGACAGACTACTTATTCCGATAATGCTGCAGCCATCCGGACAGAAGTATCCTCATACGCTGTCTCGGCTGTGATCAGGTTTATGTCTCACTAGGTCAAGTGATCATATTGTCTTCTGCGATCTACAACACGCCGTATGATCGTCCCTATCGGTGAGACAAGAGGATACCATTGTTCATACATGTAAGATTGTTAACAGATAGGAGAAATAAACCGTTGTATACTCATTATAATAAATGCTTTCAGTATACAAAACCCATCAATCTCCCACTTATTCTCAAAGCATAACTAAGCTATTACAGAGTATACAGTCCGTCTATCTAGTTTGTTGTCTCTTTAACCACTGTCAGTGGTCGGCATCCACCTCAGACCCAGCTCACAAATATGTATTTCGTAAACTTTCTGTGGCAAGCTCTTTGTAAATGGATCAGCAAGATTGTCAGCAGTGTCAATCTTCTTAATCAGCACATCGCCCCTCGATACGATTTCTCATATGATATAGTACTTACTCTCTATGTGTTTGCTTGCCCTGTGAGACCGCGGTTCCTTTGAGTTTGGCACTGCACCAGAGTTATCACCATAACCCGTCTTTCGAGGCGTCGGAGGAGGCGACATATCCCGCCTCCATGGTGGAGTCAGCAATGCATTTCTGCTTTGAGCTCCTCCAAGATACAGCTCCACCTCCCAGGGTAGACACATATCCTGAGGTCGATTTCTTCTCATCCTGGTCCCCTTGGAAATCCGAGTCTGTATAACCCACATGGCACAAATCCTCACTTTGATAAACAAGGCAGTAATTCCTAGTTCTCTTCAAGTACTTGAGGATGTGCTTTACAGCAGTCCAGTGCGCCTGTCCAGGGTTAGACTGATATCTCGCAACCATGCCAACAGCATAACAGATATCTGGCCTGGTACACAACATTGCATACATGAGGCTACCCACTGCCGAAGCATATGGTACTAGACTCATCTCATCTTTCTCCCGCTGTGCCTGAGGACACTGCCCACTAGAAAGATGAACGCCATGTCTGAAAGGTAGCAAGCCTTTCTTGGCAAGTTGCATGCTGAACCGGGCTATCACAGTATCCACATAGGATGCCTGGGATAAGCTCAACATTCTTCTCTTACGATCTCATAAGACCTTAATCCCAAGAATGTAGCCAGCTTCTCCCAGATCCTTCATTTGGAACTGTTCGGATAACCAAGCTTTGATTTCGGATATCACTCCCTCGTTGTTTCCTAATATGAGTATGTCATCAGCGTATAGTGCAAGGAAGACCACGCTCCCACTGACACAAAGTCGGTAAACACAACTTTCGTTTTCCAACTGTGCAAATCCATAGGATTTAATCACATCGTTGAAACATAAGTTCCACGACCTTGAAGCTTGCTTAAGTCCATACAAGGACTTCCTAAGCTTCCAGACAAGATGTTCTTCGCCCTTGCTTATGTATCCCTCGGGTTGCTGCATATAGATGTCCCTACCTTCTTCAAGGTAACCATTTAGAAAAGCGGTTTTAACATCCATCTGCCAGATCTCGAGGTCCATATGCGCAACTATGGCAAGGAGTATCCGGATGGATTTGAGCATGGCTACGGGTGAGAAGGTTTCGTCATAGTCAATGCCCTCTTTCAGACTATAACCCTTTGCCACCAGCCTGGCTTTAAAAGCCGTGATTTTTCCATTCGCCCCTTTCTTTCTCTTGTATACCCATTTGCACCCTATGGCCCTAAAGTCATCCGGAAAATCAGTTTTCTGGTATACATCCATAGCAGTTATGTATTCTATTTCAAAATCAATGGCAACACGCAATTTGGCAACATCCTTGTCCTGCACTGCCTCTTCGTAAGTCAGTGGGTCAGAGTCCTCATGTCCATCTTTCGGGCTCAAGTCCGAAGACTCACCCACGAACATGTATCTTTCCGGCTGGAAAATAACTCTCCCACTACGACGAGGCATCGGTGCCGTGTCAGTAGTAGGTGCAGTAACTTGTGGTCCTGCACCATGCACTGAAGAACGTGTCTGTGGTGCTGTACCTCTCACATATGCACCCACATCTACACGTTCCCCTTCCCTAGGAATTGCATTCTCGTTCTCAATTTCTTGAAGAACGATATCACTCCTTGACTTTTGATTACCCACATACTCGTCCTCCAAGAATCTAGCGTTGGTGCTAACAACGACTCTTTGACTCTCAGGACAGTAAAAGTAACCACCTTTCGTTTGCCTGGGATACCCTATGAACAACATTACTTTTGACCTGCTTTCTAACTTATCAGGTTCCTTCGACAGTACGTGTGCCGGACAGCCCCATACTCTAAACTTGCACAAACTAGGTTTGCAACCAAGGAAGAGCTCAGAAGGCGTCTTAGGAACTGATTTAGAAGGCACCACATTAAGCACGTAAGCTGCTATCTCCAATGCGTAGCCCCAAAACGAAATTGGTAAGTTTGCATAACTCATCATTGATCTTACCATCTCTAGAAGAGTCCTATTTCTTCTTTCAGCTACACCGTTTTGCTGGGGAGTACCCGATGCAGTTCACTGGGATGTAATCCCATTTTCTGACAAATACTACAGGAAACCGTTACCGAGGTATTCGCCACCGCGGTCAGATCGCAGTGACTTGATAGTTTTCCCGACCTTCTTTTCTACCTCAGCCTTGAACTCTTTGAATTTCTCAAAGCATTCAGACTTGTAGCGAAGCAGTTAAACATATCCGTACCTTGAGTAATCGTCAATGAAAATGACGAAGTACTCGTACCCTCCACGAGCCTGCGTGGACATCGGTCCACATAAGTCAGAATGGATCAATTCCAACACTTCCTCTGCTCGAGACTGACTAGCCTTGAAAGGCCTAGTTGACATCTTGCCCTTAATGCAGGATTCGCAGACTTGATAAGGTACAGCCCGGACTTGGTCCAATGTACCGTCATCTGCAAGTCTTTGAATCCGCTTCAAGCTGATGTGACCCAGTCTCAAGTACCAGAGATATGTAAGATCCTCATCAGAAGAAGTAAGTTTTCTCTTTCTAGGATTATCAATTACGGATGAATTACATGCAATACCTAAGGACATTTTGATCGAAGTAACATAAAGAGTGTAAATCAACATCACAAAATGGATAACATTGTTATTACCAATGATAAAATCATAAATAACAAATATCCATAAAAAGGTTGATAAGTTTTGTCCTGCCGATAAACCACGACCCACAAAAAAAAACTCTTGAACGTACTTAGTTTATCAAAGCATAAAGAAAAGAAAACTCCATGAAGCTCCGTCATAAAACGTTGCCTTCATCCAGTTTGGTATCTTCTTGCCATCACTCACCAGCCTTGTCGGCACGGTCCCCTGCAAAGTATAACCACATGATCAACAAGTCAGTGCTTATAGCTTTTGGAAGAGCAACGCCGCACTCTAATCATGCTTCAGTTATACATGCAAATGGCATACCTTGTCTAGCCTTGTGTGCCTGACAATCTTTCCTCCAATGTCCTTTCTTACCACACCTGAAAACATTTGTCCCTCGAAGTTTCCGCCAAAGGCTTATTAACAACTCCCACGTCCTTTGTAGTTACCTTTACAGCCTTCTTCTTAATCGCTCTTTTCGGCTTTATACCTTTCGGTACAGCAGAGTGATTACAAGAAGTAGCTAAAGCAACCTTCTAAGGATTCATAACCGATTCCGCTGCCATCAAGTGATTGAGCAACTCGTTAAGAGTATACTCCTTGTTCATGACAACAATCAGTCTGATACTCTCAAAGGATTTGGGTAGAGAGTTTAGTATGATATCGACCTTAGCCTCAACGTCGATACCTCCACTGTGCACAGTTAGCTCATCCATGAGGTGAGTCATGGAAACTACGTGCTCTCTCACTCGTTTTAATAGTCTACTTCCTCTTGCGAGGATTCAGTAGTGGGCACTTATAGGACAAAGTACTTGTAGAACGAACATGTGTTCTTCCGCAATCAGGATGTATTCAAGGTTGCGTTTCCATTCCAGGAAGTTTGGACCAGTTAGAGAATCTTGTGCGAGAATATTGATGACACTAGACATAGACATATCTGAAACAATAAAGAATCTTAAATAAGAACATACATGCAGAACTCCGAAAACAAATGCATTGAATACCTTTTCATAAATCAAATACAAATGTTTTCCACTAATTGCCCAAGAGTTTCCACCGCAAGCTACACTCGTAGACGTTTACGATGTCACCCTCAACCAGAACTGCGGGTTTTAAGCCCCAATCCATTTAATTTCACTACCACGTCAGGATGATTTTGACACTAGAAATTAATAATTAGTGAAAACCTTAGACCAAGCCATCTCTCAAGAACAGGGATGCAATTCTTGCATTATATTCTAAGATGCTTCTAAGCAATTAACCACAAATTTAACTCCGGCCAAAAGAGACAGTTTAGCATGGCACGTAAACATACCGCACAGCCCTTAAAGCTTTTGTTATCTATAATTTAAATCAATCCTAGAATACTTGTGAAAGAGATCTACGCAAGCTACACTCGTAGACGTTTACGCAAAGCCCTCCCACTATTCACATGATTTAAATTGTTTGTTTAGAAATCCCAACAACCGTACCCATGCACCTCTAGGAACTAGCAAGCTACACTCGTAGACGTTTACTAGAATGAGAGATACACTTACAGCCTAGGACCGCTTGGTGGAGGTCTATTGATTTTAATTAAAAAATATGCTTAGTATTTTTCTTTTAAAAGGTTTCTTTATGCGCACACATAATTCCTTTGTCATTATATTTCCCAAATTTTTTCATGTAATAATACAAGTCCAAAAATTCCCAAAATATAATCCAACAAAAGAAATTAATCACATAAGCATGCTTGAAAAGCTGTAAATAATAAAAGCGATAAATCATGCTTTTCCTATTATCTACACATGCTTAATTGCAAACATAAATAAATCACATATCATACGAGGACAATTAAGACAAACAAAAATTTCTCGTGACCCCACAAAATAGAAAAATAAATTCTATCTATTACAATTTGAATTTGAATCTAATTTGGATAATTCCAAATCTTTTCAAATCTTTCCAAATCTTCAAGGGCCTCCAAATCTTGATTCACCAAATCTTTTGGGATTTAGGCCTTTGTGATCTGATGATTTTCCCTAACCCTAATGCAAACCCTAGGGTTTACACAGGATTGTACAAACCACCAAAACACGAGCCACCGCGACGGGACAGCACCAGCCGATGACGACCGCCGCCGTCGCCAGCCGACCGCCGCGCCCAGCGTTGCCGCCGGCCTGCCTCGTGCGCGCGCGTTGCACGCCCCAGCCCGCGCCTGCCGCGCCGCGTGCCACGTTTGCCGTCGTCCTCTGCCGGCCCTTCGTCGGCTCTGTCTTTGTTCTTCGTCCTCAACCCGTCCAATTAAATAATTTGAAAAATTACAGAAAATCTATTCTATTACAATTTTTCAAATCTACACTAATCACGGATTTTCTCGTGATTTTACAAAAATAATTCAGCCCTACACGGATAAACCACCGCGGGCTGAATCACACGGGTTACCACGAGGAACAAAAACCAACATCCACAAAATGATGAATTCATACATGCATGTTGAATTTAATTATACACAAAAGAGCCTTAAATCAAGAACTTGGTTCTGATACCAATTGTAGGGTTTTCCCGTGAACCGAATCACCAAAACCAAACTGAACCGGATCGATTTATGGATTTTGTGCACAATTAAATACATGATAAACCCTAGCATGCTCCTATGAATTTAATACTAGATTTGTGGATTGAGAGATTACCGTAACTTCGTAGTGTCTGTACAGATCTTTTGCGTTTGAATTTCCAACTTCAATTCAACCACGCAATCCGATTTTATCTGCGAAAGTAGAAATTAGCAATCTAATTTCTAAGATAAAATCGAAAACAACAAAGAAGAGGAAAAGAAAATCTTCTTCTCCAGATCAGATCTTCAGGGTTGTGTCCCAATGCTGTTAAGATCTACTACTGGTGAGGACTCCGTAGATCTGTGGCTTGAGTAGGACCAGAATCAAAATTCTCCTCCTTTTTGATACAGGATCGGCGCCCCTCTCTCTCTCTCCTAGGTTTAGTATGTTTCAACTGTGTTGCAACTTATGAGAGAGAGCTGTCTATTTATAGACCTAGGGTTGTAAATCCTAATGGGCTCCTGGGCTCAATTCAGCATATTTATTTGGGCCAGACTTTGGACCTAATGCAAATAATAAAGTGGGCCTATAAATTAATTAATTCCCATGTCCACAACCCAGGACACAATTAATTAATTAACATTAATTCTTTTTCACCACAGAATTAATACTGACCTACCCCTTTATTACCACCTTATGAGAACGGGCTGCATTAATTGAGAATCCCCATATTTAATGTTACCGGACATCCATTAATTAATCGGAGCCTCTGACAAGCTCTAACTACAATTAATTAATATCTTATTATTCCTGAGTAGTACCACTCAATCCTTATCACTCGTGCCTGAACTTAATCAGCCTGCTGGACTTTGACACGATAAATGTTATTGAGCTCCTCAGGAATGTCCCCATCCTATTACTCGGATATGGTTACCTATACCCAGTCTCAGGCGGTACTACACGAACTGCTGTTACCCAAGATGCGGATATACGAGCACGTTACTTAGGCTTTCCACCATGGCAAGTCAAAGCAACAGTCAACCCATGCAAACCCCTGAACCTTCGTTAGGGTTCGGACTCAATCAATATAACGAGATCTTGTATTCGCTGATGTCAGACAGACGAATACATCTCACTGCGGTCCATCAATACGCCATCTCTGCGTACCAGCATGTCAAGTAACCAAGACAGACTACTTATTCCGACAATGTCGTAACCATCCGGACAGACGTATCCTCATACGCTATCTCGGTTGTGATCAGGTTTATGTCTCACTAGGTCAAGTGATCATAATGTCTTCTGCGATCTACAACACGTCGTATGATCGTCCCTATCGGTGAGACAAGAGGATATCATTGTTCCTACATGTAAGATTGTTAACAGATAGGAGAAATAAACCTTTGTATACTCATTATAATAAATGCTTTCAGTATACAAAACCCATCACCTCGTGCTTTTGAATTGAGGCCTCCATACTGACATTCCAAGACTCAACATGGGCAAACCTCATACTGACTTCTCGTAAGTTAGTATGGTAGTCTCTATACTGACTTCCCAATCTCAGTATAGTCCTTGACCATACTTGGTGAAACCAAGTTTCACGCACAAACACTTCTTCAAATCTCGAGCATCTCCTATGCTCGGTCTTCAACACCTAAGTTCTATTACAACTCAAACAATCCTATACAACGATTACATTATAGAACTCTAGAAACTTAGTGCTAAAGTAAGTTTTGACATATCAAAACAAATTAAGGAGGGAACTAACACTTAGTTCCTAACAAGATGCATGTAGGGTATAATATTTATGCATGTAAGGAGGGAACTAAAACTTAGTGAGCTCTCCCAATGAAAAGAAGCTTCTGTATAAAACTTGATGCTAGATGTGACTTCATTCACTGGAAAGTTTGTATTAGAGTGATTATTCAAAATGATCAAGGAAACATCATGACAGCTATGACCAAACCAATTAACCGACCAGTGTGTGTGAATAAGGCATAAATTTTAGTTGCTACTCATGGAATCAGATTAGGTATGAAAATGGGAGCAGAAACCGCCGAGGTTTTCTCGAATTCAATTATAGCACTTTGCGAATTTGTGAAAATAGATGGAACTTCACCTTGGTTTCCTTATTACTTGATGCATATGATTGATGAATTAAGTATTAGAATGTAGTCTCTACATCTAAATTTCAGGTATGGGTTGAGCTCGATAAGGGTTGAGCCGACTAGGGGTCAAACAAAATGAGGGTTGTGCAGCCAAGGGTCAAGCTAGACAAAGGGTCGTGTTCCAAAAGTCGAGCTACCAAGGGTCTCACAGACAGGGGTCTTGCAGGCATGGGTCTACTGGCAGACTGAATATGGAAAAGATATGTGTATATAGTTATTTAGTATGGCGAGATTTAGCCAAATCGAGATTTAGCCATATCTAAATAGGATCTAGTTAGGTATTAATTTATTTATGGATAGATTAAGATATGAAATACCTTTACCATATTGGAGTAGATTTTCCTTATGTATCTAGAAATCTCTACTTATATGTTAGAAACTGAGTTTCAATCTCTAATTTGATGTGTCAAAACTAACTTCAGTATTAAGTTTCTAGAGTTTCTAAATGTAATCCTTGTATATGATTAATCGAGCTGTAATAGACTAGAAACTTAGATGCTGAAGATCGAGCGAGCGATCAGAAACTTAGTTTCTAATGATGGAATTCAAGAAGACAGAGCTCGAGATATCAAGAGCCAAGTTTCTGAACTTATAAAGAAGACCCAAGAAACTTGAAGTGCTAAAGATAAAGTTTCCTTGCTCAAAATTTAGTAAAGCCAGAAACTCAGTTTTTGGAAACTAAGTTTTTCCGAAAAATGATGAAAAATTAAAATGACTTTGGAAAAGTCAGTTTCATATATTCAAAAACACTTGAAACACAAAAAATCCTAGGAGGAATCCGAAGTCGGACTCAAGATGTCTCAAAGTAACATCGTAAAGTTAGTATGAGGAAACTTAAGCTTAGATTCGTCGGACTGAAACTCGTGCTGATAAGAGTAGGTAGAAAGTACACTGCAAAAGTGAAAAGCAGGCGACAGAGCAGGAAGAATGGCCATGATTGGACGATCCAATCTTTGTCTCTAATGGCTGGATCAATGTGTCTAACGGACAGATTTCAAAATCAACTTCCATGCCTGCTATAAATAGCTTAACACATCAAACGAAAAACGCACCTAAATTACGCATAAAATGAGCCAACACTCTACCAAATTGTCTACTCAAAGCTCTCTGAATTTCCATGTCCTCTGTTCACGAGACTTAAATTTCTAACTTAAGTTATTCACTCCGTGCATTTGTCGAAGTGCACGAGGCTGATGCTCTAAGCTGAAGCTACTTCTTGGTGAATAATACTTTTCAAGTTATATTCATAGCAGTCAGTTTCCTATTAAGGGAATCTGATTCTGACGGGCATAGCTAACCAACTTGAGTTCTGGGAAGAACAAGTAAATATCCATCTATCCAGTTTGAAGGTTGCGGGGTGCATCCTTACTTCAAACTGAAAAAGGAGCATGCTTACAAGGAGTTTTTGGGAGAGTGATGTCAGCAGACCAAAGTACAGAGGTTTCTGACGGACTCATCATAGATTGTGAGAAGGCTTGAAACTCTGAAACTTAGTGGATTCTCGATTAAGTTTGGAAGAGTGGACGTAGGACTTTGTTTTTGAACCACTATAATATCCTGTGTCATTTACTTGCTTTATTAAGTTTTTGCATTAAGTTTCTTTGTTTATTTGAAACCTTCAATACTTGGCAAAGTATTGAAGTGTATATCTAAAACTTAATCGTAAAACTTACCTGAGACTAAACTAAGTTTTGACAAACTAAAAACTGAGTTAATGTCAGTTTTCAGAAACAAGTGCGAGATAATTTAACTTCCACTGTAATTATTCTTTCTCTGATTTCGGAACCAAGAAGCAGTATCACACTCCAAGGTTGTCTTTATAGACTAACTGGTTGTGTTGAGTCGCTTAGGACCAGATCCCTTTTCCTTGCAGTTGTTTCTCTCTTGTTGTTTTAGCTCAAGTATAAGATGACTCACGTCGCCAAACTTCCAAAGTACTCCCCGGAAACTTACAACATTTGGAAGAAGAGGTCCCTGATCATGTTGCAGAACATCCATCCAAAAATGACGGATGTCATAGCTAACGAACCTATCAAGATTATGAAGATTAATACTCAGCTTGGAGGCAGTGATGGCCCATAGATTATCGATAAGCCGTACACTGAGTGGACCACATATGATAAAAGCTCGTGCTCATCTTGATGCAATGACCATGGAGCTGATTCTACAATCCCTATCGAAGGCTCTGGTTATAAAAGCCCTGGAATACGATAACACAAGCCAGGTATGTGATTTTCTTAGTACATTATGTCAGGAAACAGATTAGATGAAGCGAAACAAGCTTCAAATATGCGTGGACAAGTACGAGTCCTTCCAGCTACTCCCTGGAGAGAACATCAAATCGATGGAGACTCGTTTCAACATCATCGTATATGAACTAAAGAATCTTTGGAGAGAATATAATGTTGTTGATCTGAATGCGAAGAAACTTACCAAGATGCCCAAAGAAGACTTGTTTGTCAAGGTTACCAGTCTAAAAGAAAAGGACTTGTTCAAGATGACCACGAAGGATATCTTTGCCCATATGCAAGCCCACAAGTGAGACATCCAGATGGTAAACACGAACAAAGTAGTCCGAAGTGCAAGCTCACCTACTGAAGAAGATGCGACCTTCTTTGTGAAGAAAGATTTCAAGAGGAGACCACAGAAGTCGTGTAAAGCTGACAGATCAAATGGTTAAACCTCTGCATCAAAGGCTGCTCTCATACCATCTTATCCTCAGAAAAAGGAGGAAGAAAGCTCAGTTGCTGAGCTTGAGGAAGCTGACTAAGCTTCTTGAAAAAGCAAAGGCAAAGACTGAAGGCTCACAAGGAAGTGAACAAAATTTCAGCGAGAGAGACCACCAAAGGCATGCTTTGAATACAATTCTCCTAACCATCTCAAGTATGAATGTCCGCTGGTCTCCAAGGATGAAAGAGAGCACTTGTAAAGGATCTTTGAGAAGAAAGCATCCACAGTTATTGCTAAAGCCATGTTTTCACAAACCGAAGTTCTAGATATCTCAGACAATGTTGATGACTATTATACATCTGATAACGAGGCTGAGCAGGAAGCTTTCCTAGTGCTCATGGCCAAGCTTGGAGAAGATGCATCGGATGTGGAAGAAGAAGAACAATAAATTGAATCTCAAAATTTGGTAATTATTCCTAACTTAGTTTCAAGTTCTTCTGCATGCATGGAAGAGGACATTGAATCCATGTGCTCAGATTCAGATGATGTCTCTCTAGAATCACTTGCTAAAGAATTTTCTATATTTTACAAATTGAAAAATGTTTAGTTGGTGAAAACTCTTCACTGAAACTTGAAGTCTCAAACCTGACCAAGGAGAACGAAGGATTGAGGTCACTCAGTGAAGAACTGACTAAAATTAAAGAAGAACATTCCTCCTTACTTACAAGCTTTCAAAATTTTTATGAGGAATGTGAATCTTTAAAACTTAGCACTGCAAAAGATCAAAAGCTGATTTGTTCTCTATATCAAGTTCCAGCAAGGTTGCTGAGGCCTTGAATATTCAAAGAGATCCCTCTGACAAATCAGGTTTGGGTTTTAATGAGGACATTTTGAGCAATCATGCATCAACTTCTAAAACAGGAAACTAAAAAAAATCATCATTTCAAAGAAAATTCCAATTTAGAAGTGAAGTTGCTAGGCAAAGGAGTTGTTCAAAACTCCGTTTTGGCTTATCAGGACAATGGGAAAAAGTCAGTTTCCAAACTAAACTTTGTCCCAAAGCTTAAAAATAATTCAATTTTAAAACTAAATAAACCTGAAGTGAAGCCCAACTATACCTAAAAAGTGGCTGAAGTAATCTGTTCCTAACGCAAGGAAACCCACTTCAACAACCAAAACCGAATTTCGTAAGAAGTTAGTTTTGCATCTAGATTTCAGAAATCTGAGGTCCTACAATCATACTTCTTATGATAAGAGGACTAATCCGAGTAGGAGGGACACCTACTCGAGTTCTAAGCCCAATCAATTCTCTTATTCAAGGTCTAGGAAGACTAAACACCCCAGACTTAGTTTCTGAGATTCAAACAGAAACTTGGTTTCTCAGAACTCAATTTCAAAAAACTCAGTTTCTTGTAAGAGTTCACACAGACCCACTACTTCTTCTTACATGCATCCAAATAGCATACATTATTACAAGAGTAAGTGTAAGGTTGAAAAGAAATCACATGTTCTTAAGGTGAAGCAAGTTTGGATTCCAAAGGGATAGATCCAAAAGACTAACCCTGCAGGGCCCGCAGAAGTACGGGTACCTAGGATTTCTTTGAAGGACAGTTGCGGATTTAAACTGAGTTCAAACTCTAGGTTTAGAAACTGAAACTTACTTTCTACTCAGTTTTAGTTTGAGAGATGGGATAAATTCAAATTCAAATGGTGACTTATCCTGTACGATGCATTAAATGCCAAACAGACGCCCCTCAATCCGGAGACAACATGTGGCAACCCAGCACCCCTACGTCAGATCAGTCAAACCCAGTCCAATCGTCATTCCATCTCATCCATTCATCCTAGTTGGTTGACTCAATCTAGGCCATTCATTCTGAAATTCCGAATACTATATATAGCAAACTCAATCTCGGCGGTTATACTTTTGAATCCTTACCATTTTAGTTCTATATTCATACTCACAAACCCATAATTTGTTCAAACATTCAATACTATCCGATAAACACTATCTTCTTTACTTCTATTCATTTGCCATCAAGATGCCGAAATATTCAAGTTCTCGGAATCCCAAACAGAATCCAAAGCAGGCCACCTCAACCTCCGGTCGTGATGAAGCAGAGAGTGTTCATCATGATCTTACATATGCGCAAGTGCTGAAGTTATTTAAGGATGATCCCGAGAGGCTCACCCCTGAGCAGAAAAGGGCAACCCAGGTTCAATAGGAGAAGATGTTGAATGTTGATGACGTAGAGAAAGCTTGCCCAGATCGACAACTGCCACGAAAACTGAATGGCGAGAATATAGTATATTTTCTGGCAGTTCGACCAAGGAGGTTTCATCCTCATATGGATGGAGAATCTTACGTAAATGCAGTAGTGGCCTCAGATAAAAAAATCGTTAATACCTCAGTGGCGGGTACAACAATCAGGGTGAATCCAAAATTACTGAGTGAGGTGTTCCACCTCCGAAATGATAGAGTTGCAGTTAATCTTTATCTACAAGGTGGTGGAAACCAGAAGATGAGGCAACATATGGAAGATCATTGGAATGAGTGGAAGAGGGAAGATGTGCAGACTCCCTGGAAAATAAATCACAAAACCAATGAGTTCGATGCCTTCTAGAAATTCCTTGGTGACATTGCTATCCGCATGTTACAATGCGAGGTTGGCTCATACTCTAAAATGAGCAAAAGGAAGTACTCCATGTTGATGGCGATTGATGATGAAGTCCACAGGAACTGGGCTGAGTTTGTTTTTGAACGATGGCTAGACTATGTCGAGAGAAGAGTACGATCGAGAGTAAATACACTTTTGCCACCAATGTGGGGTTTGGTTTGAAAATAATCTACTTGTTGGAGAAATTTTTGGAGGTGGTGGATGATGGTGAAGCCCTAATTCCAACTGACTTAATTACACACAAGCATGATCTGAAAGATTCAAGTTCTGAGGAGGAAGGTGGTGCTGAAGAATGTGGTGCTGACATTTAGGAGACTGAGACTGAGGAGAGGGACGAAAGCCTGTAGAAGGAAATGAAGGATCTCCCAATCCTGACTTAGCTCGAGGATGTGTCGAGCAAGCCTCCTTACAAAAGGTTAAAGAAAAAGTACCAAACTGAGAAACCCCCTGTTCCTACAAAGGGTTTGTTTGAAGGAGTATCTATTCCCATGATTTTCAAAAAGGCAAGAACTCCTACTTCTCGGCAAGGGGAAGTCTCTTCCCATGCTGAAACTGACATTACTCTGTCCCAGCCTGAATCTAACACGACTCAACTTCAGATTGAGTTAGACCATGCTGAGTCCTCACACGGTGGACAGGGAGGTGATCTTGATTTTGAACTATCATCTGATGAATCCCTGATCCAATCTGATGAAGAGACAGAGCTGAGGAATCCCACCATCCACGAGGAGTTTGATTTCTCCAAGGACATGCATGAGTGTGGAGGTATCACCCGTGGGATTCGAGGGCCAAAGATTAAATTTATAAGCCTAATCCGTTCAGTGAGTACAAGGTTCCTCTCAGTGGGCTCCCACACCCTGAAAATTCCTCTGGATATCTAAGAAATTGGTGCCCATTGATTGGCCTTGCTGATGTCGGGGATGACAAACTGATTCCTTGGGCTGCTGAGATATCGGAAAGGGTAGAGAAAAAAATATCTAAGGAAATCAACGTACTCTACCCTGACCTTTTTGAAGAGAAGGAAACTGAGATGGTGGATGTGCTGAGAGAGGAGTTTAGGAGATAGAGAAGGTTCGATCAGGTCAAGCATGAACTCAATGAAGAAGATCATCCTATAATGCAGGCAAAATTGGGACTGACCTTCTGGAGTGCCCAAGCTGAATCGAGGCAAATGAATGAGGGGGAAGTAAGAATGAGGATTCTGACCATCTGTGCCTATAGGAAACAAACATTTGATGAAAAGAATGTCTATCAAGATGTGCACAGGCTCCCTCCAACTGACTTAATTTTCGTGTCTGATGTCCCCATCTCTGCACCTCCGACTTCTCAGGTATCTCCAAGCCAAATTGAGTCTGAAGAAATATCAGTACCAGCTCCTACTCCGGAAGCATATCAGAAATTCATAGCTGCGAGGACAGAGAAAGTAAGGTGACTTTTTCGAGCAACAACGGAGTGTGGAAGCTGAATTACAGAAGGCTAACGAAGAGCTCTCTCAAACTGAGCAAGAAAAGAAGGAACTAGAGCAGGCTCTCTCTCTCTCTCTCTCTCTCTCTATCTGCTGAACTAACTGTGCAATCTACTACAGAGAGAGCAGTTGAGCTTATTCATACTATCTTCGGCTCTGGTTGTGATATCCTTGCCAAGACTGATGGATTTATATACTGAAAGCATTATGATTGGTATATTATGTACAAGGTTTATTGGTTAATATACTGGGAATCATAATTGTTGTATGTTCATCTCCTGTCTGAATTAACAAACATGTGTCGCAAACACAATTATCCTCCTATCTCGTCGATAGGGAGATCATATGGTGTGTAGAAGATCACGGAAGATCGTATGGATCGTTCGACCTAGCGAGATATAAATAGTCATCACAGCTGAGACAGTTCCAGGATAAACTGTCGGTGTAGGCTGCAGCATATGCGGATAAGCATCTTATCTTGGATGTCTTGGTATGCTGGTGTGGGGCACACATTGATGAGGACCTAAGTCGAGATCGATTCTTTTATCTGACATTAAAAGAATCTAGATCTTTATGACTCGATGGAATCTTAAACCTATATGAGGATACAGAAGTATACATATATTGTATATCACTTTGAGTTGTAGAGAGGGTTCTAGTTGAACCTGTACTTCTGCAGTCTTGGGTGATATCAATCTGTGTATGACTGTCTGGTATCTGAACTAGGTAACCACATCCAGTATAGGATGGTGACATTCCCTGAACAGCTCAAAAGGTTCGTTATGCTAAAGTCCTGCAGGCTGATTAAGTTCAAGCATAAGTGAAAAGGTTTGAGTGGATTGATTCAGGAATTAAAGATGTTAATTAATTAAATAGCTTGTCAGAGCTTAAATTAATTAACGAATGTCTGTAACCTTAAATGTGGGGATAAACCGAGTCCAATGCAACCCGTTCCTCAAAACGTGGTAGCAAATAGGTAGGACAGTATTGATTCTCTGGTGGCATGAATCAATATTAATTAATTAATTATATTCTGGGTTGAATATGGGAATTAATTAATTGATAGGCCTTATTTGCTATTTACATTCTGGTCCCTGGTCTGGCCCATAATAACTCAAGCCCAATAGAAGCCTAGAATTTCCTATAAATAGGCCTCAGTCCCTCAGACCTCAATACACCTACACCTCATAAGATCACAAGTTGCACACAGCAAACCAGAGCATTGGGAGCTATGGTGATCGACAGGGTCTGAGATACGAGGAGGAAATTCTGGTTCTCAATCGGGCAAGGGATCTGATAGAGAACCTTCACCAGGTTTTCAGATCGAGTTGGGAAACAGATCAGAAGATCAGATCAGGAGGATTTCTTCTTCTCTCTCTCCTCATTATTTTCGAAAATAATTCATTGTTTTCTTTAGATTAATTTCCTCAATCTATTAGGAAATTAAATCTTGGTGCGTGGGAAAGATCAAAGGGCATCTCCGCGCACGCGTTCTTCATCGTTCATCAATCCAGGTATTCCGCATAACCGTCTTATGCATAATAATATAGGAGCATGCTAGGATTGTTCATAGGCATTGCAATTTATTTTGATATTCCAATTAACGATCCTTGGCAAACGGACATCGTGATTCAGTTCACGAATCCCTTCAATTGGTATCAGAGCCAGGTTTAATTAATTGGCTCTATCGAGAAAATAATATTGCCTATGAACATGCATGATTATTATTATTGATTGCATGCAAAGGATGGTTTATGGATTGATTGTATGTTTTTCGTCCTCGTGGTTCCTCGGGTTAATCCGCCCATTTATATGGATTCGTTTTTTCACCCACGAGATAAATCCGTGGTTAGATTAGAATCTTCAGATTGTAATTAGAATTATCCCATGTAATTTTATTTCAAAGAATTAAATCTGTAAAACGAAGAACAAAGAACACGAAGAACGAAGAACGCGAAGAACGAAGGGCCGCACGATGCGTGATAGCGCCGGCAAGGCGCGAGCGCCATGCACGGCGGTCGACGGCGGCGGGGCACGGCAGCAGGGGGCGCGGCGAGCCACGGCGGCGCTGCAGCCACGCGCGGAAACCCTAGGGTTTTCAGCACGTGCGGCGCGCGCATGCACACGGGCAGACGGCTGCGCGGCCCAGGCCGGCCAGGGCTGGTGCGGCGGCTCCGGGGCGAGGTCGACGGTGCGGGCGAGGAGGCGAGGCCAGCCAGGGGCGGCGGTGCGCGGCGAAGGGCGCGGGCGCGCGCGCAGACACAGCGGAACCCTAGGGTTTGCGCTCGCGCGCGCGCAGCAGGCCTGCGACCCTGCGCGCTTGCCGGCAGCGGCCCCTCCTCCCTCGGTCGGCGTCGGCAGGCGGAGCAGATGGCGGCGATGACTCGGAGACCGGCGACGCGGGCTGGGCGGCGATGGGGGCTGGGCATGCGGCCGGACGCGGAAAACCCTAGGGTTTTTCGCGTGGTTCGCGCGTGCTCAATTCCGTTCGTGCGCGATTCCGGCGAGTCACGGAGGCCAACGGAAGAGAAGAAGAGTGAACGACGGTACGGGCGACGGTCGGGGCAAGCCGGGGCGGCGGCATGCGAAACGGGCAACGGTTGGAGGAGGCGGTATCGCGGACTGCATCCATGCACGTACGTGCATGGCTGCTGTGCATGCCGGGAGCCCTCACGACGACGGCGGGTCGCCGGCGATGGTGTTTCGCCGGTGGTGGCTCATCGGGCCGAGTTCTCGCGGGCTATTGGGCTTGCAATGTGTGCCTAGGCCTGCGATCTTGTTAACTGGCCCAGTTGTCCAATTTTCTGATGGATCAAATCTTGGAGGCCCAAGTTCAGAAAATAAATCAAGATCTCAGTCCAAGTAGTGGGAGCCCAGTCGAAGATCTGTAAAATCTATTCCAACTTGTAATAGTTAGATTTATTTCGTTTTGTATCATGGGGCCACGAGGACAATTTTATTTGTTTTACTATCTGTCTTCGCATGATATACGTGTTTAAAATAATTGCACAGCATATCAGCATGTTGTAGATAATAGAGAGCACGTTTACTGCTTTTATTTACGGCTTTAAAGCATGCTATGTGATTTATTTTATGTAATTAATTATGACTATAAATTCGGGGTTCATGCTTTGCATGATAGAATTTTAGCAACGTTATAATTATGGCTACATAAAATAATCTGTGCAATTGAACCTTATGAACTGAAAACTACTAAGCTCATAATTTAGTAAGACCTCCACAAAGCGATCCTTTAATGGAAGTGGATAATTTATTAGGTAAACGTCTACATGTGTAGCTTACTTAATTTATTATTCATAAGTTCTAATAGATAGGATTTCTTAAAACAAACATTTATTTCATGTGAGAAGTGGGAGTTCATGCGTAAACGTCTACATGTGTAGCTTGCGTATTGAATTTTCATAAGTTCTCTAGGGATTGAATTAAATGAGACAACCTTATTATAGGGATCAGGTGTGTTCAAATAGATCCTTATATGGGAGGGTTGGCTTTGGTGGTAAGCTAGCTTAGATATTGTCCAGAGTATAACTCATATGTGATGTCCCTGCTCAGTAGGATAATATGGTCTTAAGTTAGTCTCCAATTATTAATTCCATTTGTCTAAGGAACCCAGGCATGGATTGGAATTAAAGGACTGGAATTGAAAGATGCAGTCTAGTTAAGTGTTTTGTTGTAAACGTCCACATGTGTGGCTTGCAATAGTAATACTTAGGCAAATTGGAGGAAACATTAATATTGCTTTATCATAAGGTTTCAATATTTAATTGTTTCAATGTTCTGCGACTATGTTTTAATTGGTGTTTTAATTTATTGTTTTCAGATATGTCTATTCATCGTATCATTTATCTCTTGACATCAAATCCTTTAACCGGTCCGAATTTTCCTGAGTGGAAGTTTCGCTTCATGGAAATACTCCACATTGCAAATCATTCTCGTATACTCTATATGGATCCTTTATCTCCCAAGTATTGGAATTGCACTGGTTATGAGCGAGTGTTCTATGAAAGATGGAGGACTTTTGATGAGTTTGCCCGCATTCTCATTAAGAAAACTCTATCCAGAGAACTAAGGCTCAAATACGATCAGTACCAATCTTTTGTTGAGATATGGAGGGAGACTTCTGATGAGTTTGCCCGCATTCTCATTAAGAAAACTCTATCCAGAGAACTAAGGCTCAAATACGATCAGTACCAATCTTTTGTTGAGATATGGAGGGATCTAATAAAGGTATATGGGAAGGTGAGACGAACTGTCAGTTACAGTCTTGTGGAAGACCTGGTCTGCAAGAAGATGACTGATGGGAGTTCGTTGTCTCTGCATCTTGACAGCATGATGGAAATTATGAGAAGGTACAGAAAGAGAGGTGGACGAATCACTAGTCGGGCTAAAATCAATATCGTCTTGCACTCTCTCTCTGATTCTTATGGTGATTTCATCAAGTCCCTTGGTACCAAGTGCAAGTACACTCTTCCAGAGTTACTCTTGGCACTAGAACGATAGGAATCTGACCAGAAAGCTTCAGAATTTGCTCAATTCATGAAGGTCTTTGATAAGACTATGATTGAGGCAAAGGAATTACTTAAGCGGTTAGAAGAGGCTGATCAGGCAGAGGCTATCACGAGGCCATGCAAACGCAAGCGAAGTGAAGTAGATTGTCTAGTGCCTAGCACGGGTAGACAAGGTATGTCATGTGCATTTATAACGGAAACATGTTTAGCATCAGTTTCTACCCATTCTTGGGTAGTGGATACTGGAGCTACTGACCATGTTTGTTATACTTTGCAGGGGTTCAGGCCGACAAGGCAGCTGAAGCATGACGAGATTACCATCTCAATGGGCAGCGGAGAACGAGTCTCAGCAGTAGCCATTGGAGATTTTACTTTATGCTTTGAAAACAATGTTCTATTTTTGAGAGATGTTTTATATGTGCCGGTTTTTCGGCGGAACTTAATTTCAGTTTCCAAGTTATTTTGTGATGGATATTCAGTTATTTTTTATAGTGGAGTTTCTATCATTGGTAATAACGGTGTTATCTGTGATGGCAAACTGATTGACTCTCTCTATATCATTGATTGTATGCATAAATCTTCCGTGAATGTTGCAAACTCATCTAATAATAATAATCATTTAAAGAGAAAGTTTTCTTCCGATGAGGATCAAACATATCTCTGGCACTTGAGACTAGGTCACATCAATCTAAAGAGGATTAAAAGATTAGCATGCGATGGGCTCTTGGATTCCTTCCAAGTGGTACCGCATCAAATCTGTGAGTCCTGTATAGAAGGAAAGATGACGACCAGGCCTTTTAAGGCAAGTCAGTCTCGAGCAGAGGACGTGTTACAATTGATCCACTCTGACTTATGTGGACCAATGTCCACGCAAGCTCGTGGAGGGTATGAGTATTTCGCCACATTCATTGACGATTACTCAAGATTCGGATATGTCTATTTGCTTCGCCATAAGTCTGAATGCTTTGAGAAATTTAAAGAATTCCGGACTGAGGTAGAAAAGAAGCTTGGTAAGACTATCAAGACACTACGATCAGATCGTGGTGGGGAATACCTCAGCAACGAGTTCTTGCAGTACTTGTCAGATAACGGGATTACATCCCAGTGGACTGCACCGGGAACCCCTCAACAAAATGGTGTAGCAGAAAGAAGAAATAGAACTCTCTTAGAAATGGTCAGGTCGATGATGAGTTATGCAAGCTTGCCGATTTCGTTTTGGGGATATGCCTTGGAAACAGCGGCCTATTTGCTTAACCTGGTACCTTCTAAGTCAGTTCCTAAAACACCTCTGGAACTCTGGTATGGGCGAAAGACAAGTTTGAACAGAGTGAGGGTTTGGGGTTGTCCAGCATATGTGCTGACAAAGGAACCTGATAAGTTAGAAAGTAGGTGCAAGCTGATGCTGTTTGTAGGATATCCCAGACAAACGAAAGGTGGTTACTTCTATTGTCCTGAGAATCAGAAAGTCGTTGTCAGTACCAACGCGAGATTCTTGGAGGACGAATATGTAAGAAACCACAGATCCAAGAGTGAAATTATCCTCCACGAGCTTGAGGATAAAGAAGCAATTCCATCAGGAAAGCCCAGTGTAATGGTAGATCCACCTGTAACAGGTGAGAATATACCAACACTGCCACTAATGCAAGGTCCCAACCAACGCGTACTGTGCCAACTACTGACACAGCCCAGATGCCTCGTCGCAGTGGGAGGGTTAGTCACCAACCCGAGAGGTATATGTTCGTGGGAGAGTCTTCTGACTTGATCCCGGAAAACGGACTAGATGATACCGATCCCTGGACATATGACGAGGCGGTATCTGATAAAGATACGGACAAATGGCTGATCGCCATGGATTCTGAAATAGAATCCATTACTGCTATGGATGTATACCAGAAAACTGATTTGCCGGATGGCCATCGAGCCATAGGGTGCAAATGGGTATACAAAAGAAAGAAAGGATCGAATGGGGAAATTACAGCTTTCAAAGAGGGTGTAGACTATGACGAGACTTTCTCACCGGTAGCCATGCTTAAGTCCATTCGAATACTCCTGGCCATAGCAGCACATAAGAACCTAGAAATCTGGCAGATGGATGTCAAAACCGCATTTCTAAACGGGTACCTTGAAGAAGGTAGGGACATCTATATGCAACAGCCAGAAGGTTATGTGCAGAAGGGCGAAGAACATTTGGTCTGGAAGCTAAGGAAGTCGCTGTATGGACTTAAACAAGCTTCACGGTCATGGAATCTCCGTTTTGATGAGGTGATTAAATCTTATGGATTCTCACAATGTTCAAATGAGAGTTACGTGTACCGTCTGTGTGTCAGCGGAAGCGTGGTATTCCTTGCACTTTATGTAGATGATATTCTCCTATTTGGCAACAATGTGGAAGTATTGTCAGGCATAAAGGGGTGGTTATCCGAGCAGTTTCATATGAAAGACCTTGGGGAGGCAGGATACATCGTAGGGGTAAAAGTATTGCGGGAGCGCAATAAGAGGATGCTGACCTTGTCTCAAGGATCATATGTAGATACTGTGATTGCCCGTTTCAACATGCATAATGCCAAGAAAGGTCTGTTACCCTTCAGACATGGCATACATCTTTCCAAGGATCAGTGTCCGGTGACACAAAAGGAGAAAGATGAGATGAGCAACGTGCCGTATGCATCGGCCGTGGGTAGCCTCATGTATGCAATGTTATGTACGAGGCCAGATATCTGTTTTGCCGTAGGCATGGTAGCAAGATACCAGTCTAACCCTGGACAGGCGCATTGGGCCGCGGTAAAGCACATACTCAAATACCTGAAAAGAACAAGGGACTATTGTCTTGTTTATCAGTGTGATGAGTTGTGCCCTGTGGGTTATACTGATTCGGATTTCCAGGCAGACCGAGATGAAAAGAAGTCCACCTCTGGCTATGTGTTTACATTGGGAGGTGGGGCCATATCATGGAGGAGTGCAAAGCAGAAGTGCATTGCGGACTCCACCATGGAAACCGAATATGTGGCAGCTTCTGAAGCTTCGAAAGAAGTGGTATGGTTTCCAAACTTCCTTCTGGAGTTGGACGTGATTCCTCAGCTACCCAGAACAATCACGGTGTATTGTGATAACTCGGGAGCTGTGGCTAATTCTAAGGAACCACGAACTCACAGAGCAAAAAAAACACATTGAAAGGAAGTACCATATTATACGAGAAATCGTAGCAAGGGGTGATGTGCTGATAGAGAAGATTGATACGAAAGATAATCTAGCGGATCCATTCACAAAAGCTCTGCCTCAGAAGGTTTACGAGATGCATGTATGTAGTGTTGGTCCCGGTTTTTCAGAGTATAAAACGTTACGCAGCGGAAATAATGTTAAACG
>JAPKLW010000085.1:423971-452182 GCA_026898455.1 Plectranthus barbatus
GGCATGAATCAATATTAATTAATTAATTATATTCTGGGTTGAATATGGGAATTAATTAATTGATAGGCCTTATTTGCTATTTACATTCTGGTCCCTGGTCTGGCCCATAATAACTCAAGCCCAATAGAAGCCTAGAATTTCCTATAAATAGGCCTCAGTCCCTCAGACCTCAATACACCTACACCTCATAAGATCACAAGTTGCACACAGCAAACCAGAGCATTGGGAGCTATGGTGATCGACAGGGTCTGAGATACGAGGAGGAAATTCTGGTTCTCAATCGGGCAAGGGATCTGATAGAGAACCTTCACCAGGTTTTCAGATCGAGTTGGGAAACAGATCAGAAGATCAGATCAGGAGGATTTCTTCTTTTCTCTCTCCTCATTATTTTCGAAAATAATTCATTGTTTTCTTTAGATTAATTTCCTCAATCTATTAGGAAATTAAATCTTGGTGCGTGGGAAAGATCAAAGGGCATCTCCGCGCACGCGTTCTTCATCGTTTATCAATCCAGGTATTCCGCATAACCTTCTTATGCATAATAATATAGGAGCATGCTAGGATTGTTCATAGGCATAGAAATTTATTTTGATATTCCAATTAACGATCCTTGGCAAACGGACTTCGTGATTCAGTTCACGAATCCCTTCAAAGACTGCAAATCAATTAAAGGCCAAGAAGATAAGGAGGTTGATAGAGCTTATTGAAGCTGAGAAGGAGAAGAAAAGGAAGAAAGACGAGCTGAAGAGAAAGGAGGAATAGGAGAAAGAAAAGCAAGAGGAGGAGAGGAGGATGTCCTTGAAAATGGTGCATTTTGCTCCCACTATCATTATTACTGAGATGAACAGGAATCACAGTGCTGAAACTCAAATTCAATCTACCTCCACTCCCTCACCGAATGCCATGCTCATTGAAATGCAAGCATATTTCTCAACTCAGATCGAAGAAATCAAGGCGAGGCTTGATGAAAAAGACAAGAAAGAGGCTGAAACATCTGAATCCATCTCCTCCATCAAAACTACAATCTCGAACCAATTTGATGTTGTCAAAAAGGGGGAAGAGGAGTGCAGAAAAGAGAAGAAGGAGAGGAAACTCAAGGAAGAAGAAGAAAGGAAGAGAAGCTAAGGAGGGAGGCTGAAGAGCAAGAGAGGCTCAGGAGGGAAGAAGTTGAGAAGAAGAGGAGGGAAGCTCAATTTCAAACGCTTGTGGAGTTGGTGGAGAAATTTTCCGGATCAAAGCCATCCTCATCCGAGCAACCTCCTCCATGAACCTCTGGGTATTTAGTTTTTGTACTTAGTTTCTGATTTTCAGTTTCTGGTTTTTGATTGTACTTGTAATTTTCTTCATCTAATTAAAAACTGGAAACTGGATTGAAGACAATCTCTCACTCTCTCTCTCTCTCTCTTTATGATTTTTTTTAACATGGCTGAACTCACATTTTCCAGTGTGATCAGCAAACTTACTTATTTCGCTTTATTTGGATTAATCGAGTAATATCTCTCCAATTCAGGGGAAGATCAAATAGAGTAGGTCGGCTAAATGACTCGTGTACTGAGTAGTGTCGATGTAAACTCAGTTCACCAAGTCACCTTTAACCTGACTTTAGTTAAGTAGTTTTGACAACATCAGAAAGGGAGAAATTGTTAGAAACTGTGTTTCAATTTAATATCTAATTTGATGTTTTGATGTGTCAAAACTTACTTCAGTATTAAATTTATAGAGTTTATAAATGTAATCCTTGTATAGGATTAATCGAGTTGTAATAGCCTAGAAACTTAGATGTCGAAGATCGAGCGAGCGATTAGAAACTTAGTTTTTGATGATGGTTGAAGAAGACAGAGCTCGAGATTCAAGAACCAAGTTTCTGAACTTAAAGAGAAGATCCAAGAAACTTGAAGTACTGAAGATAAAGTTTCCGTTCTCAAAACTTAGTAAGGCCAGAAACTCAGTTTCTGAAAACTGATTTTTTCCAAAGAAAGATGAAACTTAAACTGACTTTGGAAATGTCACTTTTTAGTTTCACATATTCAAAAGCACGTGAAACACAAAGAATCCTAGGAGGAATCCGAAGTCAGATTCAAAATGTCTCAAAGTAACATCGTAAAATTAGTATGAGGAAACTCAAGCTTAGATTCCTCGAACTGAAACTTGGTCTGACAAGAGCAGGTAGAAAGTACACTGCAAAAGGTGAAAAGCAGGATGATCCAATCTTTGTCTCCAACGGCTGGATCAACGTGTCTAACGGACAGATTTCAAAATCGACTTCCACACCTGCTATAAATAGCTCAACACTTCGAACGAAGAATGCGCTTGAATTACACGAAAAACTGAGCCAACGCTTTACCAAATTGTCTACTCAAAGCTCTCTGTATTTTCGTGTCCTCTGTTCATGACACTTAAGTTTCTAACTTAGGTTATGCACTCCATGCATCTGTCTAAGTGCACGAGGCTGAAGCTACTTCTTGGCGAATATTACTTTTCAAGTTATATTCATAGCAGTCAGTTTTCTATTCTGGGAATCTGATTCCGACGGGCCTAGCCAACCAATATGAGTTCTGGGAAGAACAAGTAAACATCCATCTATCCAGTTTGAAGGCTGTGGGGTGCATCCTCACTTCAACCAGAAGACGAAGCAGGCTTACAAGGAGTTTCTGACGAGTGACGTCAGTAGACCGAAGGACGAAGGTTTTAGACGGGCTGACCATAGATCGTGAGAAGGCTAGTAACTCTGAAACTTAATGGATTCCCGATTAAGTTCGAAAGAGTGGATGTAGGACTTTATTTCCGAACCACTATAATATCCTATGTCATTTGCTTGCTTTATTAAGTTTCTTTGTTTATTTGAAACGTTAAATACTTGGCTAATTATTGAAGTGTATATCTGAAACTTAATCGTAAAACTTACCTGAGACTAAACTGAGTGTTGACAAACTAAAATCAGAGTTAAAGTTAGTTTTCAGAAACAAGTGCGAGATAATTTATTTCTGTTGCAATTATTCTTTCTCTGATTTCGGGACAAATACTATAAATATATTTGTTCCCATTTATTGTAAAATAAGTCATACTTTGTATTCCTTACACCTTACTAATTTCATACCGAAAGACTTGAACTGTGGATGTAGAACTTTAACTCGAACTACTATAATTCTGTATATTCTTTACTTTTGTGTTTGTTATTTGTCTTCGCAATCCCATGAATTTTATAGATCTCACATGTGAGAAGGGGGACAAAATTCGAAGCTCATAGCAATAATTTATTTGGAAGGTACAACCTTTATAAAAAAAATAATCGAAAAATTTTCTGACCTTCTAGAAGCGTAGGTGTACTTGAGCATGATCCTAACGCCGCATAGGGTAAGCTTGATATTATGAGAAAGTTGGGGTCTGTTTCATTACATGGCGTCTATTTTGTAGCCTTCTAGAACCTCACCCACCAAAATACTCCACATTTAATAATTTTTTATTGTGATTACCTTTTTTGCCACTGAGTTTTACAAATTTATTTTTTAACACCTGACTTATACAAACATTAAATAATCCTGTTTATTTCTTTCTCAAAGTGTAACGATGAAAGCATGTACTCCATGATTTTAGGTTATGAGTTTGAATTTCTTCCAAATATCTGAATGTGAGAATTTAAATTAATATATTATTATTAAAAAAATAATTATAATCTCTTTTTTGTTGGATAATTAAAATGATAGATATATCAAGGAATAATAAAACTAAATATGCTTGTTTGTTAAGCTTGTTTTACTTGATTTTCAACATGATATTTGTTTCTACTTCTCATGTTATTTTCTCGTGTAAGATGTTTTTCAATTGCGTTCCATTCTATTTATTATTTTTAAATTTTGTTTATTTCTTTTAATACAAAGTTTTTAAGGGGGTGCATAATCTACTTGACCAATAAAATCTAGTCGCTAGAACCTTAATACACTCGTTTTTGTTGATCAAACAATTTTTGGTCAATTTGAGTTCTTTTTTGGACAATTTTGAAAAAACAATTGAAATTTCAATTTTCTCTTTTTTTTTTTCAAAGATTTTAGATATTCCGTTGGTTGTCAAAAGCAAAGAATTCAAATTATAATATGTACATAATAAAATGAGAAATGAAAGAATCCGTGAAATGTCGCTGTCATCTGTCGTGAAAAAGTGTTGTGCTAAATTCTAAGTTCCAACATTTTCTTCAATCCCAAACCCGTTTCCTTCCCATAAATCTCCTTCTCCTCAACCTCCCCAAAAACCTGGAAATTATCATAGCTTGACTTGAAATCATCACATATTTTAGAAATTCTTTCCCTTTTTCTTTAAGTGTCTTCAATCTTCATCTTGTTCTCTTCGAAAGAAAAAAAAAATTGCAGATACTTGCACTTTCTTGGTGTTTCCACCATCGCAGTATTGTTTTTGTCGAGTATAAAGGAAAAAAAAAACCCATTTCTTTTTTATTTTAATATTGATACTAAAGATTCGGTCTTGATCGTCGTGGACTAGTGATTCAACTCCAATCTTGGCTTCACGAACAAGAAAAGTGAGACTTCCCCATTATTTGAGTTTCTATTGATCACGGTTTGAAGCTTTATTGTGGTTTGATCTTATCTGTTGTGCGTTGATCAAAAGAAAAAAAAAAAAAGCTGAGGTTTTGATTGATCATTCTGCTTTTCTGGGATTTCTTCTCTCGAAAAGAAAAGAAAAAAATTTAGGTTGATTCTGGGAAAACGATTCTGTTATGGGAAATTGTTGCGCAGTGCCACAAACATCTGATGAGAAATTCAACGGCAAGAATAATAAGCCAAATCCATTTGCCACCACCTATGCGGTGCCAAACGGCGGCTACAAATCTTATGTATTGAGCAATCCAACGGGGCATAACATCGAGGAGTTGTACGAGCTCGGCCGCGAGCTCGGCCGTGGTGAGTTTGGTGTGACGTACATGTGCACAGACAAGACTACAGGGGAGAAGTTTGCCTGCAAATCTATCTCCAAGAATAAGCTGAGGACGAAAGTGGATATCGATGATGTTAGGAGAGAAGTTGAGATCATGAGGAAATTGCCTAAACACCCGAATATTGTCAGCTTGAAGGATGCCTACGAAGATGATCATGCTGTGCACTTGGTCATGGAGTTGTGTGAGGGTGGTGAGTTGTTTGACCGGATTGTTTCCAGAGGGCATTACACCGAGAGGGCCGCCGCCGCCGTGACTCGTACCATTGTTGAAGTTATTCAGGTGAGGATTTATCTATCTTGTGTTGGGATTGGTATGTTTTTCTGTTTCTGAGATTTCATGGTTTGTAGATAAGAAAATCCCATGAATCACTTGTTATTGAATATGCGCGAGTTTTGATTGTTTACATGAAACTTGGTTGTGTTAGAAGTAGATTTCAGTCAATCCAAATGATGCTCAAACATTCTTCAATGTATGATTCCTAACTTGTTTAATCTCTGTTTCTTTCTATTGTTTCATCACACCATGTCGAATGTTTTGCCTAAATAGTTGTGTAAAGAAGAAACTGCATTCTAATAGCTTGAGCAACTTTTCAGGTCTGCCATCAGCACGGAGTCATGCATCGTGATCTCAAGCCCGAAAACTTCCTGTTCGCCAACATGAAGGAGACAGCGCCACTTAAGGCCATTGACTTCGGACTGTCAGTTTTCTTCAAGCCTGGTAAGAACTGATACATGTACATTTGTCAACCCTGAACACATCTAATCTGGGATGTTACAGGGGAAACGTTCAACGAGATCGTGGGAAGCCCTTACTACATGGCTCCAGAGGTGCTGAGGAGGAACTATGGCCCAGAGGTAGATGTCTGGAGCGCTGGTGTTATCCTCTACATCTTATTGTGTGGTTTCCCTCCTTTTTGGGCTGGTTAGTTAGCAGCTTCCCCATTAATATATGATTCATTAACTATGAAAGGATAATGAGCAGCAAAATATTCTTGGACATCAACTTGTGCAGAAACTGAACAAGGAGTGGCTCAGGCAATCATTCGTTCTAAAGTGGAATTCAAAAGAGAGCCTTGGCCTAAGGTTTCTGATAGAGCTAAGGACCTTGTCAAGAAGATGCTCAACCCGGACCCCAAGCAGCGGCTCACTGCACAGCAAGTTCTAGGCAAGTGCATTTTTTTTTCCTTTCAGTTATCTTGATAACTTGCTGACTAGGGTAGATCACCTTTGGTTGCAGATCATCCTTGGTTGCAGAATGCGAAAAGCGCCCCGAATGTTTCTCTGGGTGAAACTGTGAGAGCAAGACTGAAACAGTTCTCCACCATGAACAAGCTGAAGAAAAGAGCTCTAAGGGTGAAACCTCACTTCCATTATGTTGCTCACAAGTAAATTGCTCTAATAAATTACCATCTGAATGCAGGTCATTGCGGAGCATTTGTCGGTGGAGGAAGTGGCCGGAATCAAGGAAGGATTCAAGCTGATGGACACTAGCAACAAGGGGAAGATCGACATAAATGAGTTGAGAGCTGGGCTGCACAAGCTTGGCCATCATATCCCAGAAAACGACATTCAGTTTCTCATGGAAGCTGTAAGACAGCAGCCCCTTTTTCGAGTTCCAAATCCTCATGTGTTGAGTTGTAACAAGAAAATAATGAATCTCCATGTGTGCAGGGTGACATGGACAAGGATGGATACCTTGACTATGCAGAGTTCGTAGCTATCTCTGTCCACCTAAGAAAGATGGGCAGTGATGACCATGTAAGGAAGGCTTTCGAGTTCTTCGACAGAAATGGAAGCGGATTCATCGAGATAGAAGAGCTGAGGGACGCCCTGACAGACGAGGCAGAGGTGACAAGTGAGGAAGTGATCAACGCCATCATCCAAGATGTGGACACAGACAAGGTCAGTTGTCCTAGAATATACATGCATGTGATGAAGAAGATGAAATCAAAGGTTTCTTGAATGACTGTTTCAGGATGGACGCATCAGCTACGAGGAATTCGGCGCGATGATGAAGGCGGGGACGGACTGGAGAAAGGCGTCGAGGCAGTATTCAAGAGAGCGGTACAACAGTCTGAGCCAAAAGTTGATGAAAGAGGGATCATTGCATGCACCAAGCAACTAGATCGTTTTATTTATTTTTTTGTGTGTGGTTTTTTTGATAGGTTCTTTCAAAATCTTGCACAGTTGTGTGAAGGAATTTTCTTGTATATATATTCTGATACAAAATATTGATGTAACTAAGATATGCTTTGAATTTATTTGTCACTAATTTTAAGTTGAATTTTTCGGCCCAACGTATTTTGTGTTAAAGATGCCTACGAACTCACTCACAAGTCAAAATTTATTAATTAGGTTTTTTCGAGCTATTTTACCTCCCATAGATCAAGTGGCATGCTAGAAATAATTAATGTATTGGAAGTTTAATTTATTTATTTATTATTATTTGAATTAGTATAAGTTCGGCAATTCAATATAGAGTTTTGAGTACGTTGTGGGTTGAGGGCACTCACCTCCACAGAAATTTTCAAAACTTTTATATATGTGTAATAATAAATAAAATAAGAATGCGATGATCCCACAAAATTAAGATTGAGTATTATGACGCTCAAATTCTGCATCCAGTCGGATGCACCCTATGTTTCTTGAACCATGATTCCTCCGCTGTCAATGTGAGCAGTGAGTTTTCACTAAAATAAATACTTTTAAAAGAGTAAGGGTGTTGGCCCATAAGAAAAGGAGTTTTCAAGCCTATTATTCACAAATTACGCCTAAATGTTTAACGGGAACACCTCTAAGCCCAATATGTCTCTTAATTTTATTACTATTTTCTTGGGCTCAACTAGCTTTCTCCTAATTGAATGAAAGCATGCAAAATTGAATAAATTGTACCTTAGTCCTTAGTTAAATATTTTAATTTCGTTACATGTTGATTATCTTAAATATAACTTGGCCTCGGTTTTTAGTGACGTATTCTATCGCTATATTTAACAATGCAGTCTATCGCTAAATTTTGACTCCTACTCCATATTCTACAAATCAACAACCATCATGAGTACCATACTTTTCTTGAACTACAGTCATTTTTATTTGAGCTTAAGTGAACATTGAATTCTATGGTGTATTTGCTAGCAGTAATAACTAAAATTATTATAGTTATAACACAAATTTATTAATTTTTTTTAATTATAATACAAAATTCCTAGTTCAATACAGTTTCTTTTATTATTTTGAATATTTCCCATAGTCTAAGCTAGCAGGGTTGCAGGCTATTACAATCGATTTTAATTTGAATTCAATTTTTTTTTAATTAAAATATTTTAATCTATACTGTTTAGTTTTTAAGCTTGTGCTTGGCCAAGATATTCAGAAATTTTGTTAGGAAATTTGTTAGAATTTTCTTATTTATTTATGTTTTGATGGGTCAAAGAGTCAAAAATCATAACCAGCCTAGATGTTTTTAGATTAACTTTAATTTGATTTTTTAAATGTAAACTCCTGCAAGGTCGTTTATCAAGCTGTAATTGAAGCAGATCGAAGACAGACTGAAGAATCAGTCTTTGATGAACAAAAGACTCAAACAGACTGAAGTTCAGTATGGAACTGATCAATTTGGGTCTTAAAGAAATTGGCGAGTTTGAGACTATATCAAATAGAACTAATCAATTTGGGGCTCGATGACGAACTAAATGGTGATGTCAGCCAGCATGGACTTGCCAGCCTGACCCGCACATAGAGACAAAGAGAATTGTCTGAGGAATGACGTTGACAAGATCAGACTTAAAGGATTGAAGATTCCTTAAAGTACTGCAAACTAAGACTTCAGTCTTAGATTCCTCGACTGATCATACTGCCATTCTGACAAAAAGCTGAACAATCACTATCCAATTAAGAAAAAGCGGATCAGGCCGTGATTTTGCAGAAAAAGTAAACCTGCCAAGCAGAGAATTGAAACATCGGATTGGACAAACATCCGATGTGTCTAACGGCTCCAATATTTGAATCTCAACACCTTCGCATATAAATAGACGAGGACTTCTAGAGATTCATCATACTTAACACCAAATTTCTGAGCTTGCAAAACTCTGCAGAATTTCCTACTCACAAGTTAGAGGCTTTCCTAAAGATTTCTGTGTTTCACCTTCATGAACACGAGACTTAGAACACTTTGTTCTTAAGTTATTCTTGGTGTTCATTCTCTCCAAGAAAGAACACAACAGTCAAGTATGCTCTGTACTTTGACTCTGACGGCGTTCTAGCCGTCAAGCTGACAGTTCCGGGGAGAACTTTAAAGACCCCATTCCAGTGACGAGGAGGCTGCATGGTGTGCCCACACTCCGAGAAGCTATGTAGTGAAGGACGTACAAAGGACCGGGCGAGTGAGCTAGTGGATTGGTGGACGAGACATTCACCGACTAGCGATAGATTATGGGAGCACCTTGTATTCAATCACTGAGTGGATTACCAGACTTGTGTCTGAAGAGTGGACGTAAGACCTTTGGTGTCCGAACCACTATAAATCCTTTTGTCGTTTATTGCTTTCTGCATTTCAGTTTATGTTCTTTAAAACTCAATGCTCAAGTGTTGAAGTATTAATTGAAACTGACTTATTAACTATTTGAACTTAAGACTCAAACTGAGCTTTAGATAAACCAAACTGAGACTAACACTCAGTTTGGATAAGTGCAAGTCTATCATTAAATTTGATGAAATCTAGTGCCTGAGTTTACCAAACAATTGTTGATGTTAGAGTGTAATGAAAGTGTAACAAATGATTAACAGAAATAAAGTGCACAACGGATAAACTTTATCTGGGATTTATTTCTAAAACCCAGACTGCCTCATGGCAAAAATGATTTCACTAGTACAAACAAGTTTTTACACAGGAAATTAAATCAGAACTAAACAACTCAAATTTCCTCTAAGTTCACTCCTTAGAGTAAATTTGATTACAAGGCTTACTAACCAAAACTACACGACACTTCTCAATGCTTCCTCAATCTTGGGATTCACTCTCCGGAGATAGCCTCTACACTAAGAAGGTGATACTCGAGTGGTTGAGATTAGTAAGGGTGGAAGATGGTGAGCTTTAGACTTTCTCTAGAAATTGTCAATCACACACGTCTAAAAGTGCCAATCTTCCCTTTTATTCTTTCTCTTCCTTGGAGCACACGATCACACACCTCACGTCTTCAATTCTTTCATTCGTGTGTTGTGCAATCTTCCCACGTCCACTCACTCTATGAATAACTCCACTAAGCCGCTCACAGACTCACGTAGGCAGTGGTTAAGTCGTGGGGGCGTTCCCTGAAATATAAGACCAGATATATACACAATATAGGAGTCAGATATATACCCCTAAAAAATAAGGATTATTTATAACCAACTCGTATGCAGCAGTGAGAAAGTATAACATTAACAAAAGATATGTTATACATTGATGTTAAACTTTGAAAAAGTTTAACATCACAAATGTCTAACATCATCAATCTCCACCTTAATGTTAGACTTTCTGCTGCCATTCCACATTCCGAACAAAAACAAGGTTCAACTATGATAAATACTCAAACCTAAATCAATGGATCATCCATAGCACATTTAACAGAACTAAAGTATGGAGCATCCATGGCAAATAAATAGTAAAGATAATCAAATATGGATCATCCATAACAAAGAGGATATTGAATAAAAACCAGCTGAAATAGTAAACATTAGGGGTAAAGATACTCCCCAAACATAAATATAGAATATTTATAACATATCCAACAAAAATCCCAAACATAACATAGAATATTCAAGCACAAAGAAACAAAATATTGTTCAGCAAAAACATAAAATCAAAGAAGTTGATAGAAACAGTAGGGTTGGGGTTGATTTAATCCTCTTCATCATTTTCATCCTCGTCCTCACCATCACCAGCAGGATCACCACTAGGTTTACTCTCCCCCTGAATGGTAGCAGAAAGTGCACCATAAATTTGAGAGAGAGTAGTAGAAAGAGAATTAAGCTGAGTTATCACAGTTGAAATCCCCTGCAAGGCTCATGGCAGATCAAGAGAGATTGGAGCAGGAATAGGAGATTTACTGGGAGAAGGCGCATGGACATCTTTCATTTCATCATCACTAGCAATGTAGGGAGGATCCTTGACTCGGCCACCTGTTCTTGTTAGAGTTTATTCAAACACTAACAAGATTGCATCAGCAATAATATCTCCACCTTGGTTAGGAACACCGTGATGAAGAATTAGTCCATAGATGAGACAAGAATGAGGAAGCACTGATCCATCAACTTTGAGAACAACCTTACAGATGTTAGAAAAAATAATATCCCCAAGGTTGAAAGGAAGACCTTTAGTAATGTTGTGGATTAGGAATGTTTGTTCCTTAGTGACTAGAGTGGTATTTTTTGTAGGAGTTCAGTTATGAAGACTAATCTTGAACATTGCAGCATACTTATAAGTAAGGCCAGATCGAGGCAGGCCTTTGCTTGGCCATCTCTTCATGTCACCACCAGTGATCTCTTCAACCATTCTTCGTTCATCAGCAGGAGTGGATTCTTGAACATTGCAGTTTGGAAGTCCCATAAATTCATTGATGGCAGCAGGATCAAAATGAATGATATGTTTCCTGACATAAGACTTGCTAAACTCTTTTTTTCCTTGAACACAATCTTTCTTTTTGATAATGTTAACATAAAACTCATATACAAATTCAGTCTCAAACCCATCCATACCAGTAACAATTTTCAAGAGACCCCTACGAGAGAGCAAGGTATCTACCCTATACTTCTTAAAATGACCTTCGACCATGTTTCTCTCTATCTTCAAATTCCTTTTGGAAAATGTAACTAAAATATAGTTTTAGCACCATAGTAATAGAGAATTTGACTGTAGGCCTTTTTCACTTCTAAATCACGATCATATGAGACAGAGGTAGGGGTACCTTTAGCAGGAGTAGCTGACACTGACTCGGAGGCTGTGTCATTAGAGAACCCTTCATCGGACATGTTAATGTTTGACTTTTATGACTTTGACAAATCAATGTCATCTGCTGGTCCTGGTATAGGAGCAGTATCTTTCAACGTTCTTTGCACATTTTTGCTGGGTCCTCATCAGCTTGTTCATGGTCTATTCTTCTTTTGTCAATCGATGGTATCCTGAAACAACCGACCAGATTTGCGAGTTGGGAAATGGGGTATACCTGCTGCCTTTAGCCCCTCAGCAATAGCTTGCAAATCTCCTGGATCATCTGGGTTGATAGGATTCGCTGACTCTCCTAGAAATATTTGAGCAATAGGTGGTTCACGGAGAATTTCCTCAGTCTCCTTGTCAAAGAGAATGCCTGCCTCAGTTCTTTCCTCTTTAATAGGTGACCTGCCAGACTCTTCAGTAGCGTTTTGTTTAGAGGCAGGGGAAGGTTTTTCCAATGATTGCGGTAGCGGAGATTGAGGTTTTTCAGCCAAGGGCACAGTGGTTTCCATTAAAATGAGTTCTGTGGTTGATTCTGGTAGAGGACTCAAGATTTTAGCAGACTTGGGATTGTCAGTTTGAGAGATTGTTCTAGTTTCAGATTCAACAATAAGAGGTACAATGACAGTAAGGTTTTCAGGTTGGAATTGAGATGATGAAGGAGGTGGGGATTTTGGTTTCTCAGAGGTATCAACTGTTGGGATTGTATACTAAAAGCATTTATGATTAAGTGTGTTTGTTTGATACACTGGTCTTCATAAATGTGCTACATAAACATAGTCGCTATCTGATATAACAAACATGCGATACGAACTATAATATCCTATTATCTCGCCTATAGGGATGATCATATGGTGTGTAGGAGATCACAGAGGATCATATGAATCGTTTGACCTAGCGAGATATAAACAGTATCACGGTTGAGACAGTCCCTGGAAAGGCTGTCGGTTTAGGCTGCGACACATCAGTTTATAAATGAGCTTATCCTAGCTACTTGATGTGTCTGTACATCTTTATGTATTTATGGGATCAACAGTGAGATGTGCCATTCTAATTGACATATGAATGAGCCAGATCTCTAGATACTTGTTATGATCTTAAACCTAATGAAAGGCTAAGGGGCATGCATAAGTTGACCACACTTTGACTTTCTAGGGTGGCGAGTCTTTCATGTACTCTTATACCTGCATCTTGAGTGTGGCGGTTTGTGTGTGGCTTACTTAGACCGGACATGTAGGTAATCATATCTGCTTTAGGATGGGGACATTCCCTGAGGAGCTCACAAGGTTCATTATGCTAAACCCTGCAGGTTGAATTATTTAATTCAGGCATAAGTGAAAAAGAGTGAGTGGTACTACTCAGGAAATAAAAGATTAATTAATTATGGCTAATTGTCATAAGCCAAATTAATTAATGAATGTCTGGAACCTTAAATATGTGGATCATTCAAGTTTAATGCAACCCGTTCCAAATTACGTGGTAATAAAGGGGTGAGTCAACATTGTTACTGTGGTGAAGGTTAAAACATTGTTTTATTAATTAATTATGTTCTGGGTTGGACATGAAATTAATTAATAAAGAGGGCCCATTTTATTATTTGCATTTGGTCCCTGGTCTGGCCCAAAACCTGCTCAGAGCCCATTAGGGTTAGGGGTTTGTAAACCCTAGCACTATATAAGCCTCCTCTCTATCAGATCTACATAACACAATACACACAACTTTGTGAGAAGAGAGAGAGGGGCGACGGCTGTTTCATTGGGAGGAATTGTTCGATTCCTCCGGATCTCTGATTCAACTCGGTAGCGTATCCTCACCAGATCTCCGAGGAGCAAGGGAACAAATCAGAAGATCAGATCTGTTGGAACAAGATAGCTTGGATCGATCCGCATCCAGATCTACTTCTCCATTGTCTCCGTCATCGATCTAGATCTGTAGATCAGTCGCTGGATTCAGGTATTCCGTAGATCCATCCATTTGCAATTAAATATTAGGAGCATGCATAGGGTTTATTCAATCTGATTTGTTTTGATACCCAAAGATTGATCCAAACGGCTAAAGAAATAAATGACAACTTACGTTGTCTATTGTAGACTCAAATCCTACATCAGCCATCTCAGAAGAAAAAGGAATGGGGGTTATTGGAGAAGAAGCTTGTTGTTGGTCAGCCAATACTTTTGAGATAGTGTTTTGCAAAGTCTGTAAGTCGCCGGAGCTGAGAACTGCATTGAAGAGATCTTAAATTTTGTTGTCCATGATTATTTGAATTTAGAGATGTTGGTCCCGTATTATCAGGGTATAACTTAGCAGCGGAAAATGTGGTTAATCGTTTCTTGCACTCTGCTGGTTACTCAGCTGACTGGGACCTTGTCAGCTGGTAAGTCAACTTGCACTCTGCGTACTCAGCTGACTGGCGACTGGCTGGTCAGCTGGTAGCTCAAGACTTCGAATATTTTTAGCCTTGTTTGCACAGTTATATCAGTTTTCAGATATACACCAGCACTTGGGTGCTGGGTTTTAAATCAGTATGAAATACAGAAAGCTGATAAAAGACAAAGGATTTATAGTGGTTCGATCAACTGATCTACGTCCACTCTCCAGTCGTAGCACTGGAAATTTCACTAAGAGTAATCGGGTACAAGCGTCCTACGATCTATCTCTAGCTGGTGAATGCCTCGTCCACCAGTTCACTAGATCAACCGCTCCCGGCCTTGTCCTTCTTCAACTCTGATCAGCTGGTGGAGTGCGAGCACGTCACTTCAACCTCCACAGCTTCACTGGGTGTTTAGTTCTCCCAAGAACGTATCTTCTCAATACGGCAAAAGCCCGTAATAACTCAAGTGCTGGCTGGCACAAGAGCTGCTGTGAACTTCCTCAGAAGAGAAAGAACACCAAAGAGATCAGTAACTTACAAGCTGGAAGCTTGAAGTCTCGTGTTTGAATAAATCAACACACGGATAGCCTTTAGAAAGGCCTCAAAAGTGTTTTGCTTCTACTTGCTTGAGCGTAATAAATTTGCAGTCTTTCGGTAGGTGAAGAGTATTGAATGTTGGTGGATCCCAGGTATTTATAGCCGAGGGATCCCATTCAAATTTTCTAGCCGTTTGGACATATCCGGAAAAGGTCTCTGTCCTCGCATGTCCTTCAGACGGCGGCAGGTAGGAATTTCCGGAAAGCGCCATGCTTTTGTCCACTTTATCTGACATTGATCTCTTTATGTCAGAACGGCACTATTCGTCAGTACGAGGAATCGGAACTGGTGTCTTGAACTGATAGACTTTAAGGTATCCTCCCTTAAAGTCATACTTTGTCAGTTAATTCCTCGACGAATCTTCTTTTTGTCTCTAAGACTCTGGGAGAGAGAATCTGGAATTCTGCTGGTAACATCCGACTGGTAGAACATTCTGGTGATCTTGTGCTGGCAGTCTCTGCTGGTGACTTTGCGCTGGCACAATCTAAGTCTACCAATATGTCTGATGTTAACCCTTGGAATCTCCCATGACTGGTGGTTTCACCGCTGGTGAATAGTGTCAGTGAGAACACGTATTCTGCTGGTAGGATTTGTCAGCCGCCTGCTGGTGAAATCCTTCCCAACTGGTGAACAGTAGCCAGTCGTTAGCTCTTTCTCATGCTGATGAACAGTTTCAGCACGAGTCTTTGTCAGCCGCCATCTGATGAAACTTTTCCCAACTTGTGAACAGTAACCAGTGGTAAGTACATCTCATGCTGGTGAACAGTAGCCAGCATGAGTCATGATCAGCTGCAACTTACAACTCAAAAAGACCTAAACAGGACTTTACATTTGAGAACTAGAGCTATCTAGAGACAACTGACGCTGGTAGGACTTAGGATTTGATCCACCAAAACACCAAAACTAGAATCTAAACAAGTAGCTACTGGGGAAAGGAAACTTAGCCAAATTTCCCAACAAGAGAGACAAGAAGAAAAAGCAAAGAAAGAAAATAATCGAGAACACTGTTGAAATAAGGAAGATGAGGAGTTTTCTCTTGGTTAGAGAGCCGTGAAATGACTAGAGCGATGAGACGTTATAAAACAAAAGGCAAAACAGTAAAAAGCGAAAAATGAGGAAACCCTGCACACACTTTTTGGATAAAACATATTAAATTAGTTCTCTTATTATACAAAAATTAAGGGATAAGAAATTTGATACTAAAAAAAACTACATGGGATCAAATAACTGAATCCTAGAACTTAGATTATGAAAGATTTGAAAGAAAAAAACGAATCTCTAGAAATAGCAACGACTCCAAAATAATAAATTAGTGAAAAAAATGATAGCTTGTTTAAAAGTTTAACAAGAATATTGTTAGAGTTACACATTGTGAACATATAAACATCCTTCCACAGAGGTTGTATGCCTAATCAACTCCAATCTCTAGCACTAGTTGACAAGAAAAAACAAAATCATTGCTTTATTTTATATTATTCCACATGAGTTGTGCTCTAGTAACGTTCAACTCACAGTA
This sequence comes from Plectranthus barbatus, assembly GCA_026898455.1. Lineage (NCBI taxonomy): Eukaryota > Viridiplantae > Streptophyta > Magnoliopsida > Lamiales > Lamiaceae > Plectranthus > Plectranthus barbatus. Next base: position 440,370 of record JAPKLW010000085.1, read on the forward strand.
CTTTACTTGATCAAGCAATGGAAAAAACAACCATGTTTTATAGTCTGAAACTTCACGCTTGTGTTTCTGACTTTAAACATGATAAAAGTCACAAAAAAAAACTCTAACAATAACATGTAAACTTTAATAGACAAAGAAACAATATTATTACTGAGGGGAATTGCACATTCCCAGGGCATTTCGAAGAAAGGAGTATCTTTCAAAATCTAAGGCCTTGGTAAAAATATCAGCTATTTGATCTCTAGTAGGTATATATTTTAGAGACACTATTTCCTTATCCACTAGATAAAGTGATGCCTAATATTAATATGTTTAGTTCGTGAGTGCTGGATAGGGTTTTTGGAAATTTCAATTACACTTGCATTATCACAGAAAAGAGTTAAGGAGTCAGACATGATACCATAATCATCTAATATTTTTTTCATCCATAACAGTTGAGTACAATTGCTAGCTGCTGAAATGTATTTGACTTCTGCTGTAGACAAGGAGATGCAGTTTTGTTTTTTACTTACCCATGCAACCAAATTTGAACCTATCAGGTAACACCCTCCACTGATGCTTTTCCTATCATCTACATCACCAGCCCAGTCAGCATCACAATAACCTGTAATGTCAAAATTTGAGGATACGGTGTACCATAATCCCATGTTATTAGTACTAGAAACATATCGAATAATACATTTCACAGCTTTTAGATGGGATTCTTTAGGCTCAGCCTGGTATCTTGCACAAACACCTACACTAAAAAGAATATCAGGTCTACTGGCCGTGAGATATAGTAGACTTCCAATCATTCCCCTATAGAGTGTGGTTTCAACATTGACACCTCCTGAATCTTTGCTTAGGTGACAGATTGTTCCCATGGGAGTTCTGAGATGTCTAGCAGAGTCAAGACCAAATTTTTTAACAAGATTGCCTGCATACTTGCTTTGAGAAATGTGGACTGCATCATGGGTTTGCTTGATTTGGAGACCCAGGAAATAATTTTGTTCACCAACCATACTCAGACATACTTTTAACAAATTTTCCACTAGCTCAGAATTTGTAACTCCAAAAATTATGTTATCCACATAGATTTGAGCAATGGTGAAGTCCTTTCCTTCATGATTGATGAACAGTGTTTTATTTGCATTTCCTCTGACAAAGTTAATAAGTTTTACCATTTCCTAGTAGTTAACTGGTGCCTTTCTTCTGGTTTGTACACCATTAGTGATGCTGCCTATTACCTGAGAAGTAGGATGATCCTTCTTGATATGCAGCAGAGGCTCTCTTCTATTTAAGTCACAGAGAAGAGAATTTTCTTCCTTGTCAGAGCAGAATCTTGAGGTGATGTTAGACTTGTAGAAGGTCTAACATTAACATCTGTTAGTTCAGAAATTTCTGATTCTTCTTGAATCAAGTGCGATGTATCCAGTTGATCTCCTTTGTCTCTTAGAGATCTTGCATCATCAAACACTACATTAGTAGACTCCTAAATGGTTTTTGTTCGAAGATTATATATCCTGTAAGCTCGGCTATTTGTGGAGTAGCTTAAGAAAGGACCTTTGTTGCTTCTTGTATCTCGCTTACTGAGATATTCTTGGTCATTTAGGATGTAGCAGATACACCCAAACACATGGAGATACTTCAGATTTGGCTTCTTTCCATTTAGAAGTTCATATGGAGTCATTTTACTTCCCGGACGCAAATAAACTCTGTTAATTAGATAACACGCTGTATTTGCAGCTTCAGCGCACAGTCTTTTGGACAAGTGTTTTGAGTTTAGCATAACTCTCACCATTTCTTGAATGGTTCGATTCTTCCTCTCAGCCACTCCATTTTGTTGTGGAGTCTTAGGTGCAGAAAACTCTTGGGTGATCCCTTTCTTGATGCAGAAATTTGCTAAGTCTTCATTCTCAAATTCTCTCATATGATCTTTCCTAATCCTGACAACTTCAGCTTGATACATTTTCCTGAAGCGTCTGTAAAGCTTTCTGAAGAGCTAGAATGTTTCAGACTTTTCTCTCATGAATTCTACCCAAGTGTACCTGGAAAAATCATCTGTACAAACAAAAACATATCTTTTTCCTCCAAGACTGTCAACATTAATAGGTTCCATTAGGTCCATATGTAGTAGTTCAAAACATCCATTAGTATTAATAATGTTCAGTATAGGATGTGAGGATTTAGTTTGTATACCTCCTTGACAAGCTCCACACACTTTGTCAATGTTGAACTTTAATATTGGCAATCCTTTCACATCTTCACACTTCAGAAGTTTTTGTATGCTTCGACATGTGCATGTCCTAACTTCTGATGCCAAATTTCACCTTCATCTTGTTTGCTAATCAGACACTTTCCTTCTTGATTGGCTTGGTAACAATTATCATTTTTCCTGCTTCCAAACATATCACACTTGTTAGATTGATCATAAACCTCACAAACATCTTTGTCAAACTTCACAACCATGCCAGAGTTGGCTGTAAGTCCTTCAACATATAGGACTTGTTGCAACTTGGGAAATTCTCGAACATTCAGAGTTCCTTTTCTTGAAATCTTGCCTTTTGCATAAGTAGCTGAACCTCCATTAAGATCAGAAAAATCTATCAAACAGGATTTATCTCCTGTCATATGTCTCGAGCATCCACTATGAAAGTACCAGGTTCCTGCAATGTTAGACTTAAGAGAAGTATAAACAACAATGCATAATTATTTCTTATTTTTCTTACCAATTTTCCTGTTCTCATCTACAATTCGAGTCCTACAAAAAGGTTTGATGTGCCCTGTTCTATTGCAATAAGGACATACATAAACTTTAGACTTCATTTTCTCATGCATGTTAGACTCAGATATGTTGGACTTATCATTGGTGGATTTAGACTTGCAGAATTTTATAATATTATTTTCAGAATGAAACAATATTGGATAAAAGATTTAAGTTGATCATATCCTAGACCACTACCATCCGAAGTCCTAGTGGCTAGAATTTCATCCAGAGATCCTTTACCTCAATTGATCTTATCAAAGACAAGATCAGCCTCTTTGACCTTTTCTTTGAGATTAAAGACTTCCAGGTCTCTACGAGTAAGTAGTGCTTCCATTCGAGCCAACTTTCTTCTCAGTGATTGGTTCTCCTTTTTCATTTTGTTGATTTCAGCAGCTTGTTCTTCGCACCTTTTGTCCACCATGTTAAACTATTTTGCAATAACTTCCATCTCCTTTGGTGTCATAACATATTTTAAAGTTTGTTCAACCTGAGATGGACCAACATTATAGTTAGTAGAATCAGAAAAAATTTCAGAGTGATCATACCAGTTTGTGTTATTCTCCAGAGGTAGAAAGGAATCAACTAAGTCTTCTTCCATTTCACATGCTTATGATTCTCCTTCAACTTCCATGTTGACTTCACCTTCCTTCACTTCTTCAATTCAAACATACAGAACAATCTATTCTTGCTCCTCAGATTCCTCTTTAGATTTGGAATCATCACTCAAAGTGGTACTGAAATTCAGTTTCTTCATCCTTTAGACAGTAGGACACTCATTTGCATAGTGACCAATTTCAGAACATCCATGACACTTGACATTGTCAATGTTAGACTTTTCAGAAAAGATCCTTTTTCCTTTCTTGGATGTGCTATCTCCAAGTATTTTTGGAAACCTTGAAGAGCTTGATGAGTTGCCTGAAAGATTTGCTGTTGTCAGACTTGGAGCAGATCTCCTCCTGAAATCAGATTCTCTGTTATTTTCATGGAATTAACAAGTTTGTTGAATCTTTTTGTTAGCAATGCAAGGCTCGGATTTTCTTCATCCATTAGTTCGTCCTTAGAATATCTTCAGGAAATGTGATCTTGGGAGTACATGGTGAAGCAACATTTATTGCCAATTTTCCAGCATGAAGAGCAATGCTTTTTCCTCGATAGTCCTGCTTTTGCTCAATAAGATTCATCTCAATTGTGGTAAGGATACTCATCAGCTAAGCAATCTCTAGTGAATCAACATCCTTTGCTTCTTCAATAGTTGAGATCTTCATGTTAAATCTTTTCGGAAGAGATCTCAGTAGCTTACTAACATGCCAATTATTGCTAATAGGCTCACCCAGGGCTTGAGCCTCATTTGCCATTGCATCCAGTTGTTTATAATACCCAAAAATATTTTCCTCCTCTTGCATTCTAAGATTCTCAAACCTGTATGTGAGTGACCTCATCTTTGTCTTTCAGACACTAACAGTACCTTCACACTTTACCTGAAGAATAAGCCCTGCCTCTTTGGCTTCAGAGCAACTTGATATTAACCTGAAACAGGGAACATCAATAGAAACAAAGATAGCATTCAATTCTTTCGTATTGCAGTTAGAAAAAAGATGTTCTTTAGCCATCCATTGATTTTCTGGTTTCAGTGCAGTCGTTTGTTTTGTTGCATCTTCTGGATCAGGAACTGTAATCTTTGGTGGTGACCATCCATCTAACACTGCAACCCACGCACGTTCCTCAATAGATTTGATATAAATCCTCATGCAAGATTTCCACATCGAATAATTACTCCCATCACTCTCCAGCACTGGTAGTCTACACGCTGAACTTGAAGAATCCATTGCGGTAAACTGCACTCAGGAACAAATACTTAGTTCGTCAAGTAAAGGCTCTGGATGCCAATTGATGAAATGTAGTGCCCGAGTTTACCAAACAATTGTTGATGTTAGAGTGTAATTAAAGTGTAACAAATGATTAACAGAAATAAAGTGCACAGTGGATAAACTTTATCTGGGATTTATTTCTAAAACCCAGACTGCCTCATGGTAAAAATGATTTCACTAGTAAAAACAAGTTTTTACACAGGAAATTAAATCAGGACTAAACAACTCCAATTTCCTCTAAGTTCACTCCTTATAGTAAATTTGATTACAAGGCTTACTAACCAAAACTACACGACACTTCTCAGTGCTTCCTCAATCTTGGGATTCACTCTCCGGAGATAGCCTCTACACTAAGAAGGTGATACTCGAGTGGTTGAGAATAGTAAGGGTGGAAGATGGTGAGCTTTAGACTTTCTCTAGAAATTGTAATTCAATCGCACACGTCTACAAGCGCCAATCTTCCCTTTATTCTTTCTCTTCCTTGGAGCACACGATTACACACCTCACATCTTCAACTCTGTCAGTGTGTGTTGTGCAATCTTCCCACGTCCACTCGCTCAATGAATAACTCCACTAAGCCGCTCACAGATTCACGTAGGCAGTGGTTAAGTCGTGGGGGCGCTCCCTGAAATATAGGACCAAATATATACACAATAGAGGAGTCAAAGATATATCCCTGAAAAATAGGGATTCGTTATAACCAACTCCTATGCAACAACAGTAAGAAAGTATAACATTAACAAAAGATATGTTAGGCATTGATGTTAAACTTTTTCGACGTTTAACATCACAAATGTCTAACATCATCAAAATTATTCCGCTGTGAAACAAACTTAAACTCTAAAATCCAGGACCATCAAGTGGTATCTAAGAGGCCAGTCCTTCCAGGCTGGTCGTGTTGAAGTCACTTAGGACCGAGATCCAATCTTTCCTTGCACTTTCTTTCTTATCTTAGCTCAAGTCATTACATATTCAACATGAATATTCCAAAGCTACCTCTGTATAGTGCCGAGAAGTATGAGATATGGAAGAAGAGGTCTTCCATCAATCTCAAGAGCTTTTATCCCGAGATGGTTGATGTTTTGGAGAGAGGATTGATGAAGATCACAAAGGTCATTCCACCGCTTCGAGCGAACGGTCCCAGAACGGTGAAGAGGCCGTATGAAGAGTGGCCCCCCTGAAGACAAGAGACGGAACCAGCTTGACTCCATCGCTCATGAAGTCATCCTCTCTTCCTTACCAGATGCTTTTGTTGAGGAAGTTATGCAGTTTGACAGTGCAAAGGAGGTATGGGATTACCTTGACAGTCTTTGCTAAGAGACCGGCCACATGAAGAGGAATAAACTCTAAGTGTGCATTGACAAATACGAATCATTCAAAATGCTGACTCGAGAAACCATCAAAACAATTGAAGCACGTTTCAATGCTATTGTCAGTAAACTAAAGGCCTTGGACAGAGTCTATTCGATCACAGACTTAAATGCAAAAATTCTGTCCAAAATGCCAAAATAGGACCGGTTCATGAAGACAACCTCCCTAAAGGACAAAGATTTGTCCAAGATGACCACTAAAGAATTGTTCACCCAGTTACAGGCCCATGAGTGGGATATCTAATTGGTGAACAAGAACGAGGTGGTACGAGTAGCCAGCTCTCTGAGCTCCAAGGCAGAAGATGCAGCCTACTTTGTAAAGAAGGACTCGAAATGGAGACCCGAAAACCCTTCTAGACTGATCGCCCATCATCTCAACCAAAAGATATCTTATCCACCTTAGGATCTTAACATAATGAAGGAGAAAGCTCAATAGCCGAGCTTGAGGAGCAAATGCGCAGACTGACAAAGCTTCTCAAAAAGGCTAAGGGCAAGGAAGAAGCTCCCAAGACTGACGACAGGAGGTTTGTCAAGCGAGCTCGGTGATCCTACTTCCAATGCAACTCGTCGGATCACCTAAAGTCTAAGTCCAAAGGTAAGTTGGTAAAATAGCACAACTCTAGACTGGCCAAGACTCAGAATGGAAGAAAGCCAACCAAGCAACCGAGACTGAGCAAGTAGTATGTTCATCCTGCGAGGAAGTCAGTCCCATCGACTAGTTCAACCAAGAAACCAGTCTATGTTGTGAGGAAGTCGAACACACAACCCGGTAAGTATAACTACCGAGGTCTTAAATCTCAAGGTCAGCTTGAGAGGAGGAATGTACCAAATAGGGCAAACACCTACTTGATGCTCGAGCCCAAACACACTTTTGTTTCAAGGGTTGTGAAGGCTAATTAAGATGTACACAACTTCTTGAATAAGAAGCCACCAAGGTAACACACTTATCCGGAACCTAGCTTCCGAGGTTTTCTAGCACACTTCGAAGAAAACTACACACATTGCCACACATTTCCAAACCAAAAGCATGGATTATTTTCAAAGGAAGGGAAAGGTTGGTGCTGAAGACAGCAAGAAGCTAGTTGATGTCAAAATAAAAAAAATTTGGATTCCATAGGGGATAATCTGAAGAGCTAATCCTGTTGGACCCACAGATACTCGTGGACCTAAAATATAATCTGTAATTTTGCAAGAACATGTTCATGCGAATCAGCTTCAAGAAAAGAGTGAGTGGATCATTGACAGTGGATGCTCTACTCATATGACTGAAAGAAGGACCTATTTACAGATCTCAATATGGTCAGAGGACCACCAGTCTAGTTTGATGATAATTGTACGGGCAGAATTTTAGGAAGGGGATGAATCTAGCAAAATGGAGTCCGAATTATTAATGCATCCCTCATCACCAAATTGAAGCACAACCTCCTCAGCATTAGCCAACTGAGTAAGAGTGGATACGTCGTCTCCTTTGAAGAATCAGAATGCCAATCAAAGATAAAGCTTCAGGAGAAGTCAAGCTCAGAGGAATTAAAAAAGGAGGATTATACATCGTAGACTGGCAAAGTGGGCAAACCAACTCGTGCTTTGGGGCGACCAGCTCGATAGAGACGAACTGGATGTGACACAAGAGACTGAGCCACCTGAATTTCAAGACGATCAATCATCTAGCCTAGCACGAACTGGTGGAAGGTCTACCTAAAGGAGTATTCAAAATGAAGGTGTTTGCAAAGCTTGCCAGCTAGGGAAGCAAACCAAAGCATCCTTCAAGAACAAGTCAGCTAGCCCCAATACTAGTAGAGTACTTGAGTTACTTCATATGGATTTGTTTGGTTTAGTAACTCCCCCGACCATTGGAGGAAAGTGGTTCTCACTGCTCGAGGTAAAGCTGAATAAAACTTCTTAAAATAAAGGAAGAGGTGAAGATTCTCCTTCCAAAGCTAATCATGCGAGTTTAAAACCAGAGAGAAGTAACAGTCAAGATAATTTCTCAGACAATGGGACTGAGTTTTGCAATGGCCCCCTAATGGATTTCCACAGAGAAACTGGAATCGGACCCAAAAGATCAACTCCCAGAACACTGTATCAAAACCGGTTTGCAGAGCAAATGAACATGACGCTGAAGAAAGTAGTCCAAACCATGCTAGCAGAGACAATCTTGGATGAAAGGTATTGGGGTGAACCGTTGATGACGGCCTGCTACACTCAAAATCGAAGCAACACCAATAATCGACTTTAAAAGATCCCATACGAAATATACCTTGGTCGTAAGACTTCTTTAGCTCATCTCCGTGTATTCGGTTCTCTATTTTATATTCACAACAATAGGAAGTCGAAGTTGAATACTTTCTCTCCCAAAGCTGATGATGGGGTGTTCCTTGGTTATGGACATCCTTCTTACAAGGGTTATAGAGTATTCAACAAGACTACCACAATTGTGGAGATAATGAGGCTACTTCGATGCGCAGGACCACGAAGGAACTGGTAGAAGAAGTGCCTGAGGTCAATGATGTCAATAATCAGTTGGGCAGAAATTCTTTCAATTCTAAACCAACTTATTTGACTAGACCAATGAATGGATCATCTTCTCAACCAGGGCCCGCGATTGGACATTAGACAATAGAGAGAGTTGGTGATGCAAATGATCTTGTTGAGACCTTAAACTCAATCTCCCTGAGAGAAGGCATAAATCAATGGGGAACTCAGGCTAGAGTTTTGAGACTGACGGTGCAGAAGTTCTGACTGAAGATCCAGAAGTTCATATTGAAGATTTAGAAGGTCAGACTGAAGTTCGGAAAGCTGAGACTAAAGATGCCGACTGAGACTGAAGACGCACGAGATCAGACTGAAGGAGGCTAAACTTCCGGATCAGCTTGAAATAAACCATCAGTTCAGACTGACCAAGGCACAGATCATCCAGTTTTGGGGAACGAGATCATAACAGAGGATTTCTTCCTCACTGACGTGACGTTTATTTCGAAGAGCTATTTTTCCAACTAGTCCAGGTCGAAGAGCTCCAATAACCCAAATGGCTTCGTAATCATCTTAAAGATGTTGGGTTGGATGATGTCACCAATCTAGTTTGAACCAGACAAGGGAGTGCCCTTCTTATACGCTATATCTCTCAGACTGAACCTACGAAGATATGAGAAGTACTACAATCAACCGACTGGATCAATGCCATGCAAGGGGAACTTGCAGAATTCTCTCGCAATCATGTTTGGGACTTGTTAGAGAGACCATCACATTAGTCTGTGATCGGTACAAAGTGGATTTCCAATAACAAACGAGATGAATTTGGCAATATAGTTCAAAACATAGCCAGACTAGTTGTTAAAGGATATGCACAGTGCAAAGGCATCGACTTTGACGAGACCTTTGCCCCAGTACCAAGAAAGGAAGAAATCAATTGTTCCTAGCTTATGCTACATATTACAACTTCACGGTCTATCAGATGGACGTGAAGAGTGCCTTCCCAAATGATGAACTGAAGGAGGAAGTTTATGTTATGCAACCTCTAGGATTTGAAGAAGGCACTAAAGTCTACAAGATGCGGAAGGCTCTATATGGACTAAAACAAGCACCACAAGCTTGTTACGAGACATTGTCACAGTTTCTGCTATAGAACGAATTTAGGAAAGAGAAGATAGATACAACATTTTTCTTGATTAAGGATGTTGGTGACTTACTTTTGGTACAGATTTATGTCGATGGCATAATCTTTGGGTCCAAGAACTTAAATCTTTGTGAGAAATTATCCTAGCTCATGCAAAGTCATTTCTAAATGAGCATGAGGGAGAAGATGACCTATTTCTTGGGACTTCATGTTCATCAATCTAGCGAAGGGATCTTTATCAACAAGAAGATGTACACTAAGGACCTGATCAATGAGTTTTTCCCTGAGAAGACTAAGCCATTAAGGATTCAGATGAGCCCAAGTGCCCAGATCAACTAGGATGAAGAAGGAGAATCAATGAATCCATTAGCTTACAAAGGCATTATTGGATCACTTCTCTACTTTACAGCCAACAGGCTTGACATCTCTTATGTTGTCGGAGTGTGCGCGAGATTTCAAGCTGACCCAAAGAAATCTCACATGGAGGCTGCAAGGAGGATAGTGAAGTAATTGAAGGGAACTGAGTCCCTTGAAATTTGGTATCCACGTTGTGATAAGCTTACACTTAATGGATACTCAGGCTAAGATTTTGGCGGATGTCGAATTAATCGAAAGAGCACGAGTGGAACTTGTCAGTTTCTTGGACACAAGCTGAGAAGCTGGTTTAACAAGAAATGATGTCAACTTAGAGTGCGTTTCAATTTTCTACGACAATAATAGTGTGATTTGCATAACAAAGAATAGGGTTCATCATTCCAGAACTAAACACATTTACATCCAACATAATTTCATTCGAGATCATGTCGAGAAAAAGGATATAAGTGTGGAATATATCCGAATAGAAGATCAGCTCGCAGACATCTTCACAAAGCCTCTCCTAATAGCAAGGTTCAAAGAATTGTGTATTAAATTCAGACTTTTGGAGTGAGATTAGATCTGAGAGGGTGAAAAATGAGTACAAGATCTCATTCTTTCTTTTTGCTTTGAATATTCTTTAGATTTCTAGGAGAAGGGGAATAAAGCTAAGTCCAAGCTCTTAGTTTTTGGATTTCTTAGAATTTCAGACTGAGACTTGATCATTAGTTTCTCCTCAAGTATATCAATCTGAATGATGTGTAGACTGATGCCTTAAGTTCGAAACCCTTCAGACTTGTGAAGTGTCGAATTAGTAAGTTTGACACAACATTGTCAAACTTACCTCTCATTGACACTTTGGTTTTAATCTTATCCAAGTCCGTTTTAACTTTGATTGGTTATGTTTAATTTTGGCACTCTCATGTTAGACTTCCGAATCTGTTTGTTACAACTAACTCCTATTTTATAGGAATCTAATATATATCTGTTTAGTTACGTTTTTGCAGGTCCTAAATATTAGGGAACAACTATATTATTGTTATTAACTATATTTAATTATATTTTCTTATTTATTCTTGTTCCTAAATAATAAGGAGCACCTCCACTTACTTATTAACCTCCACGTGAGTTTGTGGTTGTTGTGTTTTGTAGCATGACCAGGTAAAAGAAGTGGAAGAGGACACGATCCATTGCCAAGTAGTGGAAAACGTGTACGAGTGCTCTAAGTTCAATAAATAGAAGACAAAGAATACTAGAGAAGTGGGGATTATAAAATGACCTATATTTCGATGTGTGAGCGTGCATGTTTGCGTTCATTTTACCCTCATATCATATGTTTTTGTTAATCTTTTGTCGTGTTTTCGTGTTTTTGTGTTTTGAATGTTGTAGGACGTGTTTTGAGCATAAATCAACACTTTTGGGTGAGTTTTGGAGGTAAATCGCCCGAGCCGAAGGTTAAAAGGAAGTAGGCTCGCCCAAGCAGAGCAAAAGAAAGAGTTTCGGAGTTCGGAGGAGCCGCCTGGCCGAGCGAAGCAGGCTCGGCCGAGCCAAGGCGGACAGAGGGCTCGCTCGGCCGAGCTCTGCAGGTTAGACTGAGCCATGCTGACAGAGAGCAGGCTCGGTCGAGCGAGGTTGGCTCGAGCGAGCCAGATCGGGAATTTTCAGCTTCCTGTGGTTTCCAGCTGGCTCTGGCGAGCCATGGGTGGCTCGGGCGATCCAAGACCCTGGGATCTCGTCTATAGAATGGGGATTTTCACATTTTAAAAGAACTTTTGGTCAGATTTCAAATAACCGTCACTAGAGTTCTCTCTAGATTTGTTGGTCCCGGATTATCAGGGTATAACTTGGCAGCGGAAAATGTG
>JAPKLW010000085.1:452192-489742 GCA_026898455.1 Plectranthus barbatus
AACAAGTAGCTACTGGGGAAAGGAAACTTAGCCAAATTTCCCAACAAGATTCATCTCAAAACCATTCCCCATCCACATTCAAGGAGATTCAATCCAAATTCTTCCAACTTGGTGAAGATCTAGGAAGGAAGAAAGGTAGATTTAGTCTAAGGAAAGCAATCAAAGAAGATCATACTTAGACCTTGCTATTTTGTAATGGATTCTCTCATTTCTCTTATTGATTTGTACTCAATTCAAGGTATGAAGAACTAAATTCATATGTGAGTGTTATAGAATGGATATTGTGATGAGTTGATATCAAATTTGCTTGTTTACTTTCCTTTGAGGGATTGAATTGCACTTGAGCTTGTTCCTTATCTCTTAGGTGTAGGTAATAGCCAGCTTTTGAGATAGTTGATGTGAACGCTGCAGCCAACACGCGGGCGGAATCATCGTGAAAAGTGAATATTCTTACGATTTTAGTTCCAATTCCTGTGCGGGGCTAGGTCGTAGGGCGATAATTGACGGTCGATTGGGAGTGATCTAGGGGTTAATAACGTAGCTATTTGCAATTCCTAGTGTCATCTATCGTTAGTTCTCCGTAGCAAGTGGCTAGCGAATGTAGGGTCGATTGCTCAACCTCCTAGGGATTAAACTTGGTTTACAACATAGTTTGATTCAACTTGGAACAATAGAAATTCAATCAACACTCACTATCTTCTTATTGTTGAACTTGAGATTTTGATCTACCTAAACTAGTTACTCAATTGTTTTGGCTTGAGAAATTTAATTTCAAATGTTTGGTTATTGCTTTGTTACTTGTATGCTTGGTTTATATTCAATTTTGCCTAGTTAAACAATTACCAACGACTATTATTTGCCTAGCTATTTGAACCTTCAAACAAGTAAATGGTTTTCACTTGAGCGAATTGAAAGAACTCGAATTGATAGAATTTAACGTGAAGATAGTGTTGCATTTCACCGTCGTCAATTATACGAATCTACACACGAGAGTTCTCAAAGGCTGATTCGCTCTCTATCATTCATCAAGTGCACGAAGCCCACTATCGAAGAATAGGGTTCATCATTCCAGAACTAAACACATTGGCATCCAACATAATTTCATTCGAGATCATGTCGAGAAAAAGGATATAAGTGTGGAATATATCCGAATGGAAGATTAGCTCGCAGACATCATCACAAAGCCTCTCCCAGTAGCAAGGTTCAAAGAATTGTGTATCAAATTCGAACTTTTGGAGTTAGATTAGATCTGAGAGGGTGAAGAATGAGTACAAGATCTCATTCTTTCTTTTTGCTTTGAATATTCTTTAGATTTCTAGGAGAAGGGGAATAAAGCTAAGTCCAAGCACTTAGTTTTTGGATTTCTTAGAATTTCAGACTGAGACTTGATCATTAGTTTCTCCTCAAGTATATCAATCTCAATGATGTGTAGACTGATGCCTTAAGTTCCAAACCCTTCAGACTTGTGAAGTGTCGAATTAGTAAGTTTGACACAACGTTGTCAAACTTACCTCTCATTGACACTTCGGTGTTAATCTTATCGAAGTCTGTTTTAACTTTGACAGGTTATGTTTAACTTTGACACTCTCATGTTAGACTTCTGAATCTGTTTGTTACAACTAACTCCTATTTTATAAGAATCTAATATATATCTGTTTAGTTACGTTTTTGCTGGTCCTAAATATTAGGGAATGACTATATTATTGTTATTAACTATATTTAATTATATTTTCTTATTTATTCTTGTTCCTAAATAATAGGGAGCACATCCACTTACTAACTAACCTTCATGTGAGTTTGTGGTTGTTGTGTTTTGTGGCATGACCAGGTAAAATAAGTGGAAGAGTACACCAACCATTGCCAAGTAGTGGAAAACATGTACGAGTGCTCCAATTTCAATAAATAGAAGATGAAGTAGACTAGAGACATGGGGATTATACGAATATACATGCGAGAGTTCTCAAAGGCTGCTTCGCTCTCTATCATTCATCATGTGCACGAAGCCTACAGTCGAGTTGTGAAATCCATCTCCGGAGAGTGAATCCTATGGTGGAGGAGCAATTAGGTTGTATTGTGTTTATTTGTGAGTGATAACTTTCGTACAAAATTTTCTAAGGAGTGAATTAGAATAATTTCTATCTAGTTTAGTATTTTGTTCTTCACTTGTAAAAACTTTGTTTTGAATAGTGAAAACTATTTTGCCGCGTGGCTCTCGGGGGTTTATACTTTATAAACCTTCAAAAAATTTATTCTTCTGAGTTAAACTCTTTTAAAGTTTATACTTTGACTTTCGTGTATCAAACATTTTATTTACTGTATCTTTGACACCATTGTGTTAAACTCGGGCATTAAATTATATCAATTGGCGTCATGAGCCTCTACTTGACGAACTAAGTATTTTTTTCCTGAGTGCAGTTTTTCACAAAGGACATATCAAGTGTGCCATGTCGTCCTCCTGTTTTGGATTGAAATGGGAGCAACTACAACATGTGGAAATCCCGTATGCGAATTTACATCAAAGCTGTTGGTGAGCGAGCTTGGGCTGCATTGCTGGAAGGATGGACACCTCCGAAGGAAGAAATTCCAGATCTTGAAGATGCTACAAAAATAGTCACGATTGTAAAAGAAGAAGGAAAATGAACAAATGAGGAACGAATGCTGTCAAACTGCAATGCCAAAGCTCTTAATGCGATTTTTTTGTCTGTTGATATTGGTTGTGCTAGTTTAATTTCAAGTTGCTTTGAAGGAAGAGAAGCCTGGCTTATCCTACAAGCTAAATGTGAAGGGCCAGCTAGCGTACGAAAGACCAAAATGAGACTTATCACTACCAAATTTGAGAATCTCCGTATGGCCGAGGACAAAACAATCACCGAATACTTCGAAAAGATGGTGACCATGGCGAATGATGCTCTCGCACTTGAAGAACCTATAAGCAATGAAAGAATGGTAAGCAAGATGCTCAAATCCCTCCCTGAAAGATTCAACTACAAAATTTCAGCCATTGGAGAGGCCAAAGATTTGGAAATTGTGGAGATTGGTGAACTGGTAAGTATTCTTACCACATTTGAAATGAATTTGAATGAACAAAAGCAAGTCTACAGGGGAAAAAGTATCGCACTTCATGCTGGAAAGGAAACAGTCGAAAGCATGTTGAGTACACCAAAGTTTGATCTCGAGGTGTCAGACGATGAATTGCTAGATGAAGAACATCCCAATCTGGTGCTCCTAATAAAAATGTTCAATAAATTCATGAGATCCGTGAAGAAAGGAAAAGGTGAATCCAGCTAAAGGAGGTTCAAGACTACAACCTCCGTGCCTTCAAGTGCCTCGAGTAGCTCAACCACATCCTCCCGTAAGAGTGACAAATACTCCAAAAATGGTATTAATCCTTTTTCTGAAAGTTCTACTTTCGATAATGTCAAATATCATGGATGTTCTGGAATGGGTCATTTTGCTAACGAATGTCCAACTATGCTAAGAAGAAAGAAGCTAAACTTTAACACCACCCTCAGTGACCACTCTGACACTGATGAGGATGAGGAGCTTAAGAGAAATGAAGATGGAAATAATCTCACCATCGTACCATGTGATGACTCAAATAACTGGTACAATGCTTCTAACTCTGACGTGTCAATGTCTGAGTATGTTTCAGGTCAAAGTAATGAGGAAGAAAGAAACTTTGTCACTACACCAAATGAAATGGAGAAAGTCAGTGAACTCTTTAACATTGTGGATAGACGATGTGAGGAACAAAGACAGGAGATTGAAAGGCTTAATGAAGAGAATCAGTCCTTAAGGAGACAGCTTATGAGATTGGAAGTTCTGCTCACTCGGAGGGACAAAGATGTAAGCCATCTCAAGAACAAGCTGAAGGAGGTTGATTCTGTCTTTGACAAAATCAATCTTGGACGTGACACACTTGATGAGATCCTTGCCACTAAGACATCAAATGGAAGTGGACTTGAGTATGAAGATCAAACAACTCCCAGTTCTAATCTTTTTGATCCTCAGAACATGATCAAATTCACAAAGGGGGAGTCTGACACTAGAGTGTCAAACAAAAAAGAAAAGTCAAAGAAGTATGTGTGTCATTACTGTAACAAGACAGGTCACATCAAGCCTTTCTGTAGGAAAAGAATTGCAGAAGAAAATCCGAAAACATGTTCAAGTTGTTTTGTTGTCTATACTTCTTTAAAGACTAACATTGCAGGTAGATGGTACTTTGACAGTGGCTGCTCCAGACATATGACCGGTGATCGATCATGTCTGTCAAACTATTCAGAAATTTGTGGCGGGTCAGTCACATATGGAGGAGGAGCCAAAGGAAAGATTACTAGCAAAGGAACACTAAATGTACCAGACTTTCCAAAACTTCAACATGTGTTGTATGTGGAAGGTCTCACAGCAAATTTGATTAACATAAGTCTACTTTACGACGATAGGATGGTTGTCAAGTTTGACAAGGATGTTTGTGAAGTATATGATAAGTCTAACAAATGTGCTATGTTTGGTATTAGATCCTCAGATAACTGCTATCAAGCTGAACAAGAAGGGATATGCCTGGTGTCAAAGCCTGACGAAGCTAATCTGTGGCACCAAAAAATGGGACATGCAAGTACTCATTGCATTCAAAAGCTACTCAAAGCTGATGCAGTCAAAGGAGTCCCTAACTTAAGGTTCAATCCTGACAAAGTTTGTGGTTCATGCACAAAAGGTAAACAAACACGTACATCTCATCCCGTCACTAATTCTGTTAACACAAGCACATGCTTTGAATTACTTCACATGGATATGATGGGACCTATTAAAGTTGAAAGTATAGGTCGAAAGAAATATGTGTTAGTATGCACTGATGATTTTTCTAGATTCACATGGGTTGAATTCTTGAGAGAAAAGTCTGAAGCCTTTGATCACTTTAAAAAGCTGTGCAACAAGTTCAAGAAACTCTATCACTCTTGTGTCATACGGATTCGAACAGATCACGACAGAGAGTTTGAGAACGAAAGTTTCAGCCAATTTTGTGAAAGAAAGGGTATTTCTCATGAGTTCTCAGCACCCAAGACACCACAACAAAATGGAGTGGTTGAAAGGAAGAATCGAATGCTTCAGGAAATGGTGCGGGTTATGTTAAACTCAAAGAACCTTGCTTAAAGGTTATGGGCTAAAGCTATCAACACTGCATGCCATTTGATCAACAGGGTCTATCTTCGTCCTGGAACAAAGACCACTCCTTATGAGATCGTGAATTATTAGAAACCTAACCTGAAGTACTTACATGTTTTTGGTTGTCTTTGTTACGTGTTGAATGACAGGGATTACCTTACCAAACTGGACCCAAGGAGCAGTAAAGTCCTATTTCTTGAGTATGCTAGCAACAGCCGAGCCTATCGAGTGTACAACCTTGACACTCAAACAATTTAGAAGTCAGTCAATATTGTGTTTGACGAAGCTGGATCTCTGCTTGAGAAGATAGATGAACTGGATGCATCTCATCTCATTGAAAATTCTGGAGAACCTTCAAACAGTGATCAGTCAACCACAAATCAAACTGCACCTGACTTTGACACGGATGATCACTCTGACACCCCAGTGTCAAACCACGACAAAAGGTACCCTCCTCTGAAGATAAGGAAGGACCATCCCACATCTCAGGTAATTGGGAGTTTGACAGAAGGTATCCAAACTAGGAAAAAAATTCGGTTAATTATCGAAAAATGGTCATATCTGTGTGTTTGTCTACAAGGTTTAATCTCTTACACTCATTTTGTTATTTGTCTCTAACTGAACCAAAAACTGTCAAAGAAGCTCTTGTAGATGAATTTTGGATTAAATCCATGCAAGAAGAACTAAGTCAATTTGAATACAATGATGTTTGGGAGCTGGTTCCAAGGCCGAAGGATAAAAATGTGATTGGAACCAAGTGGATCTTCAAAAACAAGACCGATGAAAAGGGTAATGTTGTGAGAAACAAGACGAGATTGGTTGCTTAGGGTTATACGCAGGTTGAAGGCATTGACTTTGACAAGACGTTGACTCCTGTGGCACGGTTATAGTCAATCCGACTCCTTATTGCCATTGCTTGTGCTACTGATTTCTCCCTATATCAAATGGACGTTAAAAGCACCTTTTTGAATGGAATCCTGGAAGAGGAAGCCTATGTTGAGCAACCCAAAGGGTTTGAAGATCTGTCAAAGCCTGATTATGTCTACAGACTCAAAAAGGCCCTCTACGGCTTAAAACAAGCCCCTCGTGCATGGTATGTTAGACTCACCGAATTCCTACTGGATCTGAAGTTTGTAAGAGGTAATGCTGATAAAACTCTTTTTGTTAAACATATAGGTAATAGTTTTATTATTGCTCAAATTTATGTAGATGATATTGTGTTTGGTGCTTCTGATGTAAAACTTGTTGACGAGTTTGTCACCAACATGTCAAACATGTTTCAAATGAGTATGGTAGGAGAGTTAAATTATTTTTTAGGTTTGCAGATTATGCAACATCAAGATGGAGTCTTTATATCTCAGTCCAAGTATGCGTTAGGTATTGTTAAGAGATTTGGTCTAGATCCTGCTAAACACATGAAAACACCTATGGGAAGTAGTGATAAACTGTGTAGGGATAGTTCTGGTGTCAAAATTGAACCTATTCTTTACCGAAGCATGATAGGAAGTCTTCTATATCTGTCTTCTAGTCGCCCAGATATCCTCTTTAGTGTTGGTGTATGTGCTAGATACTAGTCTGATCCTAAGGAGTCACACCTCAAGGCTGTTAAAAGAATATTCCGATATATCTCTGGCACACCCAATATGGGACTTTGGTACACAAAGAATTCTGGCACTAATATTGCAGGTTATAGTGATGCGGACTGGGTAGGTGATGTGGATGACAGAAAAAGCACAAGTGGTGGAGGATTTCTAGTTGGTGCAAACCTGGTGTCATGGTCTAGCAAGAAACAAAACTGCATATCACTGTCAACGGCTGAAGCTGAATACATCTCAGCAGCTAGTGGATGCACTCAACTTCTATGGACGAGGCAAATGCTAGAAGACTACGGTTTACCTTCTGAAACTCTGACACTTCTGTGTGATAATGCTAGTGCTATTGAAATTGCTAAAATTCCTGTTCAACACTTACGCACTAAGCACATGATATAAGACACCATTTTATTCGAGACATGGTTGAAAAAGGTTTGATTACTTTAAAGTTGGTGTCAACAAAAGAACAAATTGCATATATTTTCACAAAAGCTCTAGACTTTGAGAGATTCTCATACTTGAGAAGATCTCTAGGCATGTGTAACCCCCCTGCCTAAATGGTTGTCAGTGTGTGACTGCTTGTCTATCTTTGACTCTGGGATGTTAAACTTTGTGCCTGCTTTGTCGATTATTTGTCCAAGTTATAAAACTGAGAGATACAAGAGTGAGATCTCAAAGATATAAAACTTGGTGATTGTGTCCTATTAATTTTTCAAAATAACTAAAGTACTATGGACAAAATGTTGCTAGAACTCTGATCATATGGAAATAAAGTTTATTTGAGGAATTAATGGGCTGAATTTCCTTTGTTTCTCATCTAGTACTAAAGATTAGATGTGATTAGGCACACAATCTTTGTGGAAGGAGTAATGATAATGTTTATATCGACTCTTTGTAACTTTAACCCTTCAGTATCAAACTAGTTAACAGTCATCATACTTTAAATCTTTTTGAGCTTTTATTTTTTCCTACAAATTTCTTTTTAGTTGTTGCGATTTTTAAGGTTTTTGAATTTTAAATAACCTTGTCTGATTTAAATTTTATCCTAGTTTTTAGTAATTAGTTTTTGTTTAAGTTAATCTTTTGTTTGTTTAAATTATGATTCATCCCCTTAATTTTCGGAGTTATTGTTTTTCTCTTCTATCTCTACTTAAGTGATTCATGCATATCACTATTCACATAAGTCACACGGGAATCAAGGCTTCTTCCCCTCCACACAAACCATTCATCTTCTCTCTCTCAAATCACTCGCACCTCTCTCTCTCTCTCTCAAACCTCTCACATCTCTCAATACACTCCCATGGCCGACAAAAATATCCAAGATCTCTTAGCCAAAACACTTGCCTCGACGGACGGTGCCAAAATCTTACAACAGCAGCTGGAAAGCCAAATGGAGAAAGCTACTCAAGCCTCTACCTCTCAAACCAACATCAAACGTACTACCTCTGAACCCTTGACCACTCCACCATCTACCTCTGAAATCACTCCACCACTCACCATCGAACCTACTCTACCACTCACCGCCGAACCTCTGAACCCTCACACCTTTGAACCCATATCTACTCCTATCTCTACCCAAGAGCCAATCTCTGAAACTCCCCAAAACACCTCTCCAACAAAATCACAAAATCCCGACTCACCTTCCTTACTATCCAAAGAAGAATCCGACAAAGCCTTAGATGAGGAGACCAAGAGAATCCTGAAAGAGCCCTTCCTCAACCCAGATTCAGGATCTTAACAACCAGAAGCCTTCGACACCCTAACTCTGACAGTTGGGGATGTGAACCCGGAGGAAGTTTTTCACGAACCTCCGCTCTGCTTTGCTCTACCCGGACAAGAAGGGTTCCCACTTGATGCTGATCAACCAGGGAATCTTAAGCTGATCTCCGATGCCGTCCAACAACTTGAAGGAAAGATACCTGAACAAAGGTCTGAAAGAATTTTTGAAGAAACTCTGATGAAGGAGCACAAGAAGCATGCCGCAACTCGAAGAAAGAAGGTGAAGCCAAGGAAATTTCAGAAGAGTCTCACGGATACCCCTCATGTGTTCATGAAAGCCGATGATTTGCCGGAGCCATCTTTGAAGTATGACAACGTCGTGTCAGACTACCAGTCTGGTGATTTGGATAGTTCCGATGAAGACTTTAAGATGGATCCTCAAGAACCCGAAAAAACTGAAGAACATGCTGATTCAAGTGGTGAGAAACCGGAAAAAAATGAAGAAGCTCGAAGGAGCAAACTCTGTAAAGAAAAGCAAGCCAAAGCTGAAGAAATCAGTGTCAAAGTCTACCAAACGCCGTGCAAAATATGATTCTCCTGAACGATCTGAAGCCCAACAGTCAAAGAAGACTAAGATTAAACAATCTGAGTCCATGGAGCCCTCATCCCCGAAAGGAAAAGGTACTCCGTCCTCCTCTGACGAAGATTCTGATTATGATGTTAGTCGATCATATTCTGTGAAGTATTATCCTTGCCTTGCTAAGTCGCTTAAGGTACTTTACTCTAAGAGGGAGTTTAAGATTGAGAAAATGATGGATAATGCTATGTTTTCGAAGTTTGGGTTAGACTTATTTCTTAAGAGAAGGGGCCTCTTAAAAACTGTGACTGAATTTACTTCTTTTAGTCGTACTTTGGTTCTTGAATTTTTTGCCAACATGTTGAAAGACGAGGTGTTCTAGTCTGACAAACACAAGTTTGGGAAGTCCTTTGTTAGAGGGAAGGTGATTAGGTTTGATCCTGATTCTATTAATGCATTCCTTGGGTTGAAATATGAAAATTTTGAAGCTTTGCCAAAGTCTGCCGAGAAGGATTTGGCTGAGGAACTGACCGGGGGAAAGTCAAAGACTGGGGTGACCAAAATGCCTGTTTCAACTATGACTAGAAGTACATGGCTCTGTTCAAAATATGTGTGTAATAGGTTTCCAAACAAGAACCTATCGGTGGTTTCCCAGGAGCAAGCTGAACTTCTCTACGGGGTTGGAACTGGCCTTCCCTTCAACTTTGGCCAAACAGTGTTTACTAACATTTTTCATGCAGTGTCAAAGTCAGATTCCACTTACCTGCCACAACCTTGCCTTCTCCATGCGCTTATTGTATCTCAAGGTGTTACTCTGTTGGAAGAAGAGTTGAAGTCCGATCCCATCCCTCTGGTCTTTGAGCAATCCTTGACTAGAAAGGGTGACACACGGGTCAAAGACTTCCCAGTTGTGCCGAGTGATAACTCTGAGGATGAAGATGTGAATGCCGGTACTTCCTCCCAAGATCGAACTTCCAAGATCCACCAAGCCAAGAGGCTTCTCAAGAAAGCTCTGAGGTTACTGCAGGATACGGATTAAAGCTTCCCCACTGTGTACCATTCAGGGGGAGACATGGATCTAGGAGGTAAGTTGGAGTCTGCCGTTGGTGCATGGATGATGGATCACCTACCCTTTTAACAGTCTACTTTTTCTTGCTATAAACAATTTTACTTTATGTTTGGTTTATTAAGTCATTTTTGGTGTTGCTGGATATTTAAGATTAAGTGGGAGTTCTTACAACCTCTGTAATCTTTGTTTTTTACTTAATGCAATATTTCTATTTTGCTTATGGATGATCCATACTTTAATTCGTTTATTATGGTTGCACCATATAAATCTGTGTGGCTTTGAATGCTGTTTGTGTTATGGATGATCCATATGGAATGGTAACAGGTCGGATAAGCTTAAGGGGGGCATTGTGAAGTGTCGAATTAGTAAGTTTGACACAACGTTGTCAAACTTACCTCTCATTGACACTTTGGTGTTAATCTTATCCAAGTCGGTTCAGGTTATGTATAACTTTGACACTCTCATGTTAGACTTCCGAATCTGTTTGTTACAACTAACTCCTATTTTATAAGAATCTAATATATATCTGTTTAGTTACGTTTTTGCAGGTCCTAAATATTAGGGAACGACTATATTATTGTTATTAACTATATTTAATTATATTTTCTTATTTATTCTTGTTTCTAAATAATAGGGAGCACCTCCACTTACTTATTAGCCTCCACGTGAGTTTGTGGTTTTTGTGTTTTGTAGCATGACCAGGTAAAAGAAGTGGAAGAGGACACGATCCATTGCCAAGTAGTGGAAAACGTGTACGAGTGCTCCAAGTTAAATAAATAGAAGACAAAGAATACTAGAGACGTGGGGATTATACGAATCTACACACGAGAGTTCTCAAAGGCTGATTCACTCTCTATCATTCATCAAGTGCACGAAGCCCACTATCTAGTTGTGGAATCCATCTCCAGAGAGTGAATCCTACGGTGGTGGAGCAGTTAGGTTGTATTGTGTTTATTTGTGTGTGATAGCTTTCGTAGAAATTGTTCTAAGGAGTGAAGTTAGAATAATTTCTATCTAGTTTAGTATTTTGTTCTTCACTTGTAAAAACTTTGTTTTGAATAGTGAAAACTATTTTGCCGTGTGGCTCTCGAGGGTTTATACTTTACAAACCTTTGAAAAATTTATTTCGCTGTGTCAAACTCTTTTAAAGTTTGTACTTTGACTTTCATGTGTCAAACATTTTATTTACTGTATCTTTGACTCCATTATGTTAAACTCGGGCACTAAATTATATCAAGACTGAAGCTTACAAGTTCGAAGTCCATCCAGACAAAGATGCGGACTAAGACAGAGTCCCAACTCTCAATTTTAATTAAACTCAACAAGTGATATCAGTTTCTCCTCACTTTGCTCAACAAAACTGATTGGAGAAGTAGCGAATGTAAACTGAGTCCAAGCTCTCAATTTTTCTCATGTGACAAGAAATTCCACAAGTGGTACCAGTTTGATAAGACATTCTAAGTGGTATCAGTTTTTCCTCCGCAAAACTGAATAGAGATGTAGCAGATTAAAGTTGAGTCCAGGCTCTCAACTTTTGTGAAAATTAAGAATGATGCCTAAGTCTGAGACTGACGCCTAAAGGAACTCAGACTTGTCCTATCAGCCCAAAGTCACTTATGGGTGGGATTCTTGAAATCCATTATCGTTTATGCGACACACAACATTAAATCTTGAATTTAATGCAAAAGCGTTGGAGGACAGTTGAAGAACAATCAAAGGTTAAATGGGTACGCGTCACATCAGTTGCACCAAGACTAGAGGACGTAGCCACGTCAGTGACCCACGACTCCAGTCGTAGGTCAAAATGATTTCAACCATCACAATAATCCTTGACCTTTGATCACCACGCTCCTAGTTTAATCTGGACCATCTAAACTGGCGATCACTGTTCTGCGCACCCTTTAAATATGGTTTCCCTTCCATCGAGAGAAATTTTATTATCTCTTGAATCTCTTTGAGCATTTATTCTACCAAACACTTTCTTCAAACATTCTCTGCAATTTCATTAGATATATTCTAATCATTAGTATAAAATGGCAGAATCCTCCCACACTATTGGATCTTCGAACCTGCTACTAGTTTTAGAGATCATAACAAATTTTCTAAAACATGAACCATCTTTCAATAGGATCTACCATGTCTAAGACTTTGACACATCTATTCCATACGCTAGACTGTAACCATTTCCAGGAATAAAGAACAGAGGGCGAGGCTGACCTATGTGTAGCAGAGGGCTATGCAGGTTCAAAGGAGAAGATTCTTTATCTTCCCTTGGTGGAGAAACATTTTGGATCAAAACTCATAGCTATCCTAACCATAGAACGACTACTGCAATACCTGACCGCCAAGCCGGAGGCTTTCCGCCCACACATGGTTTCAGAATTCTTCGCCCGTGCCATGATCGCCAAGGATGAATCTCAATTAATCACCTGTAGTTTTGGCCAGAAGCTCCAAGTCGATCCTGTTCTACTGGCCAACATCTACTCCTTAAGGAATGAAGGCCCATGTATTTAGAAAATGATAGGACTGCCATGAAGAATGAAGAAGTAAAAGAAAACTAGAAATCTGGAAACTCCAACTCCCAGCTCGATGAATTTTACAAGATGTTGTATGATATAGTCATCGAAAAGCTGTAGTGTGAGACTGGCTTGCATTTTGAGCACAGCCTTAAGAAATTTTCGTGATGATGGCCCTAGATGACGAAATCAAGGGAAACTGGGTAGAGTTCATCTATGGTCGTCTTCTGGAGAATGTGAAGCGTAATATCAAGATCGACTATACATTCACCCATGTCATCAATTTCCAGCTAAAGATGAGTCATCTTCTGGAAGCCCTGATACTCGAAGAAAAAATTGATATGGGCGAGGCTTTTCTTGGGACTGATTACATTCGTGTCCACCAAGTCCCAGAAAAAGCCTATCAATTACAAGAGGTAAAGGTACTTGACGGGGAGGAAGAAAGAGGATCCAGAGGATCCAGTCTCTGAGGATGAGGCCCCCAAAGGTGTTGAAGGGGTTATTATCCCGACCGTTGCTCAACAACTCACCGAGGAGCAAAAGGCCGAACTAGCCAAGATGGCCGAGGTGGAAACATGCTTCAAGCAGATGGTGGAGTGCATTGCTCCCAACATAAAAGCTGGAGCTGAAGTTGTGTTACCTACCGCACTTCAGACTAAGGCTGACAAGCTAGTCTCGAAGAAGCCTAATAAGCCACCCCAGAAGAAGAAGAGGACTGAAAGTCCCAGTTCTGGAAGAGGTGATGCTTTTAGAGGATCGGCTATCCAAATCACCATTCCAACTCCTGATAGCCGCAAGGAGCAATTGGCAAAGATGACTACGAAGAGGAAGAAAACCCAGGCCAAACTGGAGGCTGAGGCCAAGATGAAGGAGAGGAAGAAAAGGAAGCTTGAGGTTGAGAGTACATGAGCCCGAGCTCAGAAAAAAGCTGAGTAAACTACCTTGGCTGCCAAGCTGACAGCTCGCGATGAGGCTTTCAAGAAGGTTAACGCAGAAACAAGGGCGAAGAAGAAGCAGGAGATGGCAGATATCATTGTCAGATCAATTAAAGGAAAAGCTCATGCAACTGAGGCTGATACTACATTTATTTTGGATGTTCAGGAAAACAAGAAGCTGACAATTTGAGAGCCAGTTCTGGCTTCTCTTACAAGCTTCTCTGACATCATGTCGGATGAAACATTCAATCGCTTGTTGGAGGAGGTCAATCACGATGTTGATGTGATTGACCTCATGGAACAATGTGAAGAGGCAAAGCAGGCAGCGACATAGGGGGAAGCTGACCAGGCTCAGACTGAAGCAGAAGAAGTGCGGGCAACCACCGTTGCAAAACTGGTGGAATCTGAAGTGCAGAATGACTTGGTGGAGGTTCCTGCAGTGCAAGGGGTTGCAGGGACATCTGAACTGGTACCAGAAACTCTTAATCCAAATTCAATCTTTCAGTATAGGAAAAGGGCAGCACACAGTGTAGGGGGAAGCAGAGGCTGATGCCCATGAGTCTGAGGTTGGTGAAGATGATGAGATTTCTGATGAGGAGTTGGAGAGGCTGCTAGAGACCAAGGAGGAACGACTAGCCGTGGTGAAGGCACCACATCCATAGAACTCTTGCCTGATGCCCGCTGATTGAACCCCAACTGAGCTTTCCATGTATCTTGTTCCTTGGTCAGGCTGCCACATCCCGATTTTTCAGCCCAGAGGATTCACGACTGGTATCCTCCTCTCCATAGACTTGACGAAGAGAATGATGCCATCTTCCTTTGGGCCAACTCTTATCTCTGAATGTGTGGAGAATCAGGTGGACAGGGAGATTCGATGAAAATATCCTAAATACCTTAAAGACTCGTCCATTCTGATGCAGGAATTTTGAAGGAGGAGGATTTATGATTTTTGCACTCATCAGCTTAACCACGAAGAGCGTGCTGTTTTTAATGCCCGTCTGGGGCTTACATTCTGGAGATCTGAAGAGATATGGGTTGATGAATGGATAGGACTCGAAAACCCGTGGTCCAGGCAATTCGCAGTCAAGTTGATCAAGAAAATATTCAAGAAACAATGCTTACAAACTAAAGACTAGGATTGAAGGGCTCCCACTAAGGAAGAAACTTATGGGCCCATTTCTCTAACTTAGGCGGACTATCTATGGTTCTAAACTGATATACAATATTTCCGAGCTGCAGCTGAACATAGAGCTTCCACCCTTGAGGTCTACCCCTTTTGCTGTTGATGCCGTGCAGCAGTGAACTAGTGCACATGGCGAAGGAAGAGCAGATAACCCAAGCTCGTGATTCTCGAGAAGAAGAGAAGAGGAGATGGTGGATAGCCTCGGCCGACTCTCAAGTGCCTATCATATTAGGAAATCCAGATATTGAGTGGCTAGTTGAAGTTGCTGTTGATGAACAACCCTCTTCATCCATCAGTCTCTCTGGAGCTACACCCATTGACAATGATCAGCTCCTGGCCCACATTAATAATGTTCTTGTAAAACAAGTCCGAACTCAAGTAGAAGTGGCCAAGGAGGCTCAGACCAAATTCATTGAGGATAAGATGGACACGGTGATCTCTACTGCGACCACATTTTTGGAGATGGTCAAAGAGGGGGAAGAGCTCAAGAGGAAGCAAGACGAGGAAAGAAGGAAGGTAGAGGAAGAGAAATTGAGGATACAAGTTGAAGATATGAGAAGGAGAGAGGAGCGTGAAGAAGCAGAAAGGACAAGGTGCGAAGCTGACAAACCTGATTGCCTACTTGGTTGACATTGCAAAACTCGCAGGCTCCTCCTCAGGATCAAAATGACTTGTCCTCTTCCAAATCTAAATTGCTTTATCTGGTTGTCCTCATTTTTTTCGTAACGTGGCTCTTCTCACTTATGTAAATTCTCTGTATATACTCACAGTTAGTTTTCCCTATATCTGTAAATGTACTCATCATTAATGGAAACACTGACTTGTTGATGACAAATTCTTTTTGTCCAACAAAAGTCATTGTTTTAAAGCTGAACTTACACAATCCAGTGTAAACAAGCATCGTTTCGTCTTACTTATGATTTTTCTCCGCTTTACCTTGAAAATTTTCTAATTGAGCAATATCTCTCCCATTTTAAGGGGAAAGATTCTATGTAGAGTAGGCTGAGTCTATGGAGGTGCTGTCCATGAGTTTAAAGTTTGATAGATTACACTTGTAAGAACTTGAAAAGTTAGACTTTCTTCCTTGACCATCGAAGAGTGTCTATAGTTGGTTAGATGACTTTGACCACACTAAAAAGGGGGAAATTGTTAGGAAATTTGTTGTTAGAATTTCATTATTTATTTATGTTTTGGTGGTCAAAGAGTCAAAATCCATAACCAGTCTAGATGCCTCAAGATTAGCTTCAGTTTGATTTTAAATGCATAGTCCTGTAATGTCTTTTATCAAGCTGTAATTGAAGCAGATCGAAAATAGACTGAAGAATCAGTCTGTGATGTGCAAAAGACTCAAATAGACTGAAGTTCAGTATGGAACTAATCAATCTGGGTCTTATAGAAATTGGCGAGTTTAGGACTACATCAAATGGAACTAATCAGTTTGGGACTGGCCAGTCAAGAGCTTACCAGTCCAGGATATCAAACGTTCCAGTCAGGGGATCGATGGCGAACTAGTGATGATGTCAGCCAACATGGACTTGCCAGCCTGATGACTGCAGCATGAAATTCTAGTTCAAGTCCCCACGCATAGAGACAAAGAGAATTGTCTGAGGAATGGTGCTGACAAGATCAGATTTAAAGGATAGGTTTAGATTTCTCGGACTGATCAGTCTTGATTCCTCGGACTCATCATACTTCCGTTATGACAGAAAGGTGAACAACACTATCCAAACCTGCCACGCAGAGAATAAAAACATCGGATTGGACAAACATCTGATGTGTCTAACGTAACCAAGATTAGAATCTCAACACCATCCCTTATAAATAGACAAAGACCTCAAAAGATTCAACATACCTAACATCGAATTTTCAAGCTGGCTGGAACTCGGTAGAATTTCTTATTCACAAGTTAGAGGCTTTCCTAAAACTTTCCATGTGTCACCTTTGTGAACACGAAATTCAGAATACTTTGTTCTTGAGTTATTCTTGGTGTTCTTTCTCTCCAAGAAAGAACATAATAATCAAGTACGCTCTGTACTTTGAATCTAACGAGCGTTCTAGCCCGCAAGATATTAATTCCGAGGAGAACTTTAAAGACTCATTCCAGCAACGAGGAGGTTGTGTGGTGTGCCCACACTCCGAGAAGCGGAAAAATGAAGGACGTACAAAGGACCAGGTGAGTGAGCTAGTGGATCGGTGGACGAGGCATTCATCGAGTAGCGATAGATCGTGGGAGCACCTAGTATTCAATCACATAGTGGATTACCAGACTTGTGTGTGAAGAGTGGACGTAGGACCTTTTGGTGTCCGAACCACTATAAATCCTTTGTTGTTAATTGCTTTTTTGCATTTTAATTTACGTTCTTTAAAACTCAACACTCAAGTGTTGAAGTATAAATTGAAACTGACTTAACGACTATTTGCACTTAAGACTAAAATTGAGCTTTAAATAAACCAAACCGAGACTGACACTCAGTTTATATAAGTGCAAGTCTATCATTAAATTATTCCGTTGTGCAACAAACTTAAATTTTGAAATCCAGGACCATCAAATTTAATTCTACACAAATATCATATTAATTTCTTATGCCCATCAACGTTTATCTCTCTTTCACTCTTCAAAAAATCAACTAAATATATATATGTAAGATTTTTTTTTATCTCAAAATAAAAAATAACAAAAAAATGTACCACTATACATTCATCAATTTAAATGATTAAAACATTTTATTATTATTTTTAATTAATATTGAAACATGTTTCATTCTATTATTGTTATAATTTAACATCATGATTGTCTATTACAAACAGTCGACACTAATATAATTATATAACTTTAGTTTAACTAAAAAGTATAATTTTATATACTTAAGATATAATGTGATAGATATAAATGTTAATGATTTAATGTTAGTTCCTTGATCAAAGTTAAGCGCATGCGGAAGCGATTAGTGAATGTGTGTGTCCGATTAGATTATCAGTTGACTCTCAAGGATTTAGTTGTCAGTTGAAATGCTTAACTTAGGCCAAGCTGTTAAGAGTTCAGTTCCAATTGTACTTCAATATGTTTTAGTTGTTAGGTTTTTAATTAGTTGATGAGTGCAGTGTAATGGTAATTACTGAAAGTAGGTAAATAAAACAAATGTTTATAGTGGTTCTGAAGTCAAATGTTCCATTATTCTGTTAGGAAAAATTCCTACCTACTGGATTGTTTTGAGGTGCCAAAAGATTGTATAAATGCCACCAGTTTAGAGGGTCTCTAGAATAACTCTAGTTTGTGTTAAACTTGTAAAGTCCTGTTTAGAATTTTCTTTGATTTGTAACAAAGCTGATCAAGATGAACTGAATTCGGATCTAATCCACCAGTTCAAGATGCACAATGAGTGAGAAAAAAATGAGCTACCAATTTGGAAGCTGATGTCACAAGATTGGACGTCACCAATTTTCAAGCTCAAGAAAATCATCCAATTATTAGTTCCTCGGACTGACGAAGAGTCGTTCGGACACAAAGTTGCCGAGTCAACATCCCGTGTTAGAAATGGACGGAGCAGGTGCAGAAGCTCGGAAAAAGCACCATGTCCTTTGAAGAAGAGAGGCATCAGACTGAACATATTCCAAAATGTCTCTAAACAAATACATTTTGACACCGCTCCTACTTTATCTATAAATAGACAAAGTATCCAAATATGAGTGGTTATCGATTCAGTGACATAAGTCAAATACAAATCACAACAACCAAATCAACTGAAACCATCAACAGAAAACTCTTGCAAAATCATCGTTACTCTCAGGTTTTTTTATTTTTGAGGCTTTTCATAAGCTCACCTTGTGCCAACTTTGGACATGAGACTCGTAGCCTCTTAGCTTGAGGTATCTCTTGGTGTTCCTACTCTCTAAGTAAGAACACAACAGTTTTTGCTCATCACCAAGCAGGAACTATCACGGGCGTCTAGCCACCAGTTCGACATTTTGGGGAAGAACTCTATAGCTTCCAACATCCATAGGAGGAGGCTACATGGTATGCCCACACTCTAAGCCTGCGAAGCTAGAAGGAAGACGAAGGTCTGGGCGAGTGATCTAGTGGACTAGTAGACATTGGCATCTACGAGATAGCTATGGATCATAAGCTCTTTGTATTCCTGTAAAGCTTAGTGATTTCCAGACTTTGGGACTTTAAGCTCTGAACCTCTATAAATCCTTTTTCAATTTACTGCTTTATTTATTTTTGGCAAGTATTTAAAACTCAACACTTTGTTTGTGTTGAGTATATCTGAAATTTAACTAACCTCAAACTTACTAAACAACAAGTTTTCAGAAACTCTAACTGGTGAGCAATAACCAGTTTGAGACTTGCAAGCTTATTTAAATGTTATTTTTGTTGTACATCAACTTTGATCTCGGGACCAATCTCACAGAGGGTTTTGGATTCATACAACCATTCGAAGTTAGTGAGCTACACAGACTAAAGTGGCTAAGATATGATCCCGAGGATGTCGCGCTAGATGATGTTGTTAATCCAGAATGAACGAGGCATGGAAGTGCTCTACTTACATGCTACATTTCCCAATCAGAGCCAATGAAGATTGGAGAAGCTCTAAAACTGTTGGATTGGATCAATGCGATGCAAGAAGAGATTTTGGAGTTCACCCGCAATAATATTTGATATTTGGTGGAGAGGCCTACTCAGCAATCAATGATAGGAACCAAGTGGGATTTCAAGAACAAGCAATATCAAGTTGGGAACGTAGTCAGGAACAAGGCGAGACTAGTTGCTAAAGGATACGCGAAGTGTGAATGCTTCAATTTTGATAAGACCTTTGCACCAGTTTCCAGACTGGAAGCTATTAGGCTATTCATAGCCTATGCTGAGTATCACAATTTCACAGTCTATCAGATGTATGTGAAGAGTATCTTTTTTAATAGAGAACTGACAGAGGAGGTGGATGTTGAACAACCTTCTTGTTTAAAGCTAGACACTAAGGTCTACAAGCTGCGGAAGAAGTTATGTGGATTGAAGCAATCACCACGAGGCATTGTGTCAGTTCTTGTTGAAGAATGACTTTAGGAAAGGGAAGATTGACATGAATCTCTTCCTTATCAAAGATGTTGATGACATATTGCTAGTTCAGATCTACATTGATGACATCATCTTCGAATCTAAGAACTCATCTCTCTGTGAGAAGTTCGCCCAAGTTATGCAAAATCATTTTCAAATGAGCATGAAGTGAAAAATGACATACTTTCTAGGACTTCAAGTTCATTAGTTCCCAGAAGGGATCTTCATTCATTAAAGGAAGTATACAAAGGATCTCATCAACAAGTTTTGTCCAAAGAAGACAAAAATGCTCAAAAATCCAACGAGTGCAAGTGTTAGGATCACTACAGATGAAGAATGAGAACCAGTTGATGCAACCAGTTACAGAAGCATCATTGGATCCTTACTCTACTTGACAGCCAGCAGACCCGATATCTCCTACGCTGTTGGAGTGTGCACAAGATTTCAAGCAAATTCGAAGAAATTGCACATGGAGGCTATCAAGATCCGTCAGATATCTAAAGTGCACAGAGTCTCTAGGAATCTGGAATCTTAGATGTGATGAGCTCACGCTTATTGAATACTCAGACTCAGACTTTGGAGCCCGTCGAATTGATCGAAAGAGCACTAGTGGCACTTGTCAGTTTTTGGGTAATAAGTTGATAAGCTATTTCAGTAAGAAGCAACACTCAGTTGCGACTTCAACCACATAAGTTGAATACATGGTGGTTGTCAGTTGCTGTGCGCAAATATTGTGGATCAAGCAGCAATTAAGGGATTATGATTGATATGTGCGTAAAATGACCTATATTTCGATGTTTGTGCATGCATGTTTGTGTTCGTTTTACTCCCATATCGTATGGTTTTTGCTTGTTTTTGTTGTGTTTTCGTGTTTTGTGTGATTTGGATTGTGTGGGATAGGTTTTGGGCATAATTCATCATTTTTAGCTCAGTTTTGGTGGAAAATTGACCGATCTGTGTTGCAAAGGTTGTGAGGATCCATAGCCAGATCGACCGATCCAGAGCAAGATTAACCGATCCAGATTTAGATCGATCAATCCTGGCAGTTCAGAGCCATGGATCGGTCAATCCCTGCTTTGCTCGACCAATCTGCCCAATTCAGAGGCAAATCTCGGTTGATCTTTCAACAGACCGGGCGATCTGGAACAGGCTATTTCGGAAGTTTCTCATTTTCAAAGTATCTCGGGCAATACAATCTCAGACGGAGCGATCCGGGGCTATGCCAACTCATTATAAAAATGAGGAAATTCGCTTTTGTGAGGGAGGTTGGACACTTTGTACATATTTGTGGCGGTTTTCACTCTAAAAAATCAATTCCTACTCACATCCATCCATCAATTGAAGAGGATCTTCATCCAAATCTATCCAATTTATGAAGAACATGAAGAATCAAGTGTAGATCAAGGCCAAGGATCCGAATTGGGGAATTTGCAATTTCCAATCTATATGTAATGGCTAAGTTTTACTTTTCTATTCAATTGCACTTGATCAAAGGTATGTATAGATAAATCCTTGAGGATATTGGTAGATTGAAACATTGCATTAAGATATTGATGCTTGGATTGTTGTTTACCTCCATTCCTATGATTGCACTCACTTGAGCTTTTTCCTAAATCACATAGTGTAGGCAGTAACCAGCTATGTGTGTGTTAGACACCAAAATTGCAGCCAATACGCGGATCTAGGTGTTGTGAAAAGTGTTGATGTATATAAGTTTTGATCCAACCCCTATGCGGAGATTGCTTATAGGTCGATAACCTATGGTCTATTTGGAGTGGAATTAGATGCTATAACGTAACTTTTTGTGTGTTTAATTTCATCTACTCTTGTCTTGTCGGTACAAAGGGAGACAGGAAGTGTAGGATAGGTTGATCATCTTTGAATGGATTAAATGATTGTTTGCATAATCCAAGTCAATTTTTCATAGATTCTATGTGGATATCTTACCAATGTCCTTCGTTCTTCGATTGTAAAACTCAATACCTTGTGTTTATGCTACAATCGCTTAGGAGTATGGAAGTGAATGTTTAGAAGTTAGGGTGAATGTTGTTAGGATGTATGAGTTAGTTTAAGCTTTCATAGTTAGATTTAATTTTTGCCTAGGATAAATCAACACTCAACGACTTATTTCGTACCTAGATACAATCGCAACTCTTTACTACCTAGTACTCTAGCAGGCGAAGGAAGAAGGGCCTGAATTTGACAAATTTTATTCTTGGTTAGCTAGGAGTTTTAATTTGATTGAACTTTTAGCGACATCAAGTTTTGGCGCCGTTGCCGGGGACTTATTAAGTAGGTTGCTAGATATTAGGGAACTTGAATTTCTTGTAGTCTAGGTGTTTGATCTTTTGTTTGTTTGATTGTTTTCTTTAGTTGTTAATTGTTTTGTTGTTGGTTTGGGATTGGAGTTTGTTAAACTCTTGTAGGAGTGCACGACCATAAGATCAAAGGAGCACTCAAGCTTAGAAGAAGGGGAAGCTGAAATGGAGAATCATCGAGGAGTTAACACGGAGAGGCTTGATAATTTACAAAGATAAATGGAGGAAATGAAAGCCAAAATGCTAGAGAGACAAAGGCCACGAAGGACACTCCGAAGTGTGTATGGGAACATGTGGGAAGGTGATTGCCAATGGTTCGACAATGCAAGAGCGTACCATACAATGGAATCCGTAAAAGAAACTAGCAAAGATGATTGGTTGAGAAGTCAAATGGATTCAATGCAAGAAAAACTTAGGTTGTTAAGGAGTTCAAGTGGAAAGAGTGAGGTAGTCAAGGAAAGGACTTGTGAATGGAATTATGAGATACTTGAGAAAACTCCGATGCAATAATCGATCATCGCAAAGCAATGGAGTGAAGCAAAGCAAGATAAGAAACAAACGCATAAAGTGTTACCACAAGGAGATAAAGAGGATGAAAGCACTGAGGAGGAGATGATAGTAAGTGAAAAGGAGAAGAACGATGCTATTGAGAAACCTTCAATTGAGGAGATGCAAAATGTTCCAGCCTTGGTACAACTTTATGAAGAGATAATTTAGGTGTGTTGGTCCCAGATCAGAGTCATTGTGGTGAATAGCAAACAACTAACACACGAATGCAGCGGAAGATTAATGATTATCTTGCACTTAAGTTCTTGTCAAGAATGTTTAGCTCAACGTTGTTCTTAGGGTTTCTTACAGGTAAATACTCTAGCAACTTTCGGTGCTAGGTTTCAAATCACCACAATCAAAGAGTAAGTAATAAAATAGTAAAGAACACACAAGATTTATAGTGGTTCGATCTTAAAGATCTACGTCCACTCCTCAGTCGTATCACTGAGAATTTCACTAAAAAGATATTTGAAGTACAAGGAATCGCCTATCTCTTGTAGTAGGTAGTGAGCTTTCGACCTAGCCACTACAAAGCTATCCTCCGATGCTTCAATCTTTTAGGGTAGCAGCTCCGGCCAAGTTAAGGGCGCACCTTCGTAAAATTTGTCCTTCGCTATAATGGACGTTTTATAGTTCTCTCCTGAACTTTGTCTGGTTTTAGCAATAGCCCGTCGGAGTCAATCCCTTTTCAAAGATGTGACTGCTGGATGCTTCCTTGTATGGAAGGTATCCCAATGATTGGATTCTTGAACAAAGTCAAGGAATCTCTTCAAGATAGTGTCAGATATTTAATGGGGGATACTATGGTTGTTGAGAGCTTTGAATACTTCTCTTTAAGAGAGCTCTCAACTGACTAATCTCTCTTTTGCTTTGTTCGCTTTTGTCAAAGGAATCTCTATTTGCTTTTTGTTTGTTCAGGTGTTTGAATGCGAGAGTATGAGCAGTAGTAGTCGTTGTGTCTTCTCACTGTTGGACTTCTAATTTATATCTGGAGATTCAAACTATGAATCTCCAAACCCGTTAGACACAATGGTCTTCTCCGTCCAAAATGTTTATTTGCTTTTTCTTCCTTTCCGGCATGGTACAGTCACTTTTTACCTACTTCGGGTAAAGCTTTCGTCCTTTGTTGTACCTTTTGTCAGAATGGGCGTCTTTAACAAGTCGTTGCTAAGTATTTCCTTGCTTAGAATTCTATTGGAGAATGCTGGAAATCAGAATGGGCGTCTTTAACAAGTCGTTGCTAAGTATTTCCTTGCTTAGAATTCTATTGGAGAATGCTGGAAATACTCTGCTAAGCCTCTTGATTGTTGAGCTCTACTTAGCAATCTGCTAAGTCATTTGGTTGTTGAGCTCTTCTAGCAATCTGCTAAGTACTAGCGAATGCTGATTCCTTCAGCATTCTACTATCACTCGATCTCTTGGCTTCTGATTGCTATAGCTTTTAGCAATCTCTTCCATAGCAGTGAATGCTGTCTCCTTCAGCATTCTGCTATCTTCAATCTACTGATTGCTAAGCGAATGTCCCTAGCAGTTTTTTCTTCTCACTATGTGATTGCTAGCACCTTAGCAATCACTCTTCTTAGCACATGACTACTTTCTTCCTTAGCAGTCATCCTTGTCTGCTGACTTCTCGAGCAGCTACCATCTGCTGAGAATACTTCTAGCAATCTAATCTAGTACAACTCGATATTTTTCCTAAGCAGGACATTACACGTGAGTTGCTAGACTATGCTAGACTTCAGCAATGATCGACCATACTACTAAGGCTTTGATTCATCAAAACCTTTTACAAATTTGATCTAAGGGAGATTTACAACACAAATTAAGGAATAATTTCCCAACAAGGTGGAATTTATATCGGGAAGTCCAAGTGGCAATTTGGTGATTACCCTTCCTTCACAATTGATAGACATGGTGAATGATTCATATGATTTGATTGAAAAATGAGGTGAAAAGAAGTTGACAATAAATCCAAACGAGAAACAAGTCGAGTCTATAGTAATTTGGATTCGTTTGGATGATGGCTTAAAGATCAAATCAAAGAAGGAATCACCATATTTGATAGTCGAGTTTGTCAAGATATGTAATCCTCCTTGGAAGGATGAGAGGGGTGCAAGGAAAATCTCCATTGACAAGTTGGTTTGTAGATTACTTGGTTGACATGTGCTAGGGGGAGAGTTTTGAGCATGGGGAATGACGAGCACCGTCTACCTATTTTCAAACTTAGTCTCACTTGACTAAGTTTGGGGGGATGTGCCGGTCGCCGGTGTTTCGGTTTACTCTTCTCCACTTTTACCTCCTTCATCTACTTTAGTTTGTTGAATAATTTTCTCCTTTGATGATGGATATAGAAATTGATCTCATTTGATACGATATGATTGATATTTTTACCTGGGATTTGGATGTGGATGAATGATTGATTAATGTCATGTGGAATGTTTGGTGGTACTAGTGGAACAATGCTTGATTTATATAGATTTTAGATTGTGGAATGTGTTAGGAATATTGTTAGACCCCGCCACTATAAACCAATTCATTATCATTGTTGATATGTTTTGGTGGATCAAAGCTATAGCATCTCAGTATCGAGTCAATTGTAAAAAGTCCTGTATAGGAATTAATACTCGAGTTGTAATAGATTTAGAAAAAGAAAGGATTCAGTTTGCTGAAGGAATCAGCAAACTCATTCAATTGCTGAAGACTGCTGAAGATCATAACGACCAGCAATGCGGAGGAGACAACTAGAATGCTGAAGAAGAAGTTCTAGCAATCTGAGGAGACATCCGACGCATAACAAGAAGTCAGCAGACGACAGTCAGCAATCAAAAATCAAAAGAAAGACTACAAGCCGAATATCAGACGGACTACAAGTTACGAGAAAAATCAACTAATCAAGAGGATAGAATAATCATCATGAAGAAAAAAGGGGTTCAGACCTACAAAAGATCCGTTATGACAAATAACGGTTAGAGATAGATGTTACGCCAATCAGAGACAAAGGGACTTGAAGAGTCTTTGTCTACCACAGAAAAAGGAAGCATGCAGATAGGCGAGCATTACCTTTGAGTCTAATGGACAAGATTCAAACGACTGTTTGAATCTTCACCTATAAATAGGTGTCGTCCTTAATTGATTCAAAGGTTCGCGACTTAGTACATACAAAAGATAACAAAAGAGATCAAACTCACTCTCTCTATCACGCAAACTCAACCAAGCTAAGTTCTTCATTGAAGCTTTTTCAAAGCTTTCATAATAGAAGCTCGAAGACCTGCGATGTTTATCTTCAAAAGGTATATTTGGGATTCTTTCTATTCAAGAAAGAATCTAGCAGTCACTATTGCGGTGCAAAAGTGTTTCGTACGGGCTACGCCAACACAAGGATAGGTTCCGGGAAGAACTATAAAACTCCCAGCAGTCGACGTCCGAGGAGAAGGGAGGTTTATCCTCACTATATGGAGCGACATCGGTTGAAGATTGGAGATCGAGGTGCTTGAAGGTGCGCGCTGACCAGACGGAGGAGCTGCTCAACGTTAGAGATCAGGCCTGACCTTGTACTCATTCTTCTAGTGAATTTTCAGTCAGAGGGCTGAAGAATGGACGTAGAACAATTGTTCGAACCACTATAAAATCCTTGTGTGATTTACTACTTTGCTTCGTTATTTATTTTGTTGGTTAAATCTTTTGAAACTCAACACACCAAGTGTTGTAGTATAAACTGCAATCTATCTAACGAATACACGAGCTAAAACATTTAGAAAAACACTTGCTAAGTCGAGACTTTACCAAATCACATGCAAGATAAACATTAATACTTCCGCTGCATATATCGTTACTCTGATTGGGGACCAACAAGTGGAATCAGAGCGGTTGGTCTATACAAACTAGCTGCTTCTGAGTCGCCAAGGACCTAATCCTGATTTTTCTTGCATATTTGTGGTTTTCTGTTTAGCTCAGGTTCAAGAAAATGACGTACAACGCGAAGCTTCCCAAGTTCACTCTAGAAACTTATTCTACCTGGAAAAAAAAGTCAATGATCA
This sequence comes from Plectranthus barbatus, assembly GCA_026898455.1. Lineage (NCBI taxonomy): Eukaryota > Viridiplantae > Streptophyta > Magnoliopsida > Lamiales > Lamiaceae > Plectranthus > Plectranthus barbatus. The sequence goes on from JAPKLW010000085.1 coordinate 478,904, forward strand.
CTCTAATGAACGTGCATCCAGAGATGAAAAGAGTGATTGAAGTTGGACCCATCAAGATCCAGAAGGTGAAGACAAGAGTTGGTGAAAATGTGGAAAGACCAGACGTAATGGTTGATAAGCCACTAGAAGAATGGACTCCAGAAGATCGAGCCCGTGATCAAATAAATTATGTCGCCATGGATCTCATGTTAGGGGCCTTGTCACCTGCTCTAATGGATAAAGCGTTGGAGTACAACAGTGCCAAAGAAATGTGGGACTTTCTCAGCACTCTGGACAAATAATCAGACCAGATGAAGAGAAACAAGCTACAACAATGGGTGGACAGGTATGAATATTTCTATTTGATTCCAGGTGAAACCATCAAAGACATGGAGGCAAGATTCAACAAGATCGTAGCTGAGTTAAAGAAGTTGGGAATGACATATGAACTTCCCGACATGAATTCAAAGATCTTCTCAATATTACCTAAAGAGGATTGGTTCGTCAAAGTAACCAGTGTAAAGGATAAGGATCTGTCAACGATTAGCACCAAAGAAGTGTTCGCTCAACTGGAAGCTCATGAATGGAACATCGCCCAGATCAACAAGAATGAGACTGTTCGCGCTGCGGTCAACATTGAAGAACCAATGGAAGGTGCGACATTCTTCGTGAGGAAATATGGATTGAAGTGGAATCCAAAGAAGCCATTCCACTCAGATAGACCTACTCAGTCTAGTTCAGCAAAAGAGATTCCTTCCATCAGCGGATCTCACCTCAAAGAAGATGAATGCTCCGTGAACAAGCTGGAGGAACAAATGAAGAGGCTTCAGAGGCTATTGTTGAAGGCTAAAGAAAAGAAATGAGATCCCCAGCAGACTTAATCTACGGACAACAAAAACAGCAAGAGAGCACCAAGGACAATCTATTAGTGCAATTCCCCAGATCACCTGAAGTTCAAATGTCCGAAGGTAGATCCAGAAGAAATGGAACGACTGAGAAAGCTGTTTGAAAGACGCGCATCCAAAGCGTTCACCAAAGCGTTGCTAACAAGAACAGAACTACCAGACATCCCAGATTATGATGACGAAAGCTACTCATCAGAAGATGAAGAGGATGTTCTAATGGTGTTCACGGCAGACATCAACGAAGAGCAAACAGGAGAATCAGCTCTGCCAGCCACAACAAACCAGGTAACAGACACTACTATGTCTATTGCTTCAATTTATGAGAATATGCATGATACTGCTGATTCATGTTGTTCAGAAACAGATGAGATTACTATAGAATATCTGTTGAAAGAATTTTCAAAAGTTCATGCATTAAAAGATATTTTAATCAAAGAAAACTCCTCTCTGAAATCTCAACTTTCAAGTTTGACTAGTGAGATTGATAATTCTAGGTCAGCAGATGAGGAACTTTTGAAGTTAAAAAACAAATTTTTCGTCTTAAGCAGTAGCTATGATACCTTGAGACAGGAAAATGAAGATTTGAAAAATAATCACTCCGTGCCAAATGTCTGTCATTGCAAATTTTCAAAAAGCACGAGAGTTTTGGATGATATTTTAAGTATCCAAAGAAGTTCGAAGAACTTTGCTGGAATAAGCTTCGATAGTGAAAAGTCTTATAACGTTGAATCAAGTAAGTCAAAGAAGATTACCTTTGTCCCAGCTACTGGGAAGATTCAGCAGACTGCTAGGAAAGATAAGAGGGAAAAGACTAAGTTAATTGAACAACAGAAATGCTGGTAGACAAATATCCCTCAGCTGACTGCTCGACAAAGATTGAATTTTTGATCTGCTGAGAAAAAGTCAGCAAAGTCAATGTATGTTACCCAGCAGACTGTTCCATCTGCTAGGACGGTTCATACAAATTCTAGCAAGGCCAAGCAACCTACTAAGATTGCAAAGAAGCCAGCATACACTCCGAGTAGGAGGAACACCTACTTAAGGCCAGAGTCTACGTCAAAATGTTTTCAAAAGACAGTGATGGCTTGACACACTGCTTCACATTCCTATGTTGATTATAGAAATTATGCCAAACGTGATGCCAAAAAGAACATCAAAATCACGAAAGTCTGGATGCGCAAGGGAATGATCCAGAGAATTAATCCTGCAGGACCCGTAATTGATCGGGTACTGAAAGTATAACTTCTTTGTTTTGCAGGAACAGAGTTCAGAAAGAAGACTGCCGGGAAAACTTAAATAATGGATCTTAGACAGTGGATGCTCAGGTCACATGACAGGAGATGAAGAGATCTTCACAGAACTTCGCAAGTTCCGAGGAGCCTCAGTCTCATTCGGTGACAACTCTAAGGCCAGAGTAATCGAAAGAGGGTGCATCGAGCAGAATGGAATGCAAATAATCAACATTGCCCTCGTCGATAGTCTCAAACACAATCTACTGAGCATCATTCAGCTAAGTGAAAATGGATATGTTGTTTCCTTCTTTGACACAGGTTGCAAAGTTGCAGATAGAACAACCGGTGAAGTAAAACTTAGAGGAATCAGAAAAGGAGGACTCTACATTGCTGATTGAGAAAGTGGTCAACAAGCATCGTGCTTCATAGCATTTAACAAGGAAGAAACAAACTGGTTATGGCACAAAAGGCTAACGCATCTGAATTTTAAGACCATTAATTATATTGCAAGAAATAACATTGTTGCAGGTTCACCTCAAGAAACTTTCAATAAGGTAGGAGTATGCAGAGCCTGTCAACAAGGAAAGCAAGCCAAAGCGTCCTTCAATTTAAATCCAGAAAAGGCTACTTCAAACAGAATCTTTGAGCTGCTGCACATGGATTTATTCGGCCCTGTGACACCACCCACTGTAAGTAACAAACTGTATACCTTGGTTGTTATTGATGATTATTCGAGGTACACATGGGTGAGATTACTCAAAAGCAAGGATGAAGTAAAGATTGTCCTTTTGGAGCTAATAATCAGAGTTCAAAATGACAAGGAGCTCACGGTCAAAAGGATAAGATCCGACAACGGTACAAAATTTTGCAATGGAGCATTGATGGATTTCTGCGCAAATGCTGGGATAGGACATGAAAGGTCCACTGCAAGAACACCTCAGCTGAATGGCTTCACAGAAAGAAGGAATAAAACACTAAAGGAAGAAGCCGTGCGCACAATGCTTGCCGATAGGGATGTAAGTCAGAAATACTGGGGAGAAAAGGTATTGAATGCCTGTTATACGCAAAATCAAAGTGGATTGAATCTTCGCTTCAACAAGACTCCCTATGAAATATATCATGGTCGTAAGCCTTCTTTAGCTCATCTTCGTATTTTTGGTTCGCCATGTTATATCCATAACAATGGAAAATTGAAATTAAGTACTTTCTCTCCCAAAGCCGATGAAGGAGTGCTCTTAGGATATGGACATTCGTCTCATAAGGGATATAGAGTACTTAATAAGACAATCAAACTTGTGGAGATAACATGCAATGTTATTTTTGATGAAGTTACTTTAGTGCGCAGGACCATTAAAAGCCAAAGGGATGAGTTTCATGAAACCAATGATGTCAACAGGACTTCAGGCTCGAATTCTTCCGAAGCTGAACTGAATGATCCGACTAGGTGTATGAATGAATCATCATCTCTACTGGAGACCTTGACTGATCAATCGACAGTCAAGAGGGCCTATGATGCAATCCGTAATGTTGAGGCCACCATACAATCTCTCGAAGAGCTTACAGATCAACAGGGATCTAGAGGAGATAAGGTTGCTCAACTATCTGAAGATTCCCAGAATGGCGAGAGGTTTACTGAAGACTGCTGCAGATAGGAGTACTATATCAGTAATACAAAGTTCAACAGACAAAACGACAGATGACAATCCTTCAGCAGAAGACGACTCAATAAGGGTAGCAAATAGCTTGGAAACTCTACAACTTTTTGAAGTACAAGTTTCTGAAGAACCCATCGGACCATCCAATAGTCAAGTCATTCCTGTGGAAGAACTCCAAAGACCCAAATGGCTGCTAAGAGATCATCCCACTCAAGCGATTCTAGGAGATATTGCTGATCCAATCCAAACCAGACACAGTCACTACTTGCCTGCTTCATATCACAAGAAGAGCCTACCAAAGTAGCATAGGCACTCAAATCAGCAGACTAGATCAACGCAATGCAGGAGGAACTATCAGAGTTCACAAGGAATCATGTATGGGATATCGTCGATTGTCCAACACATCAATCAGTAATAGGAACTAAGTGGGTATTCAAGAATAAGCGAGATGAAAATGGACTCGTCGTTTGCAACAAGGCCAAATTAGTTGCTAAAGGATATGCGCAGTGTGAAGGAATAGATTTCGACGAAACTTTTGCTCTAGTAGCTCGCTTGGAAGCAATCAAATTATTCCTAGCTTATGCTGCTCATCGTGGGTTCACATTATTTCAAATGGACGTCAAGAGTGCATTCTTTAATGACGAATTGAAAGAAGAAGTCTATGTGAAACAACCTCCAGATTTCGAACGAGGAGACAAAGTTTACAGACTAAGGAAAGCTCTCTACGGACTTAAGCAAGCCCTAAGAGCTTGGTATGAGACGCTATCACAATTCCTACTGAAGAACGGGTTCAGGAAAGAAAATATCGACATAATACTATTCTTGATCAAAGATGCTGAGGATATCCTAATTGTCCAAATCTACGTGGATGACATCATATTTGGTTCAAGAAATTTTGGCCTTTGTGAAAAGTTTGCTCAGCTTATGCAAACCAACTTCCAAATGAGTATAATGGGAAAAATGTCATACTTTCTAGGCTTACAAGTCCAGCAATCAGACGATGGGATTTTCATTCACCAGAAGAAGTATACGAAGGATCTCATCAACAAATTTTGCCCAGAAAAGACAAAGACTCTGCGGATTCCTATGAGCACAGTCTGTCAGATATTAATGGACGGAGAGGGTGAATCCATAGACCCCACGACATACAAAGGAATAATAGGGTCACTATTATACCTGACAGGTAGCAGACCAAACATCTCATACGCTGTAGGAGTATGTGCTAGATATCAAGCAAATCCAAAGAAGTCACACATGGAATATGCTCGAAGAATTGTTAGATATCTGAAGGGAACAAAATCTCTAAGAATTTGGTATCCTAGGGCAGACGATCTTACACTCATAGGATACTCAGATTCTAATTTTGGGGGTTGCATAATTGACCGAAAAAGTACGAGTGGAACATGTCAATTTCTAGGTCATAAGCTGATAAGCTGGTTCAACAAAAAGCAACACTCCGTTGCAACATCCACCACTGAAGCAGAATATGTAACTGCTGCAAGCTGTTGTACACAAGTGCTGTGGATCAAGCAACAACTTCAAGATTATTAAGTCAACACTGGTTGTGTTTCCATCTACTACGACAATAACAGCGCGATGTGCATCACGAAAAATCCTGTTCATCACTCTCGATCAAAGCACATCGATATTCGACATCACTTCATTAGAGATCATGTCGTAAATAAGGATATCTCGGTGGATTATATCAGAATGGAGGATCAGCTAGCAGAAATATTCACCAAGCTTCTAGCAGAAAGCAGATTCAAAGATCTTTATGCTCGGATTATTGGAACTAGATGAGGTTTTGGAAGAATGATTCCCAGCTCTCATTCTATTCTTAAGTATTGTCATTGGTATTCTTTAGAAGTTGCGGGATAAGAGTGTGTCCCAGCTCACACACTTGAAAGACAAATTGTCAAAGATTGCTGTGTCCCAGCACTCAGCAAGTTTATCATCATGTATCGTAGAATACTGATATTAGTAGATTGCAAGATTGCTGTGTCCCAGCTCTCAGCAGTCCGGATGATCAGTAAAATGGAAAATTGAATTCAGCATATTAAGTCAAGTGATTGCTGAGTCCCAGCTCTCAGCAAAGGAAAGAAGACTGTTGAACCAATATAAATCTGAATCTTGGGAAATTGATCAGATATGGGAATAAATATCAGGATACTCAACCGACGTATCAATGATGCGCAATAAAAACTCATACAAATTCTCACTGCACACTCAAGGTTTAATTATCAATCCAGGTCCTTCTTCCCTTCGCCCGCTAGATTACCGGGATACTATAGCAAAGTCTAATAGCTAGGCAAAATAGAATCGTTGAGTAATTTCTATCAAACTAGGCAATCAATTTAAACCTATGCTAACAACATATAACAAGGCAATGAATTAAATCTACAATCAATATCAAGTCTCAATACAATCATTAAATTCTCTCCACACATTGGTAAACCAAGACAAACAAATACTCAAATGAGGTAGATAGGATGTTGAAATAAACGTAGATGTAATCCAATTAGGTTAATCATTGATGTAAATGAATTTTAATTCCTATGAGGTTGAGCAACCGACTCTAATGTCGCTAGTCACTTGCTACGGATAACTAGCGGTAGATGACACTAGGAATTGCAAACAGCTACGTTATTAACTCCTAGGCCACTCCCAATCGACCGTCAATTATCGCCCTACAATCCTAGCACCGCACATGGATTGGAACTAGAATTATAAGATTATGCACTTATCACGATGATTCCGTCCGCGTGTTGGCTGTAATGTTCACGTCAACTACCTAAAGGCTGGCTATTACCTACACCTATTAGGCAAGAAACAAGCTCAAGTGCAAATCAACCCTCATAGGAAAGTAAACAAACAATTATCAAACCTAATCTTCATGCATCCTTGTTCAAATCAACATCCACATTGAATTAGAGCAACATACCTCTCAATTGTAACAATACAAAGTTGAAATCAAATACATCCATTACAATTGATAAGTAGAAAGTGAAATCTTCCTCAATTGGATTTGCTAGGTCTTGATCTACCCCTTTGGATCTTCAATTCTCCTCCAAGGATTGATGATTTAGCTCCTTGATATCTTGGGTGAGGCTTTGGAAGAGATGAAAATGGGAATCGTATAGAGCAATGCTCGACCGAGCCACCTTCCTGCAGGGTTTGGCTCAACCGAGGGAAGCCTCTGAAATCCCCCTGCAACCTTTCTGCACCGCTCGGTCGATCCTGCTTCCCTTTGACTCCTAGCTCGGGCGATTTTCATCCAAAACTCATCCAAAAGTGTTGTTTTATGCTCAAAACCTATCCTACACCATACGAAACACCAAAAACACGAAAACACAACAATAACAAGCAGAATGCATATGATATGGGAGTAAAATGGCCACAAACATGCTCGCTCACACATCAAAAAATAGGTCATTTTACGCACATATCATAGTCCCCCAAACGTGAACCTTTTATTGTCCTCAATCAAAACAAAATAAAGTCGTTAATCTATCTCGTACAATACCTCATAGCGCATCAAAGTTATCTTAGCATTTTCAAGTAAAATGAGATTATCACCTAACTTTGTAACAAGGTTAACGCTAAGGACCTGAACCATTCATAAAAAATGGATACAAGAAACGAAAGCACTCCCTCACGTGTTTAGGGACGATGAGATTCACTCAATCACAAGACATTGAGCTTGATTTCCATAGGCTTGCATCCATTCTCACCACTATACTACAACGAGTTAGTTTCTAGAATCAAAAAGGTCTTTTCACGGCTTGTAACATGGCTAACTAAAAGGTGGGTGGTTTTTGGCCAAAGTGACTAAACTTCTCAATTTCCCAAAACCCCCAAACTTATTCTTTTCAAACCACTACAAACCTCGAAGCTTTTTCATTTCACAACACACTTTTTTTCTTTTCTCTTTTCTTTTCTTTTTCATCATTTTTCAAATGCACCATCATTCATTCATTTGTCGGTGCCCTCTTTTTTTTCTTTTTCAAACACTTACACCAAAAACTTCGTTGGTGCCACATTTTCTAGGATTCAAACCAATCCTTTATTTAATATACAAATTCAATCAATTCCCAACCCAACTCTCATCACCGTATTCACCCTCATACACTCTTTCCCCCCAAACTTGATCCAAATTATATCAAAGAAGATTCATCAATAAAGCTCAATCACGGGGGTCAAGATACGAAAGGCAAAATAATGATAACAACCACCTTATACTCCCGGTGTGAAAGGTAGGACTAAGAATCGATGGCCTAAGATCATTTTCTAGTTACACACTCATGCCAATAGATAGAGAACGGATGCAAGTTCTAGATCTCGTACTCTCAATCTTGCCACTCACAAACAATAAAGATATGACGATATCATGGCTCAAACCTCACAGCTTTTTGTCAAGTCCTATGCATTAACCACACACAAAACTCGGCAATTTAAAAGTTAAACTTAAGACATGCTTCGACAACTAGATTCCGCCCTATCATTGGTTGAGATAAACATCCAACTTCACCAAGTAAATCATGATTCAAACCTCAAGTCTAGTTCGGGTTCATCACACACACACAAGCACACAACATCCTAACCACAATCTACACGCCATAAAACAATGTAATGAATCTAATTGGTAGAAGGAACGATAGAAAGCGTTACCTATCGGCACACACGATCAAACCGCTCTCCAAGACCTTATTTGTACCTACTAGATCAACACAAACACCACCAAACACTTGAGCATAAAACAAACCAATAAAGCTCTCATATCCACCAAACTATCCACAAACCAAATATCAACAATGATAAGATCATATCCAATAGTTCCACCATTCAAACCAAACCAATAATCCAAACCACAAACCATGCATAATAGGAAGTATTCAATCATGCCAACTCATTAATGATTCTCTCCACAATCACAATCAAACAATCCTCAACCATATTCACTTCCAAAACCTCTTTCCACCATCATTCCACTATCCAAAATCTATACAAACAATTCATTTTTCCACTAGCTCCACTAAACATACCATCAAAAGCAATGTTCAACAAACAAATCCATTCAACAAACTCAAACCCATGAAAATATCCATACATATCATCAAGATGAGCATAATCCAAAACATTCATCCAAGGTAGAACATCAATATAAGTACAACCAAATCGAATCAAATCCAATAAAGGGACAATATCCAACAACCAAAACTAATTGCAAGATAAAGGATAGGAGATAGAGAAGAATAAACCGAGGCACCGGCTACCCGCTCATCCACCCAAACTTAGTCAAGTGAGACTAAGTTTGCAAAAACGGTGGATGGTGCATCGTCAATCCTCTCGATCTTGTAGTTCCTCCTACAAACACAAAACCAAACAAACTAGACATTTATTCAAAATCAAAGCAACTAAAAGCAATTAAACAAAAGCAATAAAATTGGTTGGGTTGCCTCCCAACAATCGCTTCCTTAACATCGGTAGCTAGACGACATTACCACATCACCCATTGTCAAAAATCTTGTGGGTTTCTAATACACCTTTCTCCCTTAATCTGCATTTACTTGGGAGCAATTTGTCCAAGGAAATTTTTCTTTCACCCCTATCATCTCTCCAAGGAGGATCGATCTTCTTGTTGAACTCGAATTGCATGAATGAGTGTTTTTTCTTTGAAGTGATCCTTAAGACATTCTCCAAACTAATCCCCACTTCAAGAAATTCATTGATCCATTCATCTAATGCACTCACCATTCTCTCCTCAACCTTGCCTACTTCCCAAGTTGACATTCCCCGCTTCAACCTATCCTCATTCTCCTTGCTTATTGTCGGCTTTTCCTCTTCTATGAAATGTTTCAATGCCGGTATTGTTGGAATCTCTTCAAGTGAAGGCTTGATACGTGCGTAAAATGACCTATATTTTGATGTGTGTACATGCTTGTTTGTGGCTATTTTACTCCCGTATCATATGTTTTTGTCGTATTTTGGTTGTGTTTACGTGTTTTGTGTGTTTGATGTGTGTAGGATAGGTTTTGGGCATAAACGAGCAATTTTGGTGGAGTTTTGGATGAAAATCGCACGTGTTTTGGAGTTTGGAGAGCTCGACCGGCCGAGCGGAGCTTCAGAGGGCTCGATCGGCCGAGCGGGTGCAGGACCGGCCGAGCGGAGCTTCAGAGGGCTCGACCGGCCGAGCGGGTGCAGGACCGGCCGAGCAGGAGCTTCAGAGGGCTCGACCGGTCGAGCGAGTGCAGGATCGGCCGAGCGGGAGCGGACAGAGACTTGGCTCGATCGAGCCAAGCCCTGCTCGGCCGAGCCAAGTCAAATTTGGGTGATTCTGGCGGTTTTTGATGGCCCGGGCGAGCCAAACTTCGTCCGGGCGATCCGAGGCCCTGATTGCTTGCCTATAAAAGGGGAAGAGGCGGTTATTTGAAGAACTTTTGTCATTTTTCACATACGATAGCTAGATTTTTCCCTAGATTCCATTTTTCATTTCCAATTCATCATAATCCTAGAGCCTCTAGGAGATTAATTCATCAATACTTGGAGGAGATTGAAGATTAAAAGTGGTGGATCAAGACAACCAAATCCAATTTGGGGAAGATTCTTATTACTCCTTTCAATTTGTAATGACGTTCATTGAATTCAAACTTGTAATTGTACAATTGAAAGGTATGAAGTTCTAATTCTACTTGGATGTTGATTTGGATGAGGATGCATGAGATTTAGGTTTGATTATTGCTTGTTTACCTTCCTCTTTGTGATTGAAGCATACTAGAGCTTGTTCTTATTCATCTAGATGTAGGTAGTCGCCAGTTTAGATGATAATTGACACAATCATTGCAGCCAATACGCGGATAGGCGTGTCGTGATTAGTATGACTTCTTGTGTTCCTTGATCCAATCCCTGTGCGGAGATAGGGCATAGGGCAATGATTTACGAGCTTTTAGGAGTGGTCTAGGGTCCGATAACGTGATGGTTTGAGGACGTTAGTATCATCTACGGTTGGTTCACCGTGACTGGGGATTGACTAGTGTAGGGTAAGAGTTCATCCAATTAGGAATTAAAATG
>JAPKLW010000085.1:489752-609480 GCA_026898455.1 Plectranthus barbatus
GTAGTATCCCGGTACTCTAGCAGGCGAAACGGAGAAGAACCTGGATTGATATTTTATTCTTTGTGAGGTTGAGAGTTTAATTCCATTGAACTTTTAGCCGCATCAAGGCTCCTCAATTCTTCCTCCTTCAATGTTCTTCACCGTCTCCTCGGTGCCTTCCTTCACGAGCTCTTCTTGATGAACACCCATTATCTCTTCACTATTGATTTCTTTGGTTTCCTCATTTTCTTTGCCATCTCCTAATGTTTTCTCGGGTTGCATCTCTATACTCGCACTCTCATCCTTCTCCATACTTTCAAAAATTTGTGTAGGCTCTTTGATATCTTCATTTACCTCATCAACTTGAAGTATTACTTCTCTTTCCCTTGTCGGTTCATCTTCTTTCTTCATCTCTATTTCTTGCCTTTCCTCATGCTCTTTCCTTGATCTTTTCAACAATTTAAGTTCTTCTTGCATGAGCTCTATTTGTCTCCTCCACAAATCATCATCATGAGATTCCTTTACAACATTCACCATTTGAGAAGCTCTTTCCTCCTCTGGCCATTGGTTACTACATTCAAACATTTCCACATACACGTTTCGGATAGGCATTCACGGTCTTTGTCTTTGCATCATGAGATCTCTCATCTCCTCCAATTGCCTTTGCACATTAATAAGTCTCTCCATGTTAGACACCTACAAGAGTTCAACAAAGGCAAGTCTCCAACAAAAACAAAAATCCAAAAGACAACAAAATTAGAACAATTATCAAACAAATGTTAGTAAAAATATTCACACAAACAAAAATACAAACACCTAGCCTACAAGCTTCACTTTCCCCCCAATATCTAGCAACCTGCTAAATGAAGTCCCCGGCAACGGCGCCAAAAACTTGATGCGCAATAAAAACTCATACAAATTCTCACTGCACACTCAAGGTTTAATTATCAATCCAGGTCCTTCTTCCCTTCGCCCGCTAGATTACCGGGATACTATAGCAAAGTCTAATAGCTAGGCAAAATAGAATCGTTGAGTAATTTCTATCAAACTAGGCAATCAATTTAAACCTATGCTAACAACATATAACAAGGCAATGAATTAAATCTACAATCAATATCAAGTCTCAAAACAATCATTAAATTCTCTCCACACATTGGTAAACCAAGACAAACAAATACTCAAATGAGGTAGATAGGATGTTGAAATAAACGTAGATGTAATCTAATTAGGTTAATCATTGATGTAAACGAATTTTAATTCCTAAGAGGTTGAGCAACAGACCCTAATGTCGCTAGTCACTTGCTACGGATAACTAGCGGTAGATGACACTAGGCCACTCCCAATCCACCGTCAATTATCGCCCTACAATGCTAGCACCGCACATGGATTGGAACAAGAATTATAAGATTATGCACTTATCACGACGATTCACGTCAACTACCTAAAGGCTGGCTATTACCTACACCTAATAGGCAAGAAACAAGCTCAAGTGCAAATCAACCCCTCATAGGAAAGTAAACAAACAATTATCAAACCTAATCTTCATGCATCCTTGTTCAAATCAACATCCACATTGAATTAGAGCAACATACCTCTCAATTGTAACAATACAGAGTTGAAATCAAATACATCCATTACAATTGATAAGTAGAAAGCGAAATCTTTCCCAATTGGATTTGCTAGGTCTTGATCTACCCCCTTGGATCTTCAATTCTTCTCCAAGGATTGATGATTTAGCTCCTTGATACCTTGGGTGAGGTTTTGGAAGAGATGGAAATGGGAATCGTAGAGAGCAATGCTTGACCGAGCCAAAGGCTGCTTGACCGAGCCACCTTCCTGCAGGGTTTGGCTCGACCGAGCAAAGCCTCTGAAATCCCCCTGCAGCCTTTCTGCACCGCACGGTCGATCCTGCTTCCCTTTGACTCCTAGCTCGGGCAATTTTCATCTAAAACTCATCCAAAAGTGTTGTTTTATGCCCAAAACCTATCCTACACCATATGAAACACCAAAAACACGAAAACACAACAAAAACAAGCAGAATGCATATGATATGGGAGTAAAATGGCCACAAACATGCACGCTCACACATCAAAAAATAGGTCATTTTACGCACATATCAATCAATGAAGATCATCATCAGTGACGAAGCGACGATACATATTCGCTATCATTACCGAAGATCTCGATCAAAGGCTCAAGATGATTCTGTTTCTGAGAATAGTTGCCATGTGGAAAGGCTACAGCAAAACCGTCGGTTCCTTAGGCAGATGAAGTAATTAAAAGATCGAGTCTCAAGGAGAGGTTGTGTCTATTTAAGAGAAGATATCTTCCTCTAGAAATTCATATCTCAAAACCTTGAAACCCTAGATCTATCTACAGTCTTCATTCCCATCTTCCCAGAAATCCTGCTCGAAGAAATCAGAAATGTCATCCTTTACCATTTTACCAAAATATCTCCAGAATGGGTTCGGGCAACGTGACTTGGAAGTCCCCAAATTGAGAGGAAGAGTCGTAATCTTCACAAAGATCGCATCTAAGAAGATTCTCAATTCTCGGTTCACCTTGGACGATGAGTTTTCTCATATTAGAACTGAATGGAGATAGGTGGTCCACTCTGTCAGGCCATGATCGTTTTGTCTTTGGTGAGATAAAAAATTGTCAGGTGGGTCTGAATATGGATATTCCTTAGTCACCAGGTTTGGGAATTTCTTTGGGTAAGGAATCCCAGATCACATCTTCTGCACCTCTTCCTCAAGTGTTGCAAAAGCAATGGATTCAGAGAAAAAGAGAAGACAGAGGAAAGGCTTGCAAGTAAAAGAGAAACATTCTCAATGTTTTCTCATAGTACTTGAGGCCTAATTCATTCATGGATGGTGCAGATGTTACCCATCCTACAATTTGTAGAAACATCTGTACAGCATCTGGTGCTGATGGGAAATGTGGACAAGAACACTGAGCCGTGCAGATGATGCGAGGCTTCAAGATTTTCTTCCGTGTTCTGAAGTGTCCACAGGAAAACCGAGGCTCAAAGCTGAAGATATGTCAATGCTAGTCATCTCACAGCCTTGAAGCCAACACATTGCTGCGGAAGCAAGGCGGCTTGCAGCAATGAGCTCGGGAAAAGACCAAGAAGGAGTAGATCTAGCAAAGGCATTATTGGAGCAGTTTGAAGACAAATTGATCATTGTAAACTTGTAGTATTATACTTTGCGAAGTGTAACTCTTGTAAATCAATGATATCAATAAAATTGCTCGCTTTGAGAACAATAGTCTGTTGTCTCAAACAAAATAATCGCCTAACTGACAATGCTACATCACTACACTCCTTGTGTAAAGAAACCTGTAAAAAAACTATGATTTTCCCTGAAAAATTTGAAGAAAAGAAAAGGAAAATCAAATGATAGGAATTTCTTAAAGGTCTTCCAAATCCCGTCGGAAGTAGAGTGCTTGAATGGTGTAAGGATGGATAAATTCAAGCAATTTACTCTCTGCTGACTGTTGAGTCCAAGCTCTCAGCAGATTCCCAACAAATACTGAGGATGAGCACTCAGTAAAAGGACTCCTGAACTTTAGAAGTTCATTGAACAAAGAGAGTCCAGAAGAACTGCTGAATCCAAGCTTTCAGCAGATGTCCGGTGCTGAGTCCAAGCTCTCAGTTGACTAATGACGATTGCTATTTTGGAATAGCAGACAAACCGAAAAATAGCTTACTGAGTCCAAGCTCTCAGTAAAGAAGACTCTTGCTTCTACATACAATAAAATTTTAGAAGAGTCTATTTTTTTTGTCTACTGAGTCCAAGCTCTCAGTAAAGACCCCGAAGAGGTATACATAAGCTCTCAGCAAAGTTCGGAAGATAGCTATGAAAGATGATGAGAATGATGAGTCCCAGTTCTCAGCAAATTGTAAGCATCTAAACAAAGGACCACAAAGTCAGAATGCTGAGTCCAAGCTCTCAGCAAATTAGGTCCAGAATTATGTCACTCACCTCAAAAGCAAAAGGAGAATGCTGAGTCCAAGCTCTCAGCAGATTAGGTGATATGTGGCATTACTAATCAAATATACAATCGTATGCTGAGTCAAAGCTCTCAGCAAAGGCCTTTCACATTGCTGAATGATTCAACACAAACGTACTTAAGTGTTGATCAGCAATAAGGAGATTGTTGTTTCAAATATATCTTGAAATGCAGGATTATCTAGTGATGAAGAAACTGCAAAGGTTGCTTTCATTGCAAAGTAACTCCTACACAGGGCGGTGATGAATGCCGAGAATACACGTCAGGCACAGCCACGGTCCCTGACGGAAAAGGAACATAAGGCGAACCGTCACCAACTGCGCAATCGTAGATTCATCCATATCATAAGAGAAGATCAAACCGCTCATAGTAAAAGCCGGATACCGAGGGATCATATAAAAGAAAATTTGGTTTGGGAATTCTAACCCTAACACCTTCATACCTTCTGATTCAAAAAAATTCTTCTGCGTCTTTGAAACTCTCAGAAGAACACGTCAATGGCGGAATCTTCCACCGCACTAGTATCCCTGCCGAATCATCCAGAAACACCAACATGCCCGAAGAACTAGAACAGTTCCAGCCAACCTTCACAGGCATCTACAGGTTGGAGGACATCGATGAGTCAATTCCGTACTACCAACTAATCTCCATAAGCCACAGAAAGCTGTCTGGTGAACTTACCAATGATCAGAGAAGGGCGGCTCAAGTCAAGAAAGACAAGATACTGTACGAGCCACTATTCGGGAAGCACTGGCGTGAAGACCTCATATGTAAACTCGACCGAGAAAACCTATTGAGATACATATTTTTAGAGCCAAAGAAATTTCGACCACACATAGTTGCAGAATTCTTCGCACGAGCAAGAAGAAAAATCCTTCACCACAAGTGTTATGTGCATCAAAATCACTTTAAGTCCATAAGTCTTGGAGAAGACATACGAACTTCGCAACGAGGGTGAAGATGTAGCCAACTACAAAGTCAACGATGAAGCTGAAATGAAGAAGAGATGGTTGAGATGGAAGTCGGATTCATATATCGATGCATGGAAAGTAGCAGTACCTCTAAAGTCTCTAGCAGAACCGATGATGAGTTTAGCACAAGTAGTCATAAGGATGCTGGTGGGCGAAGTAGGCTCACTCTCTGAGTTAAGTGCTAAGAAGTTTGCTGTTATGATGGCCATTGAAGATCAAGTGTGTGGAAATTGGGCAAAGTTCATCTACACCAAATGGCTAGCACATGTCTACAAGAACAAGAGTGTGAAGAAGGATCACACATTCTCTCAAGATGTGGGCTTCGGATTGAAGATAAGCCACTTTCTGGAAGGTATTGTACCAAAAGGAAAACGCTGTCGAGGTGAAGATTTGATCTACTCCGACTACATATTGCCAACCCGAAAGTAACAACCGTTGAAGAATATCAGGGAACCATTGATATCGAAATGAAAGAGCAACGTCAACCCTAATGAAACATGCTCAGATGAAGAGGAACCATACCAAGGGAATATGGTTTTACCTATTACTGCTCCGCTTACTGCCGAGGAACTTGAAGAACAACGACACAAAGCAGAACAGGATGCTCTGCTCACTGAACTGAACAGTTTGATTGATACGTCATCACAAGCAACTGGTCAACCCTCAAATTCAACCAAATTGAAGAGGAGGCGACACAGAGGAGTCCTCAACAAAAGAAAGGGAAATCAGCGAGTGGTGATGAGAACGTCAAGAAGAGGGGCAAGCAAAGATGACCTTCAAGTAACACTCTTCGAATCAATGTACCTAAGGTAGATATCACTCTACCATCTGCAGATGTCGTCAAGCACACGAGGACAGATTCCACAGAAGCTATTGCAAAGCGACGACTTGAATTTTCCGATGAGGGAGAATCTTGGAAGAAAATGCGACAAAGAAAAGCGCTCCAGAGAGCACAAGAAGAAAGAGACTATGCCATGTTCTGACTTGAGATGACACTTGAAGAAAGGGATTCAAGATACACAGAAGTCATGGCTAGTTATGTCGAGCGAAACGCCAAGATTCAAGCTGGAGAACAAACAGATCGCATTACTCAAAAGGATGTTGAGAAAATGCAAGTCAACAAAGGAAAAAGCAAGGTCACGTTCGTTGAAGATGTGGAAGCAATTGTTGATCTTGAGCGACGACAACTAAAAAAAGCCCTAAAGGAATCATGGAGATTGTCAACT
Source organism: Plectranthus barbatus (assembly GCA_026898455.1). Classification (NCBI taxonomy): domain Eukaryota; kingdom Viridiplantae; phylum Streptophyta; class Magnoliopsida; order Lamiales; family Lamiaceae; genus Plectranthus; species Plectranthus barbatus. The sequence continues at coordinate 495,943 of JAPKLW010000085.1, forward strand.
TCCGGACAAGGAGGAAGGAGTTGTGAAAAACACATTTTTAGCCCGCCACCGATCTAGGGGGAAGCATAAGCGCTGAAGAGACTTTCGGACGAACTGTCCTGCAGGCTACTGAGACAGAAGGTAGCAGTCCTGTTGTTGAAAAGGAAAGTGAACAAGCATAATTGGTTGCGCAAGGAGAAAGCCGATTTGTAACAATCATGGAAGAAGTCGATCTGGAAATAGCAAACCAGATCCCAGCCATCAAATCAGGAAACCAGGAAGCAGAACCGAGGAATGCAGATACAGAGATAGTCATGCCAGAAGATGCCCAACAGATTACCACAGTTGTTGAAGGAGGAACTACTACGTAACCTACTGCAGACGCAAATACCTCACTAGATGGTGAGACAAGAGCACAACTACAAGAAGAGCTCACAGCCAGTGTGCGAGCTCGGAATGATCAATATCTACGATGAGTAGGTATTGAACCTTCTATCGTTCCATGATGGAATACAAAAGCAAATACCACAAGAGTGCTCGAAAGAATCGTAGAAGATATCTGGCAACGACACATTCCAGTTCCCAGCTCTCCAGAAGTTTCAGGTATATCCTTCAGTGATATTCCCAGCTCTGTTGATGAAGAAGATGCTGGGACTGTCACAGATGGAGAATCCATATTCAGAGAAGAAACTCTTAGAGTGCCCATGGAAGGACCACTCGCCAGAAACTGCAAAGCAAAACGGATTGCACAATGGTGTCCTCCTATCACAGTAAGAGATGAGGAGAACGAGGATCTCATCTCCTGGGCATGAGACATTATTATCTTCATAGAGACTCAAGATGCTGCCGAAGTTAATGACTCATATCCTGCTAAACTCCATGGAGAAATGTCCGACCAAGAATGGTTGAGAACCGAGTTCAAGAGATAGAGATTATTTGACTATGTCACTCATGAATTACATTATGAGGATCGCTCAATCATTATGGAAAGGATGGGTCTTAACTACTGGAGGAGTGAAGAAAAATGGGCTGACGATTGGATGGACCAGACATCCAAGAGACAGTATACGGAGAAGCAAGTTGCTGCAAGGTTACAGAACATCAAGGCTCATAGAGTAGCCATCGGCGATTGATCTTTGCCACCCTCCGAATATGCCATAGAAGACTCTCCACCATTCACTCAGAATTTCAAATATCCTGCCACCAGACGACAAATGGTCGCTGCTGAAGAACTAAGGAAAAAGCTAGCAACAGTGCAAGCTGAAAAAAAGAAAGAGGAAAATAGGTTGAAGATGTTGGAATTTAAGGAGAAAGTTCTGAACCAACTTGCCAACAAGCCCTTCAGAGTACACGACTCAAGGTCATCAGAACAACATCCTACTACAGAAGAAGAAGAAGAAGGAAGGGAAACCGCACGCTCTAAAATGGCCCAGGCGGATCAACCATCCAACTCAACCACAAGATTGGAAACCTGCTGAGGACTCTACACTCATGGCAATTGAGCCTGTGAACACCAGCACCTATCAGAGAGATCTCCAGCACTATATTCATACCATGGTGGGACAGAGTATCAGAGAGCAAATGATTCCAATCATGAACAATCACATTGCTACCCAAGTATCTGAGGCCAAAGACGAGATTCTTGCCATCCAACTAGACAACTTCGAGACCTTCTCCACTGGATTTTTTGCTGCGATCAAAGAGGGGGGAAGTGAAGAGGTTAGATGAAGAAGCAGAAAGGAGAATGGAGCAAGAAGAAAGAATTCGTCGACTGGAAGCAAGAAGATTACAAGAAGAAGAGCTAAGGAGAGAACGTGAAGACGAAGAAAGAGAAGAACAAAGCAGGATTGAAGAAAAAGAAAGAATCAGAAGACAAGAATGAGAAGCTCTCGTGGACAACTTCATGAAGAAAACAACAAAGACTCTCAGCAAAATGAAGAAGCCTACCGCAGGTTCCTCAAGTGCCAATAATGCTGCTGATTCAGACTCTTCAACAACTAAGAAGTAATATCTCTCCAAACTCTACATCTCCTAGCTACTTGAACAATCTTTCCAATTTGGGATATGTGACTATACTAAAAAGTATGATTAGCAATAAAACCTAACCCAGGTTGAAGACAACATCTCATTGTCTAACGCTGATCTAAGTGAATTAGCTGAAATTACACACTTGGTGTAATCAGCAAACTGCTAGGAGTGTGATGTGTGCGATATGTTCCTGCGATTGCTTGATGATATTATGCATGAATATGTTTGGTACTTACCTGACAATATGACATTGAAGCTATTTACCTGATTGACTTGTTTAAATCGAGAAATACCCTTGATATGTTATAGGGAAATTGTTAGGAACAATGCTGAGTCTACGGGAGTTAAGACACTAGAATAGAATTGATAGGAGCAAACAACAAACACACGAATGCAGCGGAAGATTAATGAATATCTTGCACTCAAGTTATTTTCAAAATGTTTAGCTCAAGGTTGTTCTTAGGGTTTCTTACAGATAGATACTCTAGCAACTGTCGTTGCTAGGTTTCAAATCACCACAATCAAACATTAAGTAATGATACAGTAAAGAACACACAAGATTTATAGTGGTTCTATCTTAAAGATCTACGTTCACTCTTCAGTTGTATCACTGAGAATTTGACTAAAAAGATATTTGAAGTATAAGAAATTGCCTATCTCTTGTAGCAGGTAGTGAGCTTTCGACCTAGCCACTACAAGGTTATCCTCCGATGCTTCAATCTCTTTGATCTGCAGCTATGGCCAAGTCAAGGGTGGACCTTCGTAAAACTTGTCCTTCCATGTAATGGGGATTTTATAGTTCTCTCCTGAACTTTGTCTGGTTTTGGCAATAACCTGTTGGAGTCAATCTCTTTTCAGAGATATGACTGCTGGATGCTTCCTTGTATGGAAGGTATCCCAATGATTGGATTCTTGAACAAAGTCAAGGAATCTCTTCAAGATAGTGTCAGATATTCAATGGGGGACACTATGGTTGTTGAGAGCTTTGAATACTTCTCTTTAAGAGGGCTCTCAACTGACTAATCTCTCTTTTTCTTTGTTCGCTTTTTCTGAAGGAATCTCTTGTTCTCTTTCAGATGTTCAAGTGTTTGAATGCGAGAGTATGAGCAGTAGTTCTTGTGTCTCCTCTCTGTTGGACTTCTCTTTTATACCTGGAGATTCAAACTTTCAATCTCCAGACCCGTTAGACACAACAGTCTTCCTTTCTGGCGTTGTACAATACCTTTTACCTACTTCGGGTAAGGCTTTCGTCCTTTGTTGTACCTTCTATCAGAACGGGCGTCTTTAGCAAGTCGTTGCTAAGTATTTCCTTGCTTAGCGTTATATCGGAGAATGCTGGAAACTCTCTGCTAAGCCTCTTGATTACAGAGCTCTTCTTAGCAATCTGCTAAGTCTTTTGGTTGCTGAGGTCTTCTTGCAATCTGCTAAATACTAGCGAATGCAGACCATTTAGCATTCTGCTATCACTTGATATCTTGGCTTCTGATTACTATAGCTTTTAGCAATCTCTTCCGTAGCAGCGAATGCTAACTCTTTCAGCATTCTGCTATCTTCAATCTGCTGACTGCTAAGTGAATGCTCCTAGCAGTCTCTTCATTTCACCATATCATTGCTAGCACCTTAGCAATCACTCTTCTTAGGTCTTGACCGCTAACATCTCTAGCAGTCATTCTCGTCTGCTGACTTCTCTAGCAGCTACCATCTGTTGAGAATACTTATAGCAATCTAATTTATTACAACTCAATATTTTTCCTAAATAGTACATTACATGAGAGTTGCGAGACTATGCTAGATTTCAGCAATGATCGACCAATTTACTAAGGCTTTGATTCAACAAAACATTTTGCACTTTTGATCTAAGGGAGATTTACAATACAAATTAAGGAATAATTTCCCAACAATTTCCCCCTTTTTGGTGCGATCAAAGCTTATTATCACTTGCTGTATCTAAGAGGAAAAATTTCTGAGTTTACTAGATTTCTAAGTATCAGATCTATTCTAGTAATCTAACTCAGAGTTTATCCAACTTAGTTCTAGCAGGATTGGTTTAAGTAAAATTCCCCCTCACAAAGTGCTGGGAAATATTTCTCGATTAAACATAAGTAAAAATGCTTATTTTGGAATATGCTAGAATCTAGCACCTAGATAATTTAGCAAGCATTTTACCAACCAATCTAAAGACATAAGACTCCGCATCCATATGCAATTTTTGTTGAATACAAAAAAAGTGTATATCAACTAAGACACGCAAAAACCAAAAGTGGACAATGAGAAATTGTCTAAGTCTGATCCAATTTCATTTATGATTGATCATTACAAGTACAATGAAATTGGATAAGAAATTAGAGTTTAGGAGTCAGGGGCAGGCTTCTTTTTGTCATACTCATCAAATTTTCCGATGGCCATCTGCACAAATTTTTCTAAGTATACCTTGCTAGATTCTTGTTCAGCTGCTTCCCTCTCCAACTTCTTAGCAATCTTCTCATTTTCCATTTCCAGCATCTTGATCTTAAGCTCCATCTCTTTCTTCTGCAGATCTTCCAGAGCAAGTCTGCGCTCTTCCTAAGCCGCAGCAAGTGCTTCTTCTTCCTTCTTGCTCTGCTCTGCTTCAGCAAGTCTCCTTTCTTCCCCCTCTTTGATAGCAGCCAAAAAGGTGGCGGAGAAGGAGTTCACAGTATGCACAATCTGTTGCTGGGACTCAGCAACCTCATCTTTTGTTGGGAATTATTTTGTAATTCTCCCCTTAGGATCAAATTTGTAATAGGTTTTGTTGAATCAAAGCCTTAGCATTTGGTCGATCATTGTTGAATTCTAGCATAGTCTAGCAACTCTTGTAATGTCCTGTATAGGGTGAATGTTGAGTTCTAATAGAATAGGTTGCTAGAGGCACTTCCAGCAAACACCAGAGAATGCTAAAGAGAATGATTGCTAAGGCGTTAGCAATCATATGCTAGAAGAAGAGACTGCTAAAAGGTATCTACTCAGCAGTCGAAAGAAGATTAGCAAAATGCTGAAGGAGTCAGCATTTGCTAGCATATAGCAGATTGCTAAAAGAGACAGCAATCGGAAATCAAAGGAATCAAGTACTAAACTTTGCTGAGGCGTCAGCAGTCAGATACTAGCAAAAGCAGACTGTTAGAAAAGGCTTAGCAATCAAAAGGACTAGCAGATGGCTCTGAGATTGCTTAGCAAGGCGAAATAGCTATCAATGAATGCTATGCTCCCGTTCTGAAAGAAGTACACACAAAGGACAAAGCTTTCCCGAAGTAGTTCGGAAAGTACTGTACGACGCCAAAAGCGACTGGAAAAGTCAAACCATTCTTGGATGAAAGATCCGTTGTGTCTAACGAACATGGAGATTCAAGTTTAGAATCTCCAGGTATAAATGACAAGTCCAAAAGTGAGAGACCACTACTGCTTCTATCACTACCGACATTCGCAAATATCCTAAGTGAGAGATTCCTTTGACAAAGAGAACAAGTGAAAAGTAGTCAGTTGAGAGCACGAGATAAAGAGTATTCAAATCTCACAACAACCAGGAGTGTCTTCCATTGAATGTCTGACACTGCGTTTTAGAAATACCTTGACTTCGGTTGAGAATCTTCAATCATTGGGATACCTTCCATCCTAGGAAGATCCAACAATCATTTATGAAAAGGATTGACTCTGACGGGCATTAGCCGCAAACCAGAAATGTTCAGAAGCAAACTATAAAAGCTTCCCGACAGCGTAGGACAAGTTTCACGAAGGTTCAGCCCTTGACTTGGCCGTAGCTGTGGTCTGAGAAGAACGAAGTAACGGAGGATAGCTTTGCAGTGGCCGGTTCGAAAGTTCACTGCCTACCGCAGGTGTTCGGCAATTCCTTGTATTTCGTATACTTTCTTAGTGGAATTCTTAGCGTTTTGGCTAAGGAGTGGACGTAGATCTGTTTGGATCGAACCACTATAAATATTGTGTTTTTACTGTTTTATTACTTACAATCTTAAGTTGGATTTGAAACCTAGCAATCATACTGCTAGTGTATACCTGAGAAGAAACTCTAATCATACCTTGAGCTTAAACAATCTTTAATAACGTAAGTGCAAGTGACGTTTACTTATTCCGCTGCATTTCGTGTTTCTGTTTGAACACGATGACTCTGATAAATCAGGATCAACATCTTTCATCACTTCCATGTTGGTCTTCACTTCAGAAACATTTCCTTTGACCTCAGCAACTTCAGCTCGGACCTCAGACACTTCGCTCATGACCTCTTCAACTCATTCATTTATGGTAGAAAGAGCATTTTGCACCGCAAATTGAACAGCAGAGTGAAAAACATAGTTGAAGTCATGAGAGCTTACTGGGATAGCAGGGAATGAAGAAGTTGTAGCTATCACAAGTTCTCGACTTTCAACAGTGGTAACATCTTCCATAACAACATGTCCATCACCATAAGCAGCTAAGTAGAGAGCTTCCTCTTCGACTAAGTGTTGTGCTGACTCCATGGCTTGGATAATCTCTCCCTGAGCATCTGAGTATCGAGTTTCCTTGGCAATTAAGAACATGGCTGCGCTCGCGGCTTTAGCTATTTCAGTTTGGGCATCCAAGTAGCGAACCTCCTCATCAAGTATTCGCTTAGCCGCATCAATGATCTGAGCAGTCTCAGCAACCTTAGCCTCCTTTGCTTGAGCCGCTTGTATTACGTCAAGGATGTCAAGTTCTTGAAACAGGACAAACCTTTTATCTTTGGCGCTCAACTCTGCAACCTCACGCTCAGCAGCTATAGCAGCCATCCTGGCCATCAGTCTTTCCTTCTTTATGGCTTCATATACTGCTTGTTGCCTATGATATTCAGCAGCTGCTCGTGCTTGGCCCTTTGATAGCTCAATCCAGCCATCAAAGTAGCCATCTGGAGCGAATGTAGACTTCGACAAAGATGTGGATGTGTTGAGCAGCCTGTGAGCACGAATTGCTTGCAGCTTTGCCATAACTTGTTTATCAGAATATTGTTTAGACCCTGACACTTGGTCTATCCAGTCATTGGCCCACTTTTCTTCTTGCCTCCAAAATTTCAAACCTTTCGTTGTGATCACCAGCATCCTCTCCTCGAAACAGAGCTGGTGCATCATATAATCAAATTTCTTCCATCTCAGCAGCTTCTCGCTCAATAACTTGCCTTCCGGTGTTGTCTCATCAAGCTCAGCATAGAAAATGTTGGTTATGTATCTTTCAACTTCGGCCAACACAAACTCCTCTATTTCTGAGAGAATGGAAAGTAGGTCAGGATTTACCTTCTCCTCTAGGAAGACAGGGGCACACCATTGAGCGATCCTTCGTAAATTGAATCTCCGCCCTGGCAATCCTTTAAAAGGAACTCGAAGTAGCTCGTTGTTGCCGGTTGGAACCTTCCTTAGAAAACGAGCATCATATACATACACGGATTCTCCATCAGAATAGGAGTCAGAAAAACAAGAAGCTAGAAAGGCTTGATGTTGTTCAACATACCCTTCATTCCTCGCTTCAGCAGGCGTTTTGGTGCTCGGCCTCGCCTCAGCAGGAATTTCAATCCTTGGCCTCTCCTCAGCAGGAACCTCCATGCTAGGCCTTGCCTCAGCATTTTCCTCTTCAACTACAGCAGATGTGCTAGCATCGGGTTCAGCATTCTGTCCCGAGCCAGAAGCTTCATCAAACACAACCTCTTCATCACTGCTGTCTTCTCCTTGCGCGTCACCAGCCTTCTTTATCAAAACTCCTCCTTGAGGGCGGTTTGGAGCATCAAAGGCTCCGGTCTCCATTAACCTCTCGAAGTCTTGATCAGTCATGGCTTCCTTCTCAATCAATATCTCCTCTGCTACAATGGGTGTGGGAATGGGAACCTCCGGAACCACCTTTTCTTTCCATTTCTTAGCAGCAGCAGCTGCTAGCTTTCGGGCTTCTTCAGCAGCTCGTGCTACCAATGCAGCAGCTTCCCTGGCTGCTAGCTGATCAGCAGCCTTTTTCGCAGCATGCTCCTCAGTAGCCATCTTTACTTGCTCAAAATTTCGATCCCGTGCATCGAAAGTGATCTCCTCCATCACTTTCTTGAATTTCTTCTTCTCCTGCAGCTGCCTAGATATTGTCCTCTTCCTCTCCCTTAAGGCTTTCAATCTCTCTGATAGAGGTTTAGAAGAGAGGGGAGATGTTGGCTCTTGAGCAGTAGCAATAGGAGTTTTCTCAGCACCCTCCTTGCCAGCAGTCTTAACAAGCCTCCTTCTTGTTCTCCTCTTCTTCTTAGGAGAGGTGGCTTCTTTCCTCTTCTTTTTGGTTATGGGCACAACAATCTGACCCAAAACTTGAGCTGGCTGCTCGGCTTGCTTCTTTGCAAGGATCTCCTCAACTTGTTCTACAGGCAAATCTCCTAGCTTCTCGATGTCTGCTAGGTCCTGAAAGTATTGCTCTATCTCCGTAGCCTTCCGGAGAGCAGCAATCTCCTCAGCAGATATGGGAATGGCCTGCTCTAACTGCAGTTCGCCAAGATTGGAGGTCTTCATCTTCTTCTCTGGGGTCTTGTCAGTTGGGGTTGGCTGCTTCTTCATCTGGGGAATAAAGTCGGTCTGAAGTAGAGCCTCACCCTTATCAAGTTCATCTTCCAAAAAGATGAGTTCAAGGAATTTACTTATTTTCAGTCCAAAGTTGACGTTGGACGTGAAAACTCCTGTCTCCTTGATCTTCAGATTTTTCTTTGCGTGGTCCAACCACCGCTTAAAGAAAAATTGCGCCCAATTCCCATTGAAGCCATCAACTAATGCCATCAACACGACATATTTCTTTGCCGACAGCTCAGAATATGAGCCGGCGTCACATTGAAACATTTTCACAACCAAATCGGCAAGGGTTCTGAAGTCATCCTTGAATTGATTGGTGGGGGTTGCAACTTTCCGAGGGTTCTTCGGGTCCTCCTTGACCTCGGGTCTCTTCCATAGCTTACACCTTGCTTTCATATCCTCTGTATTGACAACTTTGTAGGTGGAGACCCGTTCACCAGAATTGCGAAGACCAAACGTCATTGCGAGGATGTCAGCGGTTACCTTAATGTGAGTCCCGAACACAGAGGTCGTAACGACTTGTGATCATCATCAATAACTGCCCTAGCGTAGAATTCGGCAACCAAATTAGGACGAAACCTCATAGGCTCAGCAGACAGATACTGAACAACCTGCGCCTTCACCAGGGCGTTCATCAACCACTCCGGAAATTGAACTGCGGCATGGGGAGTCACAAAATCATGTCCTTCATGATCTGTGCAGTGTGCCTCTGAGCGTTCGACAGCCCAAATTGCTCCTTTTTCTTCGCAAGAGAATCTAAGGGAGCATAGGGTATGTTGTCTTCAATATCATCTTTCGTCTCTATCATGGTAAACTCTGGCGCATGCCTCTCATGTAGCGTCGTACCTTCAACATGCTTAAATTAGAACTTGGGCGGATTCTCAGAAGGAGTGGAGGATTCAAGATTAGACATCTTTAGAAAATATTTGAGAGAGAATCGAAGTTGGAAGGATTTGGGATTCTTAAGAGATTCTAGGGATTCAAATATTTAGATTTCAGAAAGTTTGCAAAGATGAGTGAAGGTTAATGTACCTTCTGAAAGCTAGATCTGACGGTTGGGGGAGAACCGCTTCAGATTCAATCAACGGTTCGGGAGATACGAGACTCTTCGTATGGTGACCCACGCCCCAAAATGCTCGAGTACTTTTGACGTGTTGGATCCTGATTTGTCGTAGCCAGTTGCACACATTAAATGCAGCGTGTCAGACACATCAATTCAAATTCAAATCATTCCCGCTTTTGACTATCTAGGAGAGCAGAGAGTGCTAAGAGCTTGGACTCAGCAATCTGTTGACGTAGAAATCCTTAGCACTCAAATAGAGTGCTGAGAGCTTGGACTCAACATTTAGGTTCCTAGCATCCACATATTCTAGCATCAAAAAAAAATATCTCATCATAGCATTCTCATATTGTCTGCTGAGAGCTTGGACTCAGCAAACATTTCTTAGCAACCATCTGTTCCACTTGCTAGAGAACTATAGCATAGCATTCCGATGAAATGCTAAGAGCTCGGACTCAACATTCACCCTCTAGCAGACGTCTGCACCACTTGTTGCTATACGCTATTATACTCTTTAGCAATTGCTGAGAGCTTGGACTCAGCGTCCAATTACTTAGCAACAAAATCTCAGCAACAAAAATCAGCAACAATGCAAACGTAAGCTTGGATACGTTTATCAACTTCATCTCCAAAAATTCAAGAAATCCAGAAAGAATGAGAATAACAACTCATTCATCCACAGCATCTTCTAGCTCCATGAGGCCTAACTTTAGACATAACTCTTTGAATTGGGCCTTGGCAATGGCTTCGTGAAGATATATGCTAGCTGATCTTTAGTGCATATGTATTGAACATCAATATCCTTCTTCTCCTGATGATCTCTAATAAAATGGTGTCAGATATCAATATGCTTTGTCCTTGAATGATGAACGGGGTTCTTCGTTATGCACATAGCACTATTGTTGTCGCAATAGATCGGCACACATTCAGGAGGAATGTCATAATCTTGCAATTGATGCCGAATCCACAAGATTTGCGCACAACAACTTGCGGCTGCTACATATTCTGCTTCGGTTGTAGACGTAGCCACAGAGTGCTACTTCTTGCTAAACCAACTAATCAGCTTATGTCGTAGGAATTGGCATGTCCCGCTGGTGCTCTTTCGATCAATCTTGCACCCTCCGAAGTCTGAATCGGAATATCCACTGAGTGCTAGCCCATCAGACCTTGGGTACCAAATTCCTAGACCCTCGGTACACTTGAGGTATTGGATAATCCTCTTACAAACATCCAAATGTCACTTCTTCGGATTTGCTTGATATCTCGCGCATACACCAACAGAATACAAAATATCTGGTCTGCTAGTTGTTAAGTAAAGCAAAGATCCAATGATACCTCTATATAATGTAGGATTCACAGGTTCTCCTCCTTCATCAAGGCTTATCTGGCAGCTTGTGCTTATTGGAATCCTTAAGCTCTTCATCTTTTCAGGACAATACTTAGCAATCAGATCGCGAGTGTACGTCCTCTGGTGAATGAAGATTCCATCACTTGATTGTTGGACTTGCAATCTGAGAAAGTAGGACATCTTTCCACTCATACTCATTTGGAAGTTACTTTGCATCAGCTCTGAAAACTTATCACATAAGCTTTGATTCTTGGAGCCAAAGATAATTTCATCGACATATATCTACACAAGTAGATACTTCCTTCATCTTTGATGTGAAAGAGAGTCTGATCGATTTTACCTTTCTTGAAACCATTGTCTAGCAAGAACTTTGACAATGTTCCATACCATGCCCTCGGTGCTTGCTTCAAACCATATAAGGCTTTCCTTAGCCTATAAACTTGATTTCCTTGTTCGAAGCCTGGTGGACCTCAACATAGACTTCCTCCTTGAGCTCACCATTTAGAAAGGCACTCTTCACGTCCATCTGCATCACAGAGAACTCATGATGTGCAACATATGCAAGGAATAACCTTATTGCTTCCAATCGGGTGACCGGAGCAAGCGTCTCATCGGAACCTATTCCTTCGCATTGTCTATAGCCCTTTGCTACTAGACGAGCTTTATTTCGGACGACATGGCCTGACTCATCTTTCTTGTTCTTGAAAACCCATTTCGTCCCAATAATACTTTGATGTTCGGGTCAATCCACTAAATCCTAAACATGATTACGCGTGAATTCAGCAAGCTCCTCCTGCATAGCAATCACCCAATCTGGAGATTGTAAAGCTTCTTCGACTTTCGTTGGCTCTTCATGGGAAATATAGCATTGCCTTGTCTCGTCCTGACTGGATCATTGACATCATCAAGCACATCATCCAGGGGGTGATCTTATAGCCATCTCGGTCTTGGATTGCTGGTTGCTGAGGTTGCATTGCTAGCTTCTCCGCTGAATTGTTCTCTGCTAGAATATTCTCCTAGCAATCGTATGGGGTTCAGCATCTGGTACCTCAGCATCCGGTAACTCAGCAACAGAAATCTCAACATCCGGATTCTCAGCAGGTGGAACTTCAACATCCAAATGTTTAGCATCTTCTTTGGCAACGTCTTCAGCAACGCCTAAACCTCCTTCGGCGTCTCCTGCTGGATCTGGGATTTCTTCATCTTCTCTATCAATGGATCCCAAAATACCCAAATTATCATTAAGATAAATTTGGTTGGTGGCCTCTGATGCGGTGAAAAAGTAACACTTTATCATGTTAAATTTTCAATCCGAGGTTCTTTCACTTTGCCCTATAGAATACCATCTACTCGTGTAAAAACTTTATAGCTAGGTAACTCTTTAGTCGTTGAGTTTCTATTAACTAGGCAAAATCGTAACAATCTAAACATAAATGAAATCAAACATTTTTCTAATCATGATCAAGCATACTCCAATGATAAACTCAATCAATTCTCTCCAATTGGGTAGAAAAAGTACCAAGTACAACAATGAGATAAGAGTGAATGTTGAGTGAATATCAAATGTGTGCAAATTCGATAAAATCATGATGCAAACCATTTTTAATTCCTAGGAGATTGAGCGATCCACCCTACACTAGTTAACCCCTTGTCACGGCGAGCTAACAGTTGATGATACCAGAACTCTCAAACAATCACATTATCGAATCCTAGACCACTCCTTCTAGAACGTAGATTATTTCCCTACGATCTATCTCTGCATAGGGTTTGGATCTAAAATCATATGAATCTACACTATTCACGATGATTCCGACCGCGTGTTGGCTGCAGCATTCACATCAACTACCACCTAAGTTGGCTATTAACTACACCTATGTGGTAAGGATTAAGATCTAGTGCAATTCAAGCTCTCAAAGGAAAGTAAACAATCATCATTCAATCTCATCTCAACACATTATCCATTCAAACAACATTCACAAATGAGTTAAGTTCCTCATACCTTCAATTTTGTACAATACAATAGAGAAAGTAATTGAATCCATTACAAAATTGATAGGTCTAATGTTGATCTTCCTCAATTTCCTTCCTTGTACTCAATCTACCTCTTGATCTTCCTTGATCTTCACCAAATGTGGAGGAATGTGGCCTAGATCCTCTTGAATGTGGATAGGATGTGTCTAGAAGATGGATTGGGAGAGAATTTTCCTAACGATTATTTGAAATTTTTGCAAAAGTCCTCTTAAAATTAGAGAATCCCCCTTTTATAAACGAGCAAACAGAGCTTAGGATCGCCCGAGCTTGCTGGAAAACTGCCAGAAAACTGCCAAAACCTGATCCGGCTCGACCGAGCAGACCCTCTGTTCTGCCAGGCTCGGTCGAGCAAGGCAGGGTCGGCCGAGCTAGGCCTCTGTTCCACAAGGCTCGGGAGCCTGACCTGGCTCGGCCGAGCAATCTCTCTGAAATCCGGTCTCTTCCTTCCTTTTGCTCCGCTCGGTCGATCCAACTTCCTTTTGACCTTCGGCTCGGGCGATTTGGCTCCAAAACTCCACCAAAAGTGTTGTTTTATGCTCAAAACTCAACCTACAACATTCCAAACACAAAAACACGAAAACACAACAAAAAAGCAACAAAGACATATGATATGAGGGTAAAATGGACGCAAACGTGCACGCTCACACATCGAAATATAGGTCATTTTACACACATCATAATTCCCCAAACTTGAACCTTTGATTGCCCTCAATCAAAACAAAGTAAAGCAATCAATTAACCTCATGAAACTACCTCACAGCTCATCTTGATTTTCTTAGCATGCCCTCATCATACGAGATCATCACCTAACTTTGTGACATGGTTAATGATAAGGACTTGAACGACTCATCAAATATGGATAAAGAATCGAAAGCACTCCCTCACGTGTTTAGGGATGATGAGAATCACTCAACCACAAGATATCGAGCTCAATTTCCATAGGCTTGCATCCATTCTCACCACTATACTACAATGAGTTAGCTTCTAAAATCAAAAAGGTCTTTATTTTTGGTTATAATGTGGCTTACTAAATGGTAGGTGGTTTTGGGCCAAAGTGACTAAACTTCTTGATCTCCCAAAACCCCCCAAACTTGTTTCCTTCAAACCACTTCAATACACGAGGCTTATTCATTTTCCCAACACTTTTCTTCTCTTTTTTTTCTCTCCCAAACTTGTTTCCTTCAAACCACTTCAATACACGAGGCTTATTCATTTTCCCAACACATTTCTTCTCTTTTTTTTCTCTTTTCTTTTCTCCTTTCATCATTTTTTTTTCTAACACCATCATTCATGCATTTCATGGTGCCTCTCTTCCTTTTTCACACACTTGCACCACAAAAATTTTGTTGGTGCCTCATTTTCTAGGATTCAAATCAATCCTTTGTTTCATAATATTCATGCCTCAATAGTTTTCAATCATTACAAATCCAATCAATTCCCAACCCAACTCACAACACCGAATTCACCCTCATACACTATTTCCCCCCAAATTTTGGTCCTAATAAGATCAAAGAAATATCTCCAAATAAGCTCAATCACGGGGATCAAGGATTTGAAAGGCAAATTAATGATAGAAACCACCTTATACTCCTAATGTGTAAGGTAGGACTAGGAATCGATGGCCGAATATCATTTTCTAGTCACCAAACTCATGCCAAATAGATAGAGAATAGATGCAAGTTCTAGATTTTTCACTCTCAATCTCGCCTCTCTCAAACGAACAAGATATGACAATATCATGACTCAAATGCTCTCAGCTTTTTGTCAAGTCCAACACATTAACCAAACACAAAACTCGACAATTCGAAAGTAAGACTCAAAACATGCATCGATATCAAAATTCCGCCCTATCATTGGTTGAGACAAAAATTCAAGCTCTAGTAAGTAAATCATGGTCCAATCTCAAGTTCTTGCTTGGGTTCAACATACACACACAAGCACACAACATCCTAACAATCTATATGCAATGAACAAGTGACAAGAGAAGCGATAGAATGCGTTACCCATCGGTAGCCACGATCCAACCGTTCTCCCATGCCTTATTTATACCTACTAAATCAACACAAACACCACCACACACTTGAGCATAAAACAACCAAATTAAGCTCTCATTTCCACCAAACTCTCCACAAGCCAACATCACTAATAATAAGACAATATCCACTAGCTCCACCATACATACCAAACCATTAAACAATCCACAACCATGCCAAATAGAAAGCATTAAATAATGTAGGCTCGCTAGTAATCCATCACATAATATTTCATCATTAAAAACCAATCATTCAACCATCCAAATCCAAGAGTAGATCAAATATCATTATACAACCGTATCGAAGAAAATCAATTCATTCAACTCAATTAAACTAACTAATCTAAAAAGCAATGTAAACATAGAGAGATAGAGGAGATCACGTCACCGACTACTGACACTTCCCCCCAAACATAGTCAAGTGAGACTAAGTTTGTGAAAAGGTAGGTGGTGAGGCATCACTCCATCCTATCTTGCTGCTGCTAGCGTCAATCCTCATCATCATGTGGAGGACGATCACTGTAGCAATGCTGACATGGCATAGGGATCACCTCCTCACAACGAGCAACAATCAATCGAGTCATATCCAGATGAGCTTCTGAATTCATCAGCCAGTTGGAATGGTCCAGCAAATCATCAATCTCAGTTAACGCATGGCTAGGCAATTCAATTCCCATATCACCAAATTTGTAAAAATAACAGTCATCAAGCTTAGATGGAACCAAAAAGGCCTTATTAACCAATGCAGACGTATTGAGGCTCAACCCCGGAGCAAAAACTCCTGACACAGCAACACCACAAAATTCAAAAATAGGCAACATCAAACCACCACCACAAATAATTGAACTCTCAGATTTGAAAGTGTTGTTCCAACTCTCGATTAACCAACCACCAATCGAGAAGTCCCTTCCATTTAGCAAAGTAAACTGAAATTGAAAATAAAAAATACAAACAGCACCAGACCCACGAAACCACAAGACCATCCTCTAACATATGGTGAAGATACCGAATGATAGGATTCTTAATCATAATGACCTACAAGACTTAACATCAAAATCACCCAAAGTGCTAACTCCAGAAATTGACACCCACAATTCAAAAGGATTAAGCTCATCAAATACACACACAACTTCTTCCGAACACCCAAATATTCTAATATTCGCACTCCCTCTTTTTATTGTGGAATAATTACGCCGATTTTTGAGCATCTTGGGTTGTCGTTGTCGGGTCCTTCTGCCCCTGCTGTACATTTGGATACGAATTCTTTATTGGCTGGGAGGTTTCTTATTCCTGAATCCCGTGGAGAGTTTTATTATTATAAGTTTGGGGATCGAGTGTTGGAACTTCCTTGTGATGGTTTGACTACAATTGAGGATTTGGAGGATCACTCTAACTGGTTACTCGATTCTGAGGACCATTAGGCATTTGTTGGAGTTCTATCTTCTAATGGTACTTTCACTTCCTTGGCACGATTAAGAGTGAGGGTCAAGCAGATGACGTTGGACCGAGTACCCATGCACCCGTATGGCCTCAGTAGGCCCCAGTACAGGAGTGGCAGCAGCAGATAATATCGATGATGCAGAGGACTACCGAAACTGTTGACTCTTTGTCTTTATCTTTGCAGGGTTTGGATATGAGGATGACTGCGATGCATGGTGATTTTTCTGCCTTCCAAGGAGGCTACATTGCTGATCAGACTTCCATCGTTGCTAGATTTGTTAGAGTTGATCGGTGGATGGATGAGATACAGGAGGATGTCCGTGAGTTGCAGCCCTGCTCCAAGCATCCATCAACATAGCCCCCAACAAAAATTTAATCACATTCATCAAAGCATAAAGCATGTATAATTCAGCAGTAATCACATTTCTAGACTCGTACCGCCCGCACACAGAACCACCAACAAACTTCTGAATATAACGTATAACCGGATTCTTAATTGAAGTAGCTCTACAATCCTTAGTATTAAATTTCCTATCATATTCAATCCCAGTGATCTCCTTCCAAAAATCCCCTAAACTAACATTTTCATGCAAAAATATGGAATCAACATCACATCAATAAATCTCATCAACCTTGGCTTTTCTGAAATATAATCTTTACCTCGAAGATTGAATTTAATAGACAACGGTATACCTCCCACGCCTTTCATGATGGTGACGGAAGCTAAAAACTCCCTTGACAGCTCCATGTAACCCGACCAACAAGCCGAGAGAACCTTCTTTCAACTGATGCCCTTGTGGAGGCTCCACACGTCATCCTTCAACTTGAGTGCCTTCAACGTCTCCTCGCAAAGGTATTTGGTCCCAACCACTTGGCGTGCCATCAAACTTTTGTACCGAGCATACTCCTCATCATCAAATCCCTTTGGGCGAGCAATGGAGGAAGAGGAAGAAGCACCACGAGCTCTCTTGCTTGCCATGAATGAAATTGAGGGGTGAGATAAGCACAATTCAAAGCAATAAGGGGTTAGAGAAAATTTGGAAAGGGAGATTTTGACCGAGACAAAGATGGGGTGAAATGGGGTCGAGCCCCTTTTAAAAAACTGTGCGCCGCTCGACCGAGTGGCATATGGCTCGGTCGAGCGAGCGGTCTGTCCGAAAATTAAAAGACCCGCTCGCACTCGGCTGAGCCATCCCTCGCTCGGCCGAGCGGCCTCTCTGCATCACTGAACTTGCATTTTTTTCAACTTTCTCGATCTCGGACGATCCATATCCAGCCCGGGCGAGCTTTCTCTCAGTTTTGCTGCTCTTTCCCTGCACCATTCCGGGCACTTGGCCTCCCCACTTCTCCGGTCAATCAACACAACACAATTTAGGTCCATAGAACCACTATCTATCAGGAATCCTTCAAGAAAACCACACCACATTAAACTAATACAAACAAATAACCATCATTTATACAAAACATTAAAGCAAAAAAAATATAAAATCGTTGGGTTGCCTCCCTACAAGTGCTTTTTTAACGTCGATAGCTCGACGGTCATACCTCAAATTTTTCAATCATGATCAAAGGGTACAGACCCAGAACTCATACCTCGTTCAAGTATCACATGATCTTCCGGGAAAATCAACTTTCTCCGAGCACTACGAGGTGTATCACCATCAACACGAGCTTTCTTTGTTCTAACTTGATCAAACTTAATATCATCCCCCGGATCATCCTTCTCGGCATACTCTTCCCCCACAAAGTCCAATCCCGGGTCAAGCACATCCTTCAATCTCTTCTTATTACCCACTTTTTCAGCTTCATTCTCATCAACACTCCTTGGAGGTAAAGAAAAAACAACTTCTTTCCCACAACAACGGAAAGTTAGCTCACCATGTTTCATATCAAAAAGTGCATCGGCCGTGTGTAAGAATGGCCTTCCAAAAATCAATTGTATTCCCCCTTTGTTCTTCATATCAACCACAAGAAAATCACCCGAGAAAGTAAATGTCAATACCTCCACATGTACATCTTCAACTATCCCCCGTGGGCAAATTAAAGTATGATTTGCCACTTGTAAGACTTGACTCGTAGGTTTAAGTTCTTCAATATCCAACTCCTTGTACAAGTCCCACGACATCACATTCACACTAGCTCGGGAGTCACATAAGGCTTTCTCGACATTCACATCTCCAATTGCACATCGAATCACAAATCCCCCCGGATCCTCCTTTCTGCTAGCTATGCTCTTCCTTTCTTGTTCATTATTCCTTAAGTCATATGGCTCACCATCCGGAAATATCTCCACTCCAACAAGTTCATCTAACATTGGTACACGTTCAATCTCTTCTGGTAGTGGCATCTCAATATCTCCTTTCCGCACATAATCAAAGAAATGCACTTCTTTGGTTTGTTCCTCATTTTTTCCTTCCTCCTTCTCAACTTCAACCTTGTTTCCATCTTCCTTCATCACTCTTGCTTCTTCTTCCAACTCCACACTTTCAACCATAGGAGTCATCACCTCCAATCTCTCATTCAATCTGTCTTCACTGTTAACCATATTGCAGCTTTTCTTTTGAATAACTTCGGTGTCGCTAGGAAATTTCCCAGTTTGATGCTTTCCATTTAGTTGTTTGGCAATTGAGGAAATTTGTAACTAAATTTCAGCAAACATTCCATCATATTTCTCAAAGTGTTTATCAAGATCTTCATTCGGATTTCTCCTACCCTCTTGATTGCCATATCTACTACTTCCCCCAGCATATCCTCCTTGAGTACTACTCCCCCCTCCTTCCAATTGCAATGGAGGATTAAGAGCGTTATTAGGATTTGCATAAGAGAAGTTGGGATGAAACTGGTTGGAGGGATGGTAATACATATTTCCCGGTGAATTATATTGAGGTCGATTGTTGTACCCCATCCTTTAGTTGACAAAGTTCACACTTTCTGGATAAGCCTCTTCATGCTTAATTACCATCATATCCTCTCTTCTATTCCCTGTAGTAGATAATGCATCGAGCTTTCGTTGCATGGCAGCAATTTGTTCCTTAAAATCCTCGTTTTCCTTGGCATCACTTACCGATTTCACCGGTCTATAATCTTTCCTTTCCTTTGGCCATTGGATGCTATTTTCAGCCATCTTTTCAATTGTACGCCATGCTTCTTCTCCTTCTTGGTCGAGGAAAGCACCTCCCGACGAGGCGTCCATCATCACCTTTGTATCATAATTCAATCCCCCATAAAATTGGCAAATTTGTTGACTTCGGGAGAGACCATGCCTTGGACATTTTTGTAGAAGCTCACGAAACCAATCCCATGCTTCATAGAGCGGTTCATCGTATCTTTGCCCAAAAGACGTTATATCGGCTCTCCTCTTCAACGTCAAACTCGGCGGAAAGAACTTGAACAAGAACTTCTACCGAAGTTCCTCCCATGTAGCAATGTTAGATTTGTCCCATCCTTCGAACCAACTTCGAGCACCATCTCGTAAAGAGAATGAAAATAACCACAATCTAATTTGATCTAGGGGCACTTGATTGATTTTGATTGTGTCCGTGATCTCCAAGAACCTAGAGATATGGATATTAGGATCCTCGGTCATATGCCCCCCAAATTGGTTGTTTTGAATCATTTGTACCAATTGTGGCTTGATTTCAAACCGTGTGGCATTCACTCCTAGTCGGATCCTTCAGTTGTCGGTCCCCCTTGCGGTCTAAACAAGTTTTGTAACGTCTCCTTGGCCCATTCCTCTCATTCATCATATCCTTCATTAACTCAAGCTGCCTCTTTAACTCTTCTATTCTCACCGTATCTTCACCACGGTGATCCATATCAAACTCAACTTCAATATCCTCTCTTCTTTGACGAAACTTTTTCTCTTCAATCTCCCGAACCTTAGACCTAGTGCTCATAAACACCTACAAACTTGGAGAAATCCAATTACCAAACCTACACAAATCAAACAAACAAATCAAGAACAATATTCAAACAAGAACAAAAAGCAATATTCACATAAGCAATTAATCAAACACCTAGCTTAAAACTTTAAAAACTTTCAACAGTATCTATAAGCCTACTAAAAAGAATTCCCCGGCAACGGCGCCAAAAACATGATGCGGTGTAAAATTAACACTTTATCATGTTAAATTTTCAATTCGAGGTTCTTTCACTTTGCCCTATAGAATACCATCTACTCGTGTAAAAACTTTATAGCTAGGTAACTCTTTAGTCGTTGAGTTTCTATTAACTAGGCAAAATCTTAACAATCTAAACATAAATGAAATCAAACATTTTTCCAATCATAATCAAGCATACTCCAATGATAAACTCAATCAATTCTCTCCAATTGGGTAGAAAAAGTACCAAGTACAATAATGAGATAAGAGTGAATGTTGAGTGAATATCAAATGTGTGCAAATTCGATCAAATCATGATGCAAACCATTTTTAATTCCTAGGAGATTGAGCAATCCACCCTACACTAGTTAACCCCTTGTCATGGTGAGCTAACAGTTGATGATACTAGAACTCTCAAACAATCACGTTATCGAATCCTAGACCACTCCTTCTAGAACGTACATTATTGCCCTATGATCTATCAACGCACACGGATTGGATCTAAAATCATATGAATCTACACTATTCACGACGATTCCACCCGCGTGTTGGCTGCAGCGTTCACATCAACTACCACCTAATTTGGCTATTACCTACACCTAGGTGGTAAGGATTAAGATCTAGTGCAATTCAAGCTCTCAAAGGAAAGTAAACAATCATCATTCAATCTCATCTCAACACATTATCCATTCAAACAACATTCACAAAAGAGTTTAGTTCCTCATACCTTCAATTTAGTACAATACAATAGAGAAAGTAATAGAATCCATTCCAAATTTAATAGGTCAAATGTTGATCTTCCTCAATTGCCTTCCTTGTACTCAATCTACCTCTTGATCTTCACCAAATGTGGAGGAATGTGGCCTAGATCCTCTTGAATGTTGATAGGAAGTGTTTGGAAGATGGATTGGGAGAGAATTTTCCAAACGGTTATTTGAAATTTTGGCAAAAGTCCTCTTAAATTCGAGAATCACCCTTTTATAGACGAGCAAACAGAGCCTAGGATCGCCCGGGCGAAATTTGGCTCGCCCGAGCTAGCTGGAAAACGTCTAAAACCCGATCTGGCTCGGCCGAGCCAGGCTTGGCTCGGCCGAGCGGACCCTCTGTTATGCCAGGCTCGATCGAGCAAGGTAGGGTCGGCCGAGCAAGGCAGGGTCGGCCGAGCCAGGCCTCTGTTCCACAAGGCTCGGTCGAGCCTAACTTGGATTGGCCGAGCAATCTCTTTGAAATCTGGTCTCTTCCTTCCTTTTGCTCTGCTCGGTCGATCCAACTTCCTTTTGACCTTCGGCTCGGGCGATTTGCCTCCAAAACTCCACCAAAAGTGTTGTTTTATGCTCAAAACTCAACCTACAACATTCCAAAATACAAAAACACAAAAACACAACAAAAGAGCAACAAAAGCATATGATATGAGGGTAAAATGGACGCAAACGTGCACGCTCACACATCGAAATATAGGTCATTTTACACACATATCAGCCTCAGCATGATCATTAGCATCATCGGCCTGGTCAGCAGTCTGGTCACCTGCTGAGTGCGTCTGGATTGGATTACATTCACTCATAGACTTAGTTGGGTCAATCTTCAAATTTTCGAAAGAATTCAAGATCGATTGACCATGGACATCATTAGCCTCATGATTGATATCCTCTTTTTCTCTTATAACTCTGCGCACTAAGGTAGACTCATAAAAAATAACATTGCATGTTATTTCCAAAACTTGAGTCGTTTTGTTTAACACTCTATAGCCTTTGTAAGATGGATGTCCATATCACAGGAACACACCTTCATCAGACTTAGGCAAAAAAGTGTTAAGCTTCGACTTACCATTGTTATGAATATAACATGTCGAATCAAAAGCACAAAGATGAGTAATAGAAGGCTTACGACCATTGTACACTTCATAGGGAGTCTTATTGAATCTGCCATTGATTGCGCTCCCATTCTGTGTATAGCAAGCTGTCATGACTGCTTCGCCCCAATACTTTCCACTTAGAGCAGAATCAGCTAGCATTGACCGCACAGCTTCCTTCAAGGTCTTATTCCTTCTCTCTACTAGACCATTCTGCTGGGGGGTCCTAGCAGTGGATTTCTCATGCCCGATACCAGCTTCGGCGCAAAAATCCATCAAAATCCCATTGCAGAACTCAGTCCCATTATCAGATCTAATCCTCTTAACGAAAACCTCTTTGCTATTCTGCTCCTAGAGGATCAGCTCTAGTAGAATGAGATTGACTTCGTCTTTGGTTCTCAGCAAACGAACCCATGTATACCTGGAAAAATCATCAACAACCACAAGTGTATAAACATTTTTACTTACAGTGGCTGGAGTGACAGGGCAAAAAAAATCCATATGCAAGAGCTCTAGGATTCTTTCTGAAGTGGCCTTCTCCGGGTTTGATCTGAAGGATGCCTTGGTCTGCTTCCCTTGCTGGCAAGCTTTGCACACACCTTCCTTTCGGAAAGTCTCAACAGGCAATCCCTCAACAAGCTTGTGCTTGGCTAGATGGTTGATGGTCTTGAAATTCAGGTCAGACAACCTCTTATGCCATAGCCAATTGGTTTCTTCCCTGTTCAATGCTTCAAAACAAGAATGTTGTTGGCCACTTTGCCAATCAACAATATATAGACCACCCTTGCGGATGCCTCTAAGCTTTTCTTCACCTGTAGCATTGTCAGCAATGGAACAACCAGTATTAACGAAAGAAACGGTGTACCCATTTTCACATAGCTGGCTTATGCTTAACAGGTTGTGTTTGAGATTGGAGACGAGCGCGACATTGATAATCCTTAATCCGTTTCGCTCTATGCATCCTCTCCCATTCACTCTGCCTTTACTACTTTCACCAAACATGTGAGGGGCCATAGATTCTTTGAATATCTGAGAACAACTCTTCATCCCCCCGTCATGTGCGCTGAACAGCTGCTATCTAGGATCCACTCATTTGACATACTTGATGTCTTAGCTCTTGGATCTTGTTCCTGCAAAACAATCAACACGTTGATTTAGGTACCCGCTTAGCATCGGGTCGTGCAGGATTAGCGTGGATCATGGTCCGTTTTGGTACCCACATCTTGGTGATTTTGAAGACTTTCTTCTTGATATCACCCTTCACACCTTTCTCAACCTTTGGATAACATGCTTTGCATAATTAAATCTAGGTGGAGTTGTGTGCTTAGCCTTCCTAGTCCTTTGAAATGGAAATTGATTGGACTCAAGCCTCACATAGGTATACCTCCTATGTGGTGTGTACGTAGAGTACTGTGGTCTTACAGCATGGTATGCTACCTACTTGCCCTTAGTAAAGGAAGGATATGCTATCCTAGCATTAGATACATAATGCTCAGCATTCCTCCTTGGCACTGCTGAGTGTAATCTAGCAGACATCTGGGTACTATGCTAAGATCCAGGAGATACGTGCTTAGCAGGCACTCTCTGGGTACTCTGCTGAGATCTAGCACTAGTATGCGTAGCAGGCATCCTCTGAGTATTGTGCTGAGGACCAGCAGAAGCATGCTTGCTACGCCAATCTGTCTGCTTAGCAGTTGACAACTTAGCAATTACCTTCCCTTTACCGTTGTCAGCATTGACTTTTCCAGCAGAGACGAATAAAATCTTTCTTTGCTTAGAAAATTCAGCATTCTTATTCAAAGCTTCCTTAGAGGATTTTTCTTCAACACAACCAATGCATAATCCTAATTTATCAGAATGTTTCTTTTGTTGGCTCACAATGGCACTAAGAACTGTCTTGCTGGATGTGTAAGCACAAATACATTCCTCTTTAGGTTTACTCTTTAAAGCTAAATTCTCTTTTTCAATAATTTGAAACTTTTCAGAAAGCTTAGAGTAATCTGCTTTGAGTTTCAAAAACTCCTCGCTATCAGACCTTAGTCTTTCGACTTCCTCGGTCAAAGATGTAACTTTAAGTTTCAACGAGGTGTTTTCTCCTACAATTGCATTTTTTTATCTCATACATTTTTGAAAACTCAATAGAAAGCTTGGTGAGATAATCATCCTCGGAATCTAGAAAAGAATCCTCCGATTCATGCATGACTGCTGAACTAGAAATGCTAGTAGATTGTACCTCATTCGCATCGATTGATAAAGCCGATTCAGCATCCTGCTCAGCATCAGCAAACTGATCTTCAACAATATCTGCCTTCAAGACCAGCATGGCCTCATCATCATCTTCCTCTGAGGAATAATACTTCTCTTCATTATCAGGAATGTCTAGCACTTCGGTCCTGGTCAGCAACGCTCTGGTGACCGCTCGGACAGCTCTTCTCTCAAACCTTTGTTTGAGGCACTCTCTTTCTTCCTGACTTACCCTTGGGCATTCATGCTTAAGATGATCTGGAGAATGACATTCAAAGCATATCCTTGGCTTTCTCTCTGTGGAACGAGAGGATGATGAAGTAAGCTTGGCTTCTTTTGCTTCTTTCTCAGCTTTGGCTTCCAGCATTAGCTTCTGAAGCTTTCGCATTTGCTCTTCTAGTTCACTGATCTTCAGATCTTCAGGCTGCGAGCTAGAGGGTGGTACTACCTCCTTTGCTGGATAAGCGGGAGCAGATCTTTCATGAGTATGGAAGGGCTTCTTTGTCTTCCATTTTCAAGCATCTCTCTTCACAAAGAATGCTAGATCCTCTGGGGGTACAACATTTGATGATGAAGTTTTCGCAGCAGTGGCTTCGTTCTTCTTTGATTGCTGCATAATAAATTCGTGAGTTTTGAGTTGAGCAAATACCTCAGATGTGGACATTTGGTTAATGTCTTTCTCGCTGAGGCTCGTTATCTTCACAAACCAGTCCTCCCGTGGAAAGAGCTTTGAGATGATCTTGTTATTCATCTCTCCATTATCATATGTCTTGCCCAGATTCTGGAGCTCTCCGACAATGGTGTTGAATCTTTCATCTATAGCTTGGATAGTTTCTCCTGCATGCATAGAAAAAGATTCATACTTATCAACAGCTACCTGGAGCTTGTTGTGCTTCATCTAGTCGGTCTACTGGGAAGATTCGCAGACATAATCCCACATTTTCTTGGCCGTATCAAAGTCTAATGCTTTGTCTGCCATTAACGACGACAAAGAGTCAAGTATAAGCTTCTTTGCTAAGTCCTCTAACTGAGCTCTCTTTTTGTCCTCTGTTGTATATTCATCAAACTTCTTCTCGATCATCTGCGGAGGTCTCGGTTGACCTTTAGCGACTAGACCGACGAAGGGGTTGACCTTCATAATCCTTATAGGACCTTTGGTGAGAACATCCACCATCTCTGGATGTATACTCTGGAGCTGGATAGTGGCGATCTTCTGCCATGAGTTGAACTTTTCATTGGTGTACTTTGGCAAAGTATGACTCATCTTGACAAGCTAAGAGTTCCTAAGCTAGAGCAACAAAAGAACATAATACCAGTGCAAGGAAACAACACAGATTTGGTCTTAAAGCGACTCAGAAGCAGTCGCTCGTTCAACCTGGCTCTGATACCAGTTGTTGGTCCCAGATCAGAGTCGTCGTGGTGAATAGCAAACAGCAAACACACGAATGCAGCGGAAGATTAATGAATATCTTGCACTTAAGTTCTTTTCAAAATGTTTAGCTTTAGGTTGTTCTTAGGGTTTTTTACAGATAGATACTCTAGCAACTGTCGTAGCTAGGTATCAAATCACCACAATCAAACAGTAAGTAATGAAACAGTAAAAAACACACAAGATTTATAGTGGTAAGATCTTAAAGATCTATGTCCACTCCTCAGTCGTATCACTGAGAATTGCACAAAAAGATATTTGAAGTACAAGGAATCGCCTATCTCATGTAGCAGGTAGTGAGCTTTCGACCTAGCCACTACAAGGCAATCCTCCGATGCTTCAATCTCTTCGATCTGCAACTACGGCCATGTCAAGGGCGGACCTTCATAAAACTTGTCCTTCACTGTAATGGGGATTTTAAAGTTCTCTCCTGAACTTATTCTGGTTTTGGCAATAGCCCGTCGGAGTCAATCTCTTTTCAGAGATGTGACTGCTAGATGCTTCCATGTATGGAAGGTATCCCAATGATTGGATTCTTGAACAAAGTCAAGGAATTTCTTCAAGATAGTTTCAGATATTCAATGGGGGACACTATGGTTATTGAGAGCTTTGAATACTTTTCTTTAAGAGGACTCTCAACTGACTACTCTCTCTTTTGTTTTGTTCGCTTTTGTCGAAGGAAACTCTTGTTCGCTTTTCAGATGTTCAAGTGTTTGAATGCGAGAGTATAAGCAGTAGTCCTTGTGTCTTCTCTCTATTGGACTTCTCTTTTATATCTGGAGATTTAAACTTTGAATCTCTAGACCCGTTAGACACAACGGTCTTCTCCGTCCAAAATGGTTACTTGCTTTTTCTTCCTTTCCGGCGTCTTACAGTACCTTTTACCTATTTCAGGTAAGGCTTTCGTCCTTTGTTGTACCTTCTATCAGACGGGCGTCTTTAGCAAGTCGTTGCTAAGTATTTCCTTGGTTAGCGCTCTATCGGAGAATGCTGGAAATACTTTGCTAAGCCTCTTGATTGCTGAGCTCTTCTTAGCAATATGCTAAGTCTTTTGGTTGCTGAGCTCTTCTAGCAATCTGCTAAATACTAGCGAATGCTGACCATTTAGCATTCTGCTATCACTTGATATCTTGGCTTCTGATTGCTATAGCTTCTAGCAATCTCATCCGTAGCAGGGAATGCTAACTCTTTCAGCATTCTGCTATCTTCAATCTGCTGACTGCTAAGCGAATGCTCCTAGCAGTCTCTTCATTTCACCATATGATTGCTAGCACCTTAGCAATCACTCTTCTTAGCTCTTGACCGCTAACATCTCTAGCAGTCATTCTTGTCTGCTGACTTCACTAGCAGCTACCGTCTGCTGAGAATACTTATAGCAATCTAATCTATTACAACTCAATATTTTTCCTAAACAGGACATTATACGAGAGTTGCTAGACTATGCTAGATTTCAGCAATGATCGACCAATCTACTAAGGCTTTGATTCAAGAAAATCAAATTGTACCTGCTAAGGACTTTACACTCATGGCAATTGAGTATGTGAACACCAGCACCTATCAGAGAGATCTCCAGCACTATATTCATACCATGGTGGGACAGAGTATCGGAGAGCAAATGATTCCAATCATGAACAAGCACATTGCTACCCAAGTATCTGAGGCCAAATACGAGATTCTTGCCATCCAACTGGACAACTTCGAGACCTACTCCACTGGAATTTTTGTTGCGATCAAAGAGGAGGAAGAGAAGAAGTTAGCTGAAGAAGCAAAAAGGAGAGTGGAGCAAGAAGAAAGAATTCGTCGACTGGAAGCAAGAAGATTACAAGAAGAATAGCTAAGGAGACAACGTGAAGAGGAAGAGAGAGAAGAACAAAGAAATATTGAAGAAAAAGAAAGAATCAGAAGACAAGAATGAGAAGCTCTCATGGACAACTTCATGAAGAAAACAATAGAGACTCTCAGCAAAATGAAGAAGCCTACCGCAGGTTCCTCAAGTGCCAAGAATGCTGCTGATTCAGACTTTTCAACAACTAAGAAGTAATATCTCTCCAAACTCTACATCTCCTAGCTACTTGAACAATCTTTCCTATTTGGGATATGTGACTATACTAAAAAGTATGATTAGCAATAAAAACTAACCCATGTTGAAGACAACATCTCATTGTCCAACGCTGATCTAAGTGAATTAGCTGAAATTACACACTTGGTGTAATCAGCGAACTGCGTGGAGTCTGATGTGTGCGATATGTTCCTGCGATTGCTGGATGATATTATGTGTGAATATGCTTGGTACTTACCTGACAATATGGCATTGAAGTTATTTACCTGATTGACTTGTTTAAATCGAGCAATGCCCTTGATATGTTGAAGGGAAACGATTAGGAACAATGTTGAGTCTATGGGAGTTAATGAATATCTTGCACTTAAGTTATTTTCAAAATGTTTAGCTCAAGGTTGTTCTTAGGGTTTCTTACAAATAGATACTCTAGCAACTGTCGTTGCTAGGTTTAAAATCACCACAATCAAACGGTAAGTAATGATACAGTAAGGAACACACAAGATTTATAGTTGTTCGATCTTAAAGATCTACGTTCACTCCTCAGTCGTATCACCAAGAATTTCACTAAAAAGATATTTGAAGTACAAGGAATCGCCTATCTCTTGTAGCAGGTAGTGAGCTTTCGACCTATCCACTACAAGGCTATCCTCCGATGTTTCAATCTCTTCGGTCTGCAGCTACGGCCAAGTCAAGGGCGGACCTTCATAAAACTTGTCCTTCACTGTAAAGGGGATTTTATAGTTCTCTATTGAACTTTGTCTGGTTTTGGCAATAGACTGTATAGGAATTAATACACGAGTTGAAATAGATTTAGAAAAAGAAAGGATTAAGTTTGCTGAAGGAATTAGCAAACTCATTCAATTGCTGAAGACTGCTGAAGATCATAACAACCAGCAATGCGGAGAAGACAGTGAGAATGCTGAAGAAGAAGTTCTAGCAATCTGAGGAGACATCCGACGCATAACAAGAAGTCAGCAATCAAAAATCAAGACAAAGACTACAAGCCGAATATCAGACGGACTACAAGTTACGAGAAGAACTAACTAATCAAGAGGATGGAATAATCATCATGAAGAAAAAAGGGGTTCAGACCTACTAAAGATCTGTTCTGACAAATGATACCTAGAGATAGATGCTACGCCAATTAGAGAAAAGGGGCTTGAAGAGTCTTTGTCTACCGTAGTAAAAGGAAGCATGCAGATAGGCGAGCAATCCCTTTGAGTCTAACAAACAAGATTCAAACGGCTGTAATCTTCACCTATAAATAGGTGTTGTCCTTAATTGATTCAAAGGTTCGCGACTTAGTACATACAAGAGATAACAAAAGAGATCAAACTCACTCTCTCTATCACACGAACTCAACCGAGCTAAGTTCTTTATTGAAGCTTTTTCAAAGCTTTCATAACAAAAACTCGAAGACGTGCGAAGTTTATCTTCAAAAGGTATATTTGGGATTCTTTCTATTCCAAAAAGAATCTAGCAGTCACTCTTGCGGTGCAAAAGTGATTCGTACGGGCTATGCCAACACAAGGATAGGTTCCGGGAAGTACTATAAAACTCCCAACAATCGACGTCCGAGGAAAGGGAGGTTTGTCCTCACTCTAAGGAGCGACACCGGTTGAAGATTGGAGATCGAGGTGCTTGAAGGTGCGCGCTAACTAGACGGAGGAGCTGCTCAACGTTAGAGATCAGGTCTGACCTTGTACTCATTCTTCTAGTGAATTTTCAGTCAGAGGGCTGAAGAGTGGACGTAGACAATTGTTCAAACCACTATACAATCCTTGTGTCATTTACTGCTTTGCTACATTATTTAGTTCATTGGTTAAATCTTTTGAAACTCAACACACCAAGTGTTGTAGTATAAACTGCAATCTATCTAACGAATACACGAGCTAAAATATTTAGAAAAACACTTGCTAAGTCGAGACCTTAGCAAAACATGTGCAAGATAAACATTAATACTTTCGCTGCATATATCGTTACTCTGATTGGGGACCAACAAGGGGTATCAGAGTTGTTGGTCCATACTGTATGGATTTGCCGGTGAACCGAATCACCAAATCCAAATAAACTGGATCGTTTCATGGATATTGAGAGCAATAAACATATGATAATCCTAGCATGCTCCTATGAATTTAATGCAGTGGTTATACGAGTTTACCTTCACTCCATCGTCTCAGATCCGATCTTTCGCGATTGAAATCCAATCTCAATTCAACCACGCGATTTGATTAACACTGCGGAAATAGAAATTAGAACCAGATCTAATTTCAAGAATTAATCAAAACAAAAGAGAAAGGAAGAATAATATGTTCTCCAGATTAGGCCTTCAGATCTGTATCCCGATGCTGGTCAATCCTGCTACTGGTGAGGATTCCACAGGACTGTGAATGTGTAGGTCAGAGTCGAAAAATTCGACTCCCAAACACACCAGAAGCCGCCGCCCCTATCTCTCTCTCCCTAGGGTTTTGAACTGGTTTGAATGTTCTAAGGTGGCTAGGGTTTCAGAGAGAGATCTGTCTATTTATAGACCTAGGGTTTAACCCTAATGGGCTATTGGGCCTCTTTTCAGCATATTTAATTTGGGCCAGACCTGGGACCTAATGCAAATTATAAAGTGGGCCTATGAATTAATTAATTCTCATGTCCACAACCCAGGACACAATTAATTAATTAATATTAATTCTTTTTCACCACAGAATTAATACTGACCTACCCCTTTATTACCACGTTATGAGAACGGGCTGCATTTACTTGAGAATCCCCATATTTAAGGTTACCGGATATTCATTAATTAATCAGAGCTTCTGACAAGCTCTATCTACAATTAATTAATATCTTATATTTCCTGAGCAGTACCACTCAAACCTTATCACTCGTGCTTGAACTTAATCAGCCTGCAGGACTTTAGCATGATTAACATTATTGAGCTCCTCAGGGAATGTCCCCATCCTATCACTCGGATATGGTTGCCTAACTCTAGTCTCAGGCTGTTCTACTCGAACTACTGCTACCCAAGATGCGGGTATACAAGCACGTTACTTAGGCTCTCCACCATGGCAAGTCAAAGCAACAGTTAACCTGTGCATATCCCTGAACCTTCGTTAGGGTTTGGACTCAATCAAGATCGAGATCTTTTATTCTCTGATGTCAGACAGCAAAATACATCTCACTGTGGCCCAATCAATATGCAATCGCACGTATCAGCATATCAACTAATCAAGACAGATTACTTCTTTCGGACTATGTTGCAGCCAATACTGACAGACTTATCCTCGTACGTTGTCTCTGCTGTGATAATATTTATCTCCCACTAGGTCAAGTGATCATACTGTCTTCAGCGATCTACAACACGCTGTATGATCGTCCCTATCGGTGAGATAAGAGGATACCGTTGTCACTCGCATGTAAGTTTGTTAACAGTTAGGAAATACAGTTGAATGTATACTCATTGTAATAAATGCTTTCTGTACACAAAACCCAACAAACACGTGCAAGATAAATATTAATACTTCCGCTGCATATATCGTAACTCTGATCAGGGACCAACAGAATGTTTGGTGGAAAGATGGTTGGATGATTTTGTTATGGATGGAATTATTGATGAGTTGGCATGAATTTATACTTCCCATCTTGATTGGTTTGTGGATGATGATGAATGGAATGGTTTGAATGGTGGTGCTAATGGAATAATGTTTATGCATTTGGATTTTTGGTTTGTGGTATGTTGGTGGAAATGAGATCTTAATGGAAATGAATTATGCTCAATTGGTGGTGTTTGTGTTTGTTTAGTAGGAACAATAAGGCGATGGAAGCGGTTCGATCTTGGATGCCGATGGGTAACGCATTCTATCATTTTTGCCTTTTAGGTTTTGGTTGTTTATTGCATTTTAGTATTGTTTTTAGGATTGTTTGTGTGATTGTGTGTGTGATGAACCCAAACAAGGCTTGAGATTTACTCATGATTTACCAGTGGAGTTTGAAGTTTACCACAACCTATGATAGGGTGGAATCTTGTTATTGAGGCATGTTTTTGTTTAACTTTTGAATTACCGAGTTTTGTGTTTGGTTAATGTGTTGGACTTGACAAAAAGCTGTGAGTGTTGAGCCTTGATATTGTCATATCCTTTTTGATTGTGAGAGGCGAGATTGAGAGCAAGAAATATAGAACTTGCATCTATTCTTGATCTATTAGCATGAGCATGTGACTAAAAAATGATATTAGGCCATCGGTTCATAGTCCTACCTTGCACATCGGGAGTATAAGGTGTTACTTTGATCATTTGTTTGCCTTTCATATCTTTGACCCCCGTGATTGAGCTTAATTGGAGAATTTTCTTTGATATTATTAGGACAAAGTTTGGGGGGGGGGGAATGAGTGTATGAGGGTGAATACGGTGTTGTGAGCTTGGGTTGGGAATTGATTGATTTGATGATATTTGGTATTTCATTTGTTGAGGTATGAAAGGAAAGAAATAAAGAGGATTGGTGCAAATCCTAGAAAATGGGGTACTTATGGCAAGGGAATGGTGCAAGTCTTAAAAAATGTGCACCCACAAGAAAAAAATGAAGGATGGTGCCAATGAAAAGAAAAAAAAAGAGAAAAAATGAAAAAAGAAGGAAAAAGAAAAAGAAAGAAAAGTTTGTGAAAGGAATAAGCCTCAGGATTAGTGGTTTGATGATTACAAGTTGGGGGGTTCTTGGAAAATTGAGGAGTTTAGCTACTTTGGCCCAAAATCACCTACCTTATAGTTAGCCACATTATAACCAAAGCAAATACCTTCTTGATTCTAGGAGCTAACTCATTGTAGTATAGTGGTGAGAATGGATGCAAGCCTATGGAAATCAAGCTCGATATCATGTGTTTCAGTAATTCTCATTGTCCCTAAACACATAAGGGAGTGTGTTTCATTTCTTGTATCCATATTTGTTGAGTGGTTTGAGTCCTTAGCATTAACCATGTCACAAATTTAGGTGATAATCTCGTTTGACTAGAACATGCTAAGATAAACAAGATTAGCTTTGAGGTATTGCACGAGGTAGAATGATTGCTTTACTTTATTTTGATTGTCAAGTTTGGGGGGATTATGATATGTGCGTAAAATGACCTATATTTGATGTTTATGCATGCATGTTTGCGTTCATTTTACTCCCATACATATGCATTGTGCTTGTTTTTGTTGTGTTTTCGTGTTTTGTGTTATTTGGGTTGTGTAGGATAGGTTTTGGGCTTAATTCATCATTTTTAGCTTAGTTTTGGTGGAAAATTGACCGATCCGTGTTGCAAAGGTTGTGAGGATCCAGAGCCGGATTGGCCGGTCCAAAGCTAGATCAACCGATCCTGGCAGTTCAGAGCCATGGATCGGTCGATCCCTGCTTTGCTGGACCGATCTGCCCATTTCAGAGGCAAATCTCGGTTGATCGTGCACCAGACCGGACGATCTGGAACGGGCTGTTTTGGCAATTTCTCATTTTCAAAGCATCTCGGGCGATCCAATCTCAGACAGGGCAATCCGGGGCTCTGCCAACTCATTATAAAAAGGGGGAAATTCGCTTTTGTGAGGGAGGTTGGACACTTTGTACATATTTGTGGCGGTTTTCACTCTAAAAAATCACTTTCTACTCACATCCATCCATCAATTGAAGGGGATCTTCATCCAAATCTATCCAATTTATGAGAACATGAAGAATCAAATGTAGATCAAGGCCAAGGATCCGAATTGGGGAATTTGCAATTTCCAATCTATATGTAATGGCTAAGTTTTACTTTTCTATTCAATTGCACTTGATCAAAGGTATGTATAGATAAATCCTTGAGGATATTGGTAGATTGAAACATTGAATTGAGATATTGATGCTTCGATTGTTGTTTACCTCCATTCCTATGATTGCACTTACTTGAGCTTTTTCCTAAATCACATAGTGTAGGCAGTAATCAGCTATGTGTGTGTTAAACACCGAAATTGCAGCCAATACGCGGATCTAGGTGTTGTGAAAAGTATTGATGCATATAGGTTTTGATCCAATCCCTGTGCGGAGATTGCGTATAGGTCGATAACCTACGGTCTATTTGGAGTGGAATTAGATGCTATGACGTAACTATTTGTGTGTTTAATTTCATCTACTCTTGTCTTGCCGGTACAAAGGGAGATAGGAAGTGTAGGGTAGGTTGATCATCTTTCAATGGATTAAATGATTGTTTGCATCATCAAAGTCAATTTCATAGATTCTATGTGGAATCTTACCAATGTCCTTCATTCCTCAATACCTTATGTTTATGCTACAATCGCTTTAGACTATAGAAGTGTAGGGTGAATGTTGTTAGGATGCATGAGTTAGTTTAAGCTTTCATAGTTAGATTTAATTTTTTCCTAGGATAAATCAACACTCAACGACTTATTTCGTACCTAGATACAATCACAACTCTTTACTACCTAGTACTCTTGCAGGCGAAGGAAGAAGGACCTCGATTTGACAAATTTTATTCTTGGTTAGCTAGGAGTTTTAATTTGATTGAACTTTTATTCTTGGTCAGCAAACTTGGATAGGGCAGGAGAATAAAAGTATCATGACTAAGTCAAACATGCATCATTCAATGCGATTTTACGGGTTGCAAGAAATGGAGGAATAAGGAGCAGACACATGGAGGGTCTTTACAATTGTCATTGCCAAAACGAAACAGAGATTATTTCTCCTAAATATTCGGGACGTTCCAAATCGAAGGGGATCAAAACCATCGAAGAAGAGGAAATCATCGGCTATTTATAGAGGCCTTGGAAATCTCTAAAGGTATTCTCAATAATCTCAATTCCTAAATTTCTCTTCATATCCCTAGAATGTGATCTCCTAGAATCCCATCTCTCTGAAACTCTCAAATTCTTAAATGGCCTTTCTCACCAATCAATCAAAGATCAACCAAGATGCCCATGAGCAAAGAGATATTGTTTGTTAGGAAAGTTGATGTTAGAATGTCCTTATTTATTATGTTTTGATGGGTCAAAGGTTCAAGGCTAAACTAGTCTAGGAAGTCTCTAGATTAGCTTCAGTTCGATTTTCAAATTTAAAGTCCTGTAGGATCTTTTATTGACTTGTAAGCTGGAGCTAATTTGAAAAACATACTGATGAATCAATTTGAATGCGCAAAAGGACTTAAGAAGACTGGAAGTTCAACATGAGACTGATCAGTCTGGGTCTTGTCACTCTAGGTCTGACAAGTTTGGGACCTTATTCATCTTGGAACTCATAAGTCTGGGACTGACCAGTTTGGAATTCGCCAGTCTCAAACTTACCATTATGGGGATCAATGATCAAACTTGTGACGTCAGCGAGCATGGATTTGCCAGCCTAACGATATCAGCATGGAACCTTGTTCCAGTCCCCATGCAATAGAGACAAAGTGAATTTTCTGAGGAATGGTATTGAAAAATATCGGACTTTATGGATGCAAGCCCAAGACTTCACTCTTAATTCCTTAGACCGATCAGTCTGGATTCCTCGGACTGTCCGAAATACTACCATTATGACAAAAAGGTTAACAGTCAATGTTGAAGTCAGAAAAACGGGAAGCATTCCTACCTACTCGATTGTTTTGATGAGAGTGTCTCTAGAATAGCTCTAGTTTGTGCTAAACTTGTAAACTCCTATTTAGGATTTTCTTTAAGTTGCAACAGAGCTGATCAAGTCGAACCAAGTTTGGATCTAATTCACCAGTTCAAGATGCGCAAGGAGTCAGAAGAAAGGAGCTACCAATTTGGAAGTTGATGTTCAGAAGAATTGGCTGACGTTACAAGGTTGGACGTCACCAGTTTACAAGCTCAGGATAATCTCACAACATCAATCCGAGCACAGCGACAAAAGAACAAGTTCAAAGGAACATTCTTCAAGGCCAGACTTCCAAGATGGAGATTACTTAATTATGAAGACCCTGGTGATCTACTAGGTCTCAATTCCTCGGACTAACGAAGATTTGTTCTGACGCAAAGTTGTCGAGTTAACATCATGTGTCAGAAAATGATAGAGCAGGTGCAGAAGCTCTGTAAAAGCACCCTGTCCTTTGCAGAAGAGAGACATTAGATTGGACATCTACCAAAATGTCTCTAAACAGCTACTTTTTGAAACCGCTCCTACTTCATTTATAAATAGACGAAATATCTAAAGTGGAGGTTGCCAATTCAAGTGTATAAGTCAAACACAAATCAAAACAAATGAATCAATCGAAACCATTAATAAAATACTACTACAAATAGTCATTACTCACTAATTTTCTATTTTCAAGGCTTTTCATAAGCTCACTGTGTGCCATCTTTGGACACGAGACTCGTAGCCTCTCAGCTCAAGTTATCTCTTAGTGTTCTTACTCTCTAATTAAGAACACAACAATTCCTGCTCATCTCCAAGCTGGAACTATCACAGACGTCTAGCCACCAGTTCGACAGTTCGAGGAAAAACTCTAGAGCTTCCAACATCCAGAGGAGGAGACTGCGTGGTGTGCGTACACTCCAAGTCTGTGAAGCCGGAAGGAAGACGAAGGCCTGGGCGAGTGAGCTAGTGGACTCGTAGACATTGACATCTACGAGCTAGCTATAGATCGTGAGGTCTTTGTATTCCTATAAAACTTAGTGATTTCCAAACTTTGGTCTGAAGAGAGGTGGTAGGACTTTAGGTTCTGAATCTCTATAAATCTTTTTGCACTTTACTGCTTTATATATTTTCTGCAAGGATTTAAAATTCAACACTTTGTATGTATTGAAGTATATCTAAAATTGAACTAACCTCAAACTCGCTAAACAACAAGTTTTTAGAAAACTCAAACAAGTGAGCAATAACTAGTTTGAGACGTGCAATCATGTTTTAATATTATTTCTGTTGTGCATCAATTGTGATCTCAGGACCAATATCTTCGTTCTCTACGAACGGAATCCACTAACTCCAGTTGTATATGGTATTAGAATACAGGTTACAACCATCGTTCTTCTTTAACGGGATACTTCTTATATCTTTGGTAATAAGCATTGCAGCTAGTAAAGCTTTACCACACTCCACGTGCTAGGCTTGATCAACTGTGGGTTGAGGATTTATGTTCTTCTCATGAATATTGATAAACTGCAAATATCTCACAGTCTTTGCTGAAAATCAGTTGGTTGGTCTCTGAAAGTCTCCTATCAAAGAGGACACAAAGAGTTTAAAGTAAGCTTTGAGAGAGAGCGAGAAAGCTTGTGCTTTTAAATGTTCAAAGTGCCAAAGGTTTGGTGGAAACTCAGTTCTCCACTCTTTGATAGGGTATTTAAAAGCTTCATTTGAAATAGCAGTTGTTGGGATTTAGTTGAGCCGCCCCTCATTTTGGAGGTATCTTTTGTTGTATGGAGTTGTAAGATTATACAACTTTATCCTCCTTTTTAGCTTTTTATCCAGCCGTCAATGGGCATATCCCTTTTAACCAGTAGATAATAACAGTTCGTCATTTTTTTGAATTTAGTATTCCATCCGAGAAAGAATTTATTTGAATATGCTTTGAGCTCTTCAGTTCTTCTTCTTTTGTCTTGTCTTAGTTATTCTTCAGATAATTGTAAGCATTTATTCTTGTCTCAACTGACTTTTGGAAGTATCATGTGACAGACTTAAGTGTCAGCTGATAACGGAGAGTATCAACTGAACTTCTATTCAGTTCTCTTAGCCAGTTAGTTCATCCTTAAGTGTCAACTATTCCTCAAAGCTGATCAACATTATCCAGTTGTGATTGTTTTCTTTTCAGAACTCCCAATTACAAATGATCAGTAATGGTTCTCGGTTGAACTAGATCTTCTGTCTTCAGTTTATCAAATCTTTAATAGTTGGCTTTCTGCGAACCTAAATTATTCCAACTCTTAGAACTTATACAAGATTTACAATTCAAACAAGATTAAGTTTAGTTTAATCAGCTCTATACAAATGAATCAATTGATTACTAGTTTCCGGCAATGATCAAAATTAACATAATCCTAAAGAAATACTAATATGAATATCGATTCAATACGTGGAATCTCGGGCTATTTTTAATGGGTTATTCCATTCTAGCCTATCTATATAATATACTAAAAGAGCTCAAGGATTTTTCCGCCAAAATATTTGAGAAGCGTGTCTATGTTAAATAAAAAAAATATTAAATAAATGTATGACTATTTTGCAATTATTCATTTATTTGTTGTCATATAATCACATTTTTAAATAAGTTTAACCTTATTTAGATTCTTTACACAATTATTTTAGTTTTTCTTAATATATGTAAAATAGATATTATGTAAATTAATTTATTTGGATAATATATAAATCTAAAAATAATTATATTCTTATATTAAAATTTAAATATAAATATAAAAAATATATTTGTACAACGCATAATACACAAATATAATTCTAATTTAGATTAATATTATACTAACCAACTTCTTATATATTTTCCAATTTTTTTTTCGTTTATTTTGAACTGAATTAGCATCCATAGAAATCCGGCTTCATCAATAAAATAAGAATTACTATTTATTTTCCTACAATAATATTTATTGGTCACAAAAACAAGTGGTAAACCACGACTTTCCTCTCAAATCCAGACACGATCGGCGGCCACACCAATTTAAATTCTCATAATAATCTAATTTTCTTTTACATATTAAATTGTTCTGTAAAACTAAAGAGTTGTCGCGATTACAAATTCATTTTCTAACAATTATTAAATTGTCACGATTGAGATTGGGCTGTAGCCTACGTTATTCGAAATTTCATGTTGCATGCATATTTCAAAATTATGAAAGTTGAATATAGTTTAATTTTAGTTTATGAATAAAATGTACATATCTTATGGGGAATAAATTAAACAGGAAGTCAGTAATGTAAATGAACTCGAAATTGATCATAATAGTTGATTTTAGCCATTAGAATGGTTCATTCATTTTTTTTAAGTATGATGGATTAAAAAATAATAATAATTTGCCAAAACCAAGAATTGTTTGGTTCAAGTGAAATATTAATTTTAATTAAAATAAAATGATGTTTAGTTCAAACGTTCTCCTTAGTCCATTATTTTATTTTTCAATTCTCGGAAAATATTATCTTATTTTAACTAAAATACTTATAAATCACAATTTTTTAATTCACTAAAATTAACAATTAAGATGAATTTGCACAACACTTTTTCGTGTGTCAAAATGGAAAAAAAACATGCCGTGCCACGTCAAACTTGTTAATTTTTTTTTAGTTTAATTTATATATTAGTTTAGTCTTACATTTGTCAATGTTTCTCAATAAGATTTATAATATAAATTTAATATTTATGTTTAATTGTTTTGCTAATTGTTGAGCCAAAAATATCACACTCATTTTGGGCCCATTTATAATTATATAAGGCTTGATCAGTAGATGTTAGAAATTAAGTTTCAGTTACCCTTTATCTTAATGTTTTGGTGAGTCAAAACTGACTTTAAGTTTCTAGAATGTTTCTTCATGAAATCCTTGTACAGGATTTATTGAGTTGTAATAGAAACTAGAAACTTAGAAGCTGAAGATCGAGCAGTCGAAAACTTAGTTTCTGAAGAAGGAAACAAGAGAAGCCAAAGATGGAGAAGTCCGAAAATCAAGTTTCAGAACTTAAGTTTGAAAATATGAAGAAACTTGAAATGTCAAGAAACGCAGTTTCTGGAAACTGAGTTTTCACCAAAGAAGACCAGAAACTTAAAACTTGAATTTAGGAGGATTTCAATTTTCAGTTTCACCTGCAAAGCTATATAATCGGAAACATAAAACTTGAAATTTGGAGAGTTTCAGTTTTCAGTTTCACAGCTAAAGAGAGCACGTGAAATGTATGAAGACAAAAGGAATCCGAGAAGAGTTCAAAGTCATATAAAAAATTCCTTAAAGTGTCAAGCAACAATTAGTACGAGGAAACTTGAGTTTAAGCTCCTCGGACTGAAACTGAGTTTGACTAGAGCAGGTGAAAGTACACTGACACGGTCAAAAGAAGTTCAGAGCAGAGCAGAGAGCAGGCTGCAATAGCAGATAAAGAATGAGTGATGATTGAACGATATTCCATTTATCTCTAACAGATAAATCTTTGTGTCTAACGGACATAATTCAAATCATCAACCAAACTGCCTATAAATAGGAGTCAACCTCTACAGAAACAAACAACTGAATCTCGTGAAAAGCTAAGCAGAAACTTTATCGAACTGAAATCTCAACAGGTCTCTAATTTTCTGTGTTATCTGAACACGAGGCTTAACATCTTTGCTTAAGCTACTTGTTCCGTTTATCTGTCTAAGTACACGAGGCATAAGCTTACCAAGCTTAAGCTACTTACTTGGTGTTTATTACTTTTCAAGTAATATACACAACAATCAGTATTCTACTCTGGAATACTGATTCCGACGGGCTTTGCCGACTACCTGAAAATTTGGGAAGAACAGCAAACACCGAACCATCCAGATTGACGGCTGCGGGGTGCATCATCAGTTTAGTTCTGAAGAAGGAGGAGATCGAGTTCTGGGCAAGTGACCTAGCAGACTGAAGGATGGAAGTTTCTGACGGACTAGCATAGATCTTGAGAAATCTTGTACTCTGTTTCTTAGTGGATTCCCGATTAAGTTCGGAAGAGTGGACGAAGGACTTAAGGCTCTAAACCAGTATAAAATGTCTTAAGTTGATTTACTGCTTTATTTAAGTTTCTGCATATTAAGTTTTCATACTTATTTGAAACCTTCAATACTTTCTAAGTATTGAAGTGTATACTTGAAACTTGAACTTAATCCAACCTTGAGCTAAACTGAGTTTTCAGAAATTGAAAACTGATGACTGACTTTCAGTTTTTAGAAGTGCAAATAATCTTTAAACTTCCACCACATTCAAAACATCTCTAATTTCAAGACCAATAAGTGGTATCAGCGCTAGTTAGTTCTTACAGGCTTGTCGTTGTTGAAAATGCTTAGGACCGGATCCATATTTTCTTACACTTGTTTGTTTCTATGTCTTAGCTCAGGTACAAGATGATGAACATCGTGAAGCTTCCGAAGTACTTAGCTGAGAAGTACAACACATGGAAAAAGAGGTCGCTGATTATGGTGAAGAACATTCACCCAGACATGGCTGAGGTGATAACCAACGGACCTCTGAAGATCACCAAAGTTAATACCTAGCTTGGAGGAGCAGATGGTCTAACGATTGTGGACAAGCCTTATGCTGAGTGGACTACTGC
Source organism: Plectranthus barbatus (assembly GCA_026898455.1). Classification (NCBI taxonomy): domain Eukaryota; kingdom Viridiplantae; phylum Streptophyta; class Magnoliopsida; order Lamiales; family Lamiaceae; genus Plectranthus; species Plectranthus barbatus. The sequence continues at coordinate 537,330 of JAPKLW010000085.1, forward strand.
AGACAAGAATCGTGCTCATCTTGATCCTATGGCGCATGAGACGATTTTGCAAACCCTACCGGAGTCCCTGGTCGAAGAAGCCCTCGAATACGACAATGCTAAGAAAGTATGGGATTTTCTTGGTACCCTTAGCTAAGAAACCGACTAGATGAAACGCTACAAGATGCAAATTTGGGTTGATAAATATGAGTCTTTCCAGATGCTCCCTGGAGAGAATATCAAGTCCATGGAATCTCGTTTAAATGTCATAGTCTGTGAGCTCAAGAACTTGGGGAGAGAATAACAGTTGCTGACTTTAATGCCAAGATTCTCTCTAAGATTCTAAAAGAAGATTGGTTTGTGAAACCACGAGCTTGAAAGAGAAGGATCTGTAAAAAATATCGACGAAGAATGTCTTTGCCGAACTGCAAGCACACGAATGGGACATCCAGATGGTCGACAGGAATGAAGTTGTTCTCACATTAGGATCACAAACTTCTAACGCCGAGGATGAGGCCTTCTTCATGAAGAGAGATTTTTAGAAAAAACCCAAGAAGCCGTATCAATCCGAGAGACCAAGAGGTCAGTCATCTGCAACAAATGAGGCTCCTACAACATCATACTACCAGAAGAAGGAAGAGGAGACCTCAGTTGCTGAACTCGAGGAGCAAATTTGAAAGCTCACAAAACTGATCGAGAAGGCTAAAGCAAAAGCCGAAGGCTCAAAAAGAGGTGACCAGAAGTTCATAGAAAGAGCACCAAAGACCTGCTTTGAGTGCAATTCCCCGAATCACCTCAAGTACGAGTGTCCTCTTATCTCTAAAGAGGGGAGAGAACAATTAAAGAGGATTTTTTAGAAGTATGCGTCCAAAGCAGTAGCAAAGTTCAAGATGGAGATTCATTTGGCAAGATATATCAAGATATTTCAAGAAGATTTGTTGAAGATATTATAGAGGATTTGATATATCTTGATAAGATTTGACTTAGTTTTAATTTAATTAGATTTGATTTCTATATTTGTTAGGATTTAGATATTGTTTTATTACGAAGATATCAAGATATATTTGTTGTATATCTTGATAGATTTGATATGGTTTTTTGATTTGATTTCCTAGTTAGATTAGGAGTAGAGATTTCGTTTTTTCACCCTAAAAATAGGGATTCATATTTTCATTGTAATTCAGTTTTCAGTTCAATAATATTTGTGAGTTTAATTCACCTATTCTGAAAGCTCAAGAATTAATGTGAATTCCTTGATATTCGAATTGACTTATCAACCGGACTTACACATCCGACTGTGGTGTCTTCAACCATTCTGCGTCATTAGTTCTTCAGCTTCTTGGGGCGTATATGAGATTCATCTAGAATACGTCATTTGAAAGGTCGAATTAAGGTTGCTGAACTTCCATATGTTCATCGTTTCCATTTCTAGTTCTGTTCGAGTGATTTTCGTGTCGTGTCAACTCTTTTTCCTGGGCTGCGATCTACACCTTCCCGGCAAGGATAGTATTATTTTGGTACGATCCTCACCGGGAAGTTTTAGATCACAACCCAGGAACAAGAGTTGACACGACACAAAAATGACTCGAACAGAACTAGAAATGGAAACGACGAACGAATAGAAGTTCAGCAACCCTAATTCGATCCTTCAAATGACGTATTCCAGAGGAATCTCATATACGCCTCAAGAAGCTGAAGAATTAATGATGCAGAACGGTAGAAGACACCACAATCGGATGTGTAAGTCCGGTTGATAAGTCAATTCGAATTTCAAGGAATCCACAGAAATTCTTGAGCTTTCAGAATAGGAGAATTAAACTCACAAATATTATTGAACTGAAAACTGAATTACAATGAAAATATGAAGCCTATTTATAGGGTGAAAAAATGATTTCTCTACTCCTAATCTAACTAGGAAATCAAATCAAAAACCATATCAAATCTATCAAGATATACAACAAATATATCTTGATATCTTTGTAATAAAACAAAATCTAAATCCTAACAAATATAGAAATCAAATCTAATCAAATTAAAACTAAATCAAATCTTATCAAGATATATCAAATCCTCTATAATATCTTCAACAAATCTTCTTGAAATATCTTGATATATCTTGCAAACTGAATCTCCATCATTCCCCTCCTCTTCAAAATGATTTGTCCTCAAATCCAAGTCTGCACCGGATTCAATTGACCATCTTACATTGCCCTTGACTGACTTATATGGTGCATCATCATGTTCAGACTCAGGCAATTGCTTATCTTCATGCATGTTTCTTTTCAAACTAATAGTCCTCACAAGAATGATTTGAACTATGTTGCTCTTGACCATCTCCTCTACCAACTTCAATAATTCTGTCTCCATCTTCCTCCACACTTGACTTAGGTTTTGTATGCCTATACTTGGACTGGTAATGATAGTGAGTGTAGTCGGAATGTCAACCTCTACATTTTCTTCAATATGACTCTCCAAAGTTGTAGGAACTCTCATATACTCTTCTTTGGGCTGTCGTATTGAAACACTCGTTGACTCGGATTCGGTTATCATTGCCATTGTCTGCTCATTCTCTAATTGAAGCTGTTCTGATGAGAATTTACTAACTATTTGTGACTCCTTCCAACTAAATTGATTTTGACTTGTGTCTTTGCTGTTAATCCTCATTCTCTTCAATTGATCCTCAATATAGCTGGTTGTAATGACCATGACAAGCAAGTGATCATAAGGTTGTAGCTCCTCTACTCTTTCTCTGATTTCCCAATTCAATCCAGCCAAAAATCTTTCCATTGTTGACTGTGTATCCTCAATGATATTGGCTCAAATCATTGCTTCATCCATCTCTTTGTAATAGTCTTGTACACTTTTAGATCCTTGCCTCAAATTCTGCAACTTGTAACATAATTTTTGATAGTAGTAATTAGGTACAAAATGTTTCTTCATTACTACTTTCATCTCTTTCCAAGTCATGATTGGACGCTCTCGATTCTTCTCTTTGTTAATCATCAATTGATCCCACCAAGTAAGAGCATAATCAGAAAACCCCGTAGCTGCAAACTTGACTCTCTCACGTCCATAAATCTTTTGACAATCAAATGTATGCTCAATATTCCTCTCCCAATCAAGATATAATTCAGGATCATATCCTCCTTGAAATGATGGAATGTTCATCTTAATGATTCCCCAAATTGATTAAAGGATAGTTTTTTTTTTGCTAAACATAACTTAAAAGTAGATGATTCTAGGACTCTATATGCATGGATATATTTGAATAAATATGGATATGAATAAAATAGATATTAATATGAATGAGATATATATGGATGGATATGATTAGATATAAATAAGATATATATGAATAAATATTAGAAGATATGAAAAAATATATGGATGAATATGGAATGGATAGATATGGATAAATATGAATGAGATATATATGATATGGATAAATATTGATGATATAGATATATAATTAGAGGGAAAAATAAAAATACTAATTATAATAAATAAAAAACAAAAATTATAATTATTTTAATTTAAAAAATGAAAATAAAAATAAAAATGAAGAAAACTGACACGAAAATAAAAAAGAAGTGGACAAGACACGAACGGATAAAAGATGACAGATGATAAAAGACTCAATTTTTTTTACACATGAAACAAGACAAGATGCAAAATTTAAAGGAAAAGAAAAGAAAGACACAAAATTGAACTAGAAGGAAAGGAAAAGAGAGACACGACCTGATTCTTAATAGCAAAATGATACGATCCTCGTCGGGAAGGTTTTGATCGCAGCCCAGGAATAAGAGTTGACACGACACAAAAACGACTCGAACAGAACTGGAAACGGAAACGACGAACGGATGGAAGTTCAGCAACCCTAATTCGACCCTTCAAATGACGTATTCCAGAGGAATCTCATATACACCCCAAGAAGCTGAAGAACTAATGATGCAGAACGGTAGAAGACATCACAATCGGATATGTAAGTCCGATTGATAAGTCAATTCTAATTTCAAGGAATCCACAGAAATTCTTGAGTTTTCAGTATAGGAGAATTAAACTCACAAATATTATTGAACTGAAAACTGAATTACAATGAAAATATGAAGCCCAATTGATAGGGTGAAAAACGAAATCTCTACACCTAATGTAACTAGGAAATCAAATTAAAAAATCATTTAAAATCTATCAAGATATACAACAAATATATCTTGATATCTTTGTAATAAAAAAAATATAAATCCTAACGAATATAGAAATTAAATCTAATCAAATTAAAACTAAATTAAATCTTATCAAGATATATCAAATCCTCTATAATATCTTCAACAAATCTTCTTGCAATATCTTGATGTATCTTGCCAATTGAATCTCCATCAGTTCATGCTGTCCAAAACTGAAGTTCCTGACATCCTAGACCACGATGATGGTTATTATACGTCAGATGACGAAGTGGAACAAGAAGCTCTCCAAGTATTCATGGCTGCTTTCGGAGAGGATGTCTCAGATGCTGAAGTTGAAGAACAATAAACTGAAACTGAGAAACTGATAACTAATTCTAACCTAGTTTCTAGTTCTTCTGCATGCATTAAAGAGCACACTGAATATATTTGCTTGGATTCAGATGATATCACTCTTGAAATCCTTTCATAAGAATTTTCAAATTTTATGAACTGAAAAATGCTTTAGTCGGTGAAAACTCCTAACTGAAACTCCAAGTTTCAAATTTGACCAGTGAGATTGAACAATCGAGGTCACTCAGTGAGGAACTAACGAAATTAAAAGAAGAACATTCCATTTTGCTTAGAAGCTTTCAAAATATTTCCGAGGAATGTGATTCATTAAAACTTAATTTTGCTAGTGAGCAAAAACTAATTTGCTCACATTATTTGAGCACTAACAAAGTTACAGAAGTCATGAGTATTCATAAAGATCCCAGCGATAAAATAGGGTTAGATTTTTCTTGAAATGTTTTGAGCAATCATGCATCAACTTCGGAAACTGGAAAATTAAAAGAACATCATTCTAAGGGAAATTCCAGTTTCATAGTTAAGTTGCTAGGCAAATGAGTAGTTTAAAACTCCAGTTTGAAGGATCAGGTTAAAGGAAAAAACTCAGTTCTCAAACTAAACTCAGTTCCCAAACTGAAAAAAGATTCAGTTTCTAAACTGAATAAACCTGAGATGAAGCCAAACAAGCTCAAGAATTTGTGAAGCAATATATGGCCCTATTGCGAGGAAACCGATTTCAACAACTGAAACTGAATTTGCAAAAAAGTTAGTTTCATGTCCGGATTTTAAAAATCTGAGGTACTTTAAATATCCTATACTGGATATGGTTACTTAGTTTAAGTATCAAACAGTAATACAAGATTTCTACCACCCAAAATACAGATATACAAGCTCGAATAGAACTTTTCACCGCATCTCAAAATGACACACAGATCTGTGTATACTTCTGTACCTTCATTTAGGCATAAAATTATATCCAGCATCAGGACCAAGATTCTTTTAATGTCAGATAAAAGAATCGATCTTACTTAGGTCCCATCAATGTGTACCGCACGCACCAGACATACCAAGCAACCAAGATAAGCTGTTTATTACTGCGTATGTTGCACCCTATACTAATAGTCTATCCTATGATTGTCTCAGTTATGATGTAGTTTATTTCTTGCTAGGTCAATCAATCGATACGATCTTCCGTGATCTACTACACACTTTATGATCTCCCTATCGATGAGATGAGAGGATACTTGCATTTGCGATACATGTTTGTTAATTGAGACAGGAGATGAACATACAACAATAATGATTCCCAATATATTAACCATTAAACCTTGTACATAATATACCAATCATAATGCTTTGAATATATTTTTCCATCAATCTCCCACTTATACTCAAAGCATTATGGAAGTGATTTCCATAGTATAACGCGTCTAAACTAATCTAGCTATTACATCAGTTATCTAATGTGGCCTGCTGCAGTCTCAGTCCAAGGTTACGAACATGCACCTCGTAGACCTTCTGTGGCATAGCTTTTGTGAATGGATCTTCTAGATTATCCTTCGTATCAATCTTCTCAATTAGCACATCACTCCTTGATGCGATTTCTCATATGATATGGTACTTCCTCTCAATTTGTTTTGTTGCTCTGTGAGTTCATGGTTCCTTTGAGTTTGCTACAACCCTAGAGTTATCACAGTATACCGTGATAGTCTTAGGAAACTTAGGAATCACATCCAACTCCAGAAGGAAGTTTTGAAACCATACTTCTTTCGAAGCTTCAGAAGCTGCCACATATTTTGCTTCCATGGTGGAGCCCGCAATGCACTTCTACTTTGCACTCCTCCATGATATGGTCCCACCTCCTAATGTAAACACATAGCCAGAGGTGGACTTCTTTTCATCCTGGTCTGCCTTGAAATCTGAATCCATATAACCCACAGGGCACAACTCTTCACACTGATAGATGAGACAGTAATCTCTAGTCCTTTACAAGTATTTGAGAATGTGCTTTACCGCAGTCCCATGCACCTGTCCAGGATTAGATTGATATCCTGCTACCATTCCTACAACAAAGTAGATATCTGGTCTCGTACATAGCATTGCATACATGAGGTTTCCAATGGCCGATAGATACAACACCTTACTCATTTCATCTTTCTCCTTTAATGTCTCTGGAAACTGATCCTTAGAAAGATGTATATCATGCCTGAAGGGTACCACCCCTTTCTTGGCAGTTTGCATGCAAAACGAGAAATCACAATATCCACATATGAAGCTTGAGATAATGCTAACATCCTTCTCTTGTGATCTCGCAAGACTTTTATACCTAGAATGTATCCCGCATTTCCAAGATCCTTTATCTGAAAATGTTCGGATAACTACCCCTTTATGGCTAATAATACTTCCACATTGTCGCTAATTAGGACAATATCATCTACATAAAGTGTAGGAAACACCACGCTTCCACTGACACACAAACGTTACACACAACTCTTGTTTGAGCACCGACAAGCTTGTTTGAGTTCATACAAGGACTTCTTGAGCTTCCAGACCAAATGCTCTTTGCCTTTCTTCACATATCCTTCTGGTTGTTTCATATAGATGTTACGACCTTCTTCAAGGTACTCGTTCAGAAATGTAGTTTTGACATCCATCTGCCAGATCTCTAGATCCATATGTGCTGCTATAGCAAGGAGTATTCGAATGGATTTGAGCATGGCTACCGGTGAGAAGGTTTCGTCATAGTCTATGCCCTCTTTCTGACTATAACCCTTCACCACCAACCTGGCTTTATAAGCCATAATTTCCCCATTCGCTCCTTTCTTTTTCTTGTATACTCACTTGCAACTTATGGCTCGAAAGCCATCTGGTAGCTCAGTCTTCTGGTATAATCCATTGTTGTTTTCCGAATCCATGGAGATCTACCATTTTTCCACATATTTATCAGATACCACCTCGTCGTAAGTCCATGGGTCGGTATCATCCAGTTCATTTTTTGGACTCAAGTCAAAAGACTCTCCCACGAACATGTAGCCTTCTAGTTGTCGAACAACCCTCCCACTACGAAGAGGTATCTGAACCATGTAAGTAGTTGACACAGTACTTGATGGTCCCATATATTGCATTGATGGCAGTGTTGGTAGTCCCTCACCGGTTGTAGGTGAATCTACCAATACACTGGTCTTTCTTGATTGGAATTGCTTCATCATTTCCAAGCTCATGGAGAAGGTTTTCACTCTTGAATCTGTGGTTTCTTACATATTCGTCCTCTAAGAATCTTGTGTTAGTACTAACAACGACTTTCTAATTCTCCAGACAATAAAAGTAATCACCTTTCGTTTGCCTAGGATATCCTACAAACAACATCAACTTACACATATTTTCAAACTTATCAGGTTCCTTTGTCAACATATATGCTAGACAACCCCAAACCCTCATCCTGGTTAAACTAGGCTTTCGCCCATACCAACGCTCTAGAGGTATTTTTGGAACTGATTTAAAAGGTACCAGGGTAAGCAAATATGCCACTGTTTCCAAAGCATATCCCCTAAATGAAATTGACATGCTTGCATAACTCTTTATCGATCTAACCATTTCCGAAAGAGTTCTATTTGTTCTTTCAGCTACACCATTTTGTTAAGGGGTTCTAGGTGCAGTCCACTAGGATGAAATCCCATTGTCTGACAGGTACTGCAAGAACTTGTAGCTGAGGTATTCACCACCACGATTCGGTCGTAGTGTCTTGATAGTCTTACCAAGCTTCTTTTCTACTTTTGTCTTGTATTCTTTGAATTTCTCAAAGCATTCAGACTTGTAGCGAAGCAAATAGACATATCCAAATCTTGAGTAATCGTCAATAAATGTGACGAAGTACTTATAACCTCCACGAGCTTGCGTGGACATTGGTCCACATAAGTCAGAGTGGATTAGTTCTAACACATCCTCTGCTCGACACTGACTTTCCTTAAAAGGCCTGGTCGTCATCTTTCCTTCTATATAGGATTCACAGACTTGATGAGGTACCGCTTGGAATGAATGCAAGAGACCATCATTCGCAAGTCTTTTGATCCTTTTTATACTGATGTGACCCAATCTCAAGTTCCAAAGATACGTTTGATCCTCGTCGGAAGAAAATTTTCTCTTTAAATGATTATTATTATTAGACGAGTTAGTTGCAACATTTACGAAAGAGTTATGTAAACAATTTATGATATAGAGAGAGTCAATCAGTTTTCCACGAAAGATGATATTGTTATTGCTAATGATAGAAACACCACTATAAAAAATAACTAAATATCCATCATTAAATAACTTGAAAACTGAAATTAAGTCCGCTGAAAAAATGGCACAAATAAAACGTCACTCAAAATCAGAACATTGTTATCTAAACATAAAGTAAAATCTCCAATGGCTATTGTTGAGACTTGCTCTCTGCTGCCTATTGAGATGGTAACCTCTTCATGCTTCAGATGCCTTGTCGGCACGAACCCCTGCTGAGTATAACAAACATGATAAGTAGCTCCAGTATCCACTACCCATGAATGGGTATAAACTGATGCAAAATATTTTTCCTTTATAAATGCACATGACGTACCTTGTCTTTCCGTGCTGGGCACTAGACAACTTACTCTTTCACTTCGCTGGCGCTTGTGTGGCCTGGTGATGACTTCTGCATTTTCATCATTTTCTAACTTTTTGAGCATATCCTTAGCCTCAGCAACTAGCTTATAAAAAGCAGACAAAGTTGGAGCTAATTCCAATACTCTGATGTCAAACTGTTCACATAGCAGTGCCATGAGTAACTCATTTAGAGAAAACTCGCGCTTACCAGCAAGAAACTTGATAAGATCATCAAAAGATTCAGAAAGATAGTTCAGGACAATATTAATCTCTGCACGAGTAATAATTTGTCCACCTCTCATCCTATACCTTTTCATGATCTTCATCATGGTCGTGAAATGCAGAATTACTAAACTGCCCTCAGTCATTTTCGTGCAAACGAGAGTCTTCACATGATTATAACTGATAGTTCCTTTCACCTTCCCATATACTCTCACAATATCCCTACAGATCTCAATAGTACTCTGTAAACTCCTATATTTTAGTTTCAATTCTCTAGACAAACTATCTATGATGAAGAAGTAAGCAAAATCATTAGAAATTTTCCATCTGTGATGGAATTGTCGCTAGAAAACAGAAGCCTTCCTAGACTTAGGAACTAGTGGATCCATAGAAAGTATGTAGGCATGATTCTCAGAAGAGAGAATATACTCGAAGAAGTATCTCCACTCAGGAAAGTTTGGACCAGTTAACGGGTTTTGGGCTAATATGTTTGATAACATTGGACATAGACATGACTGAAAATAATAAATTAAAAACATGAATTAAAACATAATCACAAACAATTGAAACATATAAATATTGAAACCTTATGATAAACCAATATTAATGTTTCCTCCAATTGCCCAAGTAATTTTATTGCAAGCCACACGTGAAGATGTTTACAACAAAACACTTGAGCAGACTGCATCTTTCAGTTTCAATCCATTAATTCCAATCCATGTCAGTTTCCTTACTCTATTGGAATTAATAATCAGAGACTAACTAAGACCATATTATCCTACTGAGCAGGCACATCACAAATGAGTTATACTCTGGAAAAGCCAACCTTTCCATATAAAGATCAATTTGTCATACACACACCAGGTCAATGACTCAAGATCCTTTTATAATAAGGTTGTCTCACTTAATTCAATCCTATAGAACTTGTGAGAGATCAAGTACGCAAGCTACACATGTAGACGTTTACGCATGAGCTCCCACTTCTCACATGAATTAAATGTTTGTTTTAAGAAATCTCATCTATCAGAAGTTATGAAAAATAAAATAAGAAAGCTACACATGTGGACGTTTACTTATTAGATTATCTAATTCTAATAAGAGATCGCTTTGTGGAGGTATTAATTAACAACTTAGTAATTTAAAATTCATAAGGATCAATTGCACAGATTATTTTATGTAGCCATAAATTATGACATTACTAAAATTCTATCATTCAAAGCATGACCACCAAAATTATAGTCATAATTTAATTACACAAAATAAATCACACAAGCATGTTTTAAAGTTGTAAATAAAAGCATTAAATGTGCTCCTATTATCTACAACATGTTTGGATTCTGCGCAATCAATTAAAACTCATATATCATGCGAGAACAGATAAAAAAAAATCATTTCCTCGTGGCCTCATAATACAAAATACATAATTAAATCCTATCTATTCCAAATTGGATTATTTACAGATCTTCAAACTGGCCTCCATGATTCGATCCTTTAGAAAATGAGGACAACTGTGCCCGTGTACACATCGCGAACCTAAGGCACATGTGCACACAGCCCGACTAGCCACCACCGGCAAACCACAACCGCTGCGAGGGAACTAGCCAGAATCATGCAACAGGCGTGCGATAAGCGCGCACACCCACAGCCCGCAACCATGCCGTCCACCACCATCGTCCTTTGCCTACTACCGCCACCCCGGCCTACTCCCGGCATCGCCCTCCACGCCGTAGTCATCACAATTGCTCAACAGAGGAGATTTGTGAGGACCTTGGCAGAGTGCGCGTAGGCTGCGTACACAAACCCTAGGGTTTATGCCATCGCCACCACCGATCGTTGTCGCCCGCAAGGAAGGAAGGGTTCCGTGAGCAGACAGTCACGTGAAGGGGCCATGCATGCAAAGAACCCTAGGGTTCCACTGTGTGTGCTCCTTGCGTCGCCGACCATCACTCGTTCATCCTTCATCCTCACTACCATCGACTACCTCAGGACCAGGCGCTGCCACCGCTGGATATCGTGCATGGTTGTTGCCCAAGTAGGCGCGCGGCAAACCCTAAGGTTCCACTGTGGCTGCATCATCGTCTCTGGCCGCCCATGCCTTCGATGGCTGTTGTGCCTCCCGTGCCACTGCCCTCGCCTCACTCGTCCAGCCACGCAATCGTCGGCCGTGCATGGCTATGCGGAACCCTAGGGTTTCGTCGCCTATAGTCGTGCCTCGCATGTGCCACGTGTGATCTTGTGGTGTTGTGTGATCTGAGAACCTGAGGGGTATTTATAGGAAAATTCTAATCTCAGATGAGCTTGAGATTTCATGGGCCAGACCAGTGAACAAAATGCAAATAGAAAATAAGGCCTATCGATTAATTAATTCCCATATTCAACCCAAAATACAATTAATTAATTAATATTGATTCATGCCACTAGAGAATCAATACTCTCCTACCTATTTGCTACCACGTTGTAAGGATCGGGTTGCATTGGCTCAGAAAATCCCCATATATAAGGTTAACAGACATTCATTAATTAATTTGAGCTTTGGCAAGCTTCAAAAATTAATTAACATCTTTTATTCCTGAATCAATCCACTCAACCATTTTCACTTATGGTTGAACTTAATCTGCATGCAGGACTTAGCATACCGAACCGTTTGAGCTATTCAGGGAATGTCACCATCCTATACTGGATATAGTTACCTAGTTGAAGTATCAGATAGTTAAACAAGATTGCTACCACCCAAGATACAGATATAAAAGCCCGACTAGAACTTTTCACTGTATCTCAAAATGACACACAAATCAGGGTATACTTCTGTACCTTCATGTGGGCATAAAATTACATTGAGCATCAAGATCAAGATTCTTTTAATTTTAGATAAAAGAATCGGTCTTACTTAGATCCCATCAATGCGTACCGCATGCACCAGACATACCAAGCAATCAAGATAAGCTGCTTATTACCGCGTATGCTGCGATCTATACAAATAGTCTATCCAAGGACTATCTCAGCTTTGATGTTGTTTATATCTCGCTAGGTCAACTGATCCATACAATTTTCCGTAATCTACTACACACCATATGATCTCCCTATCGACAAGATAAGAGGATACTTGCGTTTGCAATACATGTTTGTTAATTCAGACAGGAGATGAACTTACAACATTTATGATTCCCAATATATTAACCAATAAACATTGTACTTAATATACCAATCATAATGCTTTTAGTATATAAACCTTGAAAGGGTCATAACACTTGCTTCAAAGCAAAGGAGTGTGGAAGCTGAGTTGGAGAAGGCGAAGCAAAAGCTTTCTAAGGCAGAATTAGAGAAGGAAGAGATGGAGCAGGCAGTCTATCTATCCATTGAGTTTACCATTCTTTCTATTGTAGAGAGGACTGTTTATGTCGTAGAAGTCATTCAATGGCAGGCCACTGAACTCGAAATAAATGCTAAACTCATCAGAAATGGCCTGAGACTCAAACTACAGTTGGCCGAACGTGACAGGAAGAGGAAAGAAGAGGAGGAGGTAGAGAGATTGAGGCGGGAGCAGTTCAATAAAGAAGAAGAAGCTCGCAGGGTGATCAGTGGGTTGGTGCTTGTTACTCCAGATATCCCTGAATCCTCTGATCAATCGCTTATTGAATTTCCTGAAGATGCAAGATGAGCCTCTGGAAGCTCTTCTCAATCTACTATTATTGCAGAGGTTAAACACTACGTCCAAACCCAACTTGAGGCTATAAGATAACAAACACAAGAAATGAAGGCGAAACTTGAGGAGAAAGAGAAGAGGATGCTGAAACTGCCGAAATTGTATCCTCCATCAAGCAGACAGTGGCAACACTTTTTTATGTTGTCAAAAAGGGGGGAAGCAGATTGATAGAAAGGAGAATGAGGAGAAGAAGAAGAAAGAAGAAGAGAAGAAGAAGAAGAAGAAGAAGAAAGAAGAAGAGAAGAAGAAGAAGAAGAAGAAGAAGAAGATGGAAACTGAGGAGGCATAGAGAATGGAAAGAGAGAAAGTCGAAGAACAGAGGAGGGAAGCTCAAATTCAAGCCCTTATGGAGTTCGTCCAAAAACATGCTGATCCTAAGCCATTTTCATCGAAGGAACCTCCTCCATAAGTTTCTGAAAACTTAAACTATTTGCTTTCCAATTTTAATCTTGACTCTAGTTTTCAGTTTTTTATGTACTTGTAATTTCTCTCAATCAATGAAAAACTAAAAACTGGATTGAAAGACAAACTCTCATTATCTCGCTCTCGCTCCTCTACTTATTTTGTTTTTAACCTAGCTAAATTCACATGTTCCAGTGTGATCAGCAATCTAATTCACTCTAACTTGATCAATCGAGCAATATTTCTCCTATTAAGAGGGAAGATTAAATAAAGTAGGTCAGTTAAAGGAATGGTGTTCTTAGTAGTGTCGTTCTAAACTCATTTCATCAAGTGTCATTTTTCCTGACTTTAGATAAGTGGTTTTGACAACACCAAAAGGGGGGGAATTGTTAGAATCTGAGTTTCAGTTTACCCTTTATATTGATGTTTTGGTGTGTCAAAATAGACTTTAAATTTCTAGAGTATTTCTTCATGTAATCCTTGTACATGATTTATTGAGTTGTAATAGAAACTAGAAACTTAGAAGCTGAAGATCGAGCAGTCAGAAACTTAGATTCCGAAGAAGGAAATCAGAGAAGCCAAAGCTCGAGAAGTCCAGAAATCAAGTTTCAGAACTGAAGTTTGAAGATATGAAGAAACTTGAAATGTCCAGAAACTCAGTTTCTGTAAACTAAGTTTTCACCAAAGATGAGCATAAACTTAAAACTTGAAATCAGGAGGATTTCAGTTTTCAGTTTCACCAGCAAAACTATATAAGCATAAACTTAAAACTTGAAATTTGGAGAGTTTCAAAGCTAAAGAAAGCACGTGAAAAGTATGAAGATAAAAAGAATCTAAGAAAAGTTCAAAGTCATATCGAAGATTCCTTAAAGTGTGAAGCAATAATTAGTACGAGGAAACTTGAGTTTAAGCTCCTCGGACTGAAACTGAGTCTGTCAAGAGCAGATGAAAGTACACTTACACAGTCAAAAAAAGTTCAGAACATAGCAAAAAGCTGCAATAGCAGATAAAGAATGAGCGATGATTTGACGACATTCTATTTGACTCGAACGAATGAATCTTTATGTCTAACGGATATAATTCAAATAATCGACCAAGCTGCCTATAAATAGGGAGTCAACCTTGACAGAAACAAACATTTAACTCTTCGAAAGCTTAGCATTTTCCGTGTTAAATAAACACGAGGCTTAGCATTTTTGCTTAAGCTACTCATTCTGTGTATATGTTAAAGTACATGAGGCACAAGCTTACCAAGCTTAAGCTACCTACTTGGTGTTTATTATTTTTCAAGTAATAAACACAACAGTTAGTATTCTACTCTAGAATACTGATTCCAACGGGCTTTGCCAACAATCTAAAGTTCTGAGAAGAACAATAAACATCCAACCATCCAAATTGAAGGTTGAGGGGTGCATCTTCCCTTCAGTTTTGAAGAAGGAGCAGATCGATTTTCAGGCCGAGTGAGCTAGGAGACCGAAGGATGGAGGTTCTGACGTGCTAGCATAGATCATGAGAAAGCTTGTACTCTATTTCTTAGTGGATTCCTGATTAAGTTTGGAAGAGTGGATGTAGGACTTATGGATCCAAAAAATTATAAAATATCCTGAGTCGATTTACTACTTTATTTAAGTTTCTGCATATTAAGTTTTCATGCTTATTTGAAACCTTAAATAATTTCTAAGTATTGAAGTGTATACTTGAAACTTGAACTTACTCCAACATTGAGCTAAACTAAGTTTTCTGAAACTGAAAACTGACTTTTAGTTTTTAGAAGTGCAAATCATATTTAAACTTCCGCTGCATTCAAAACATCTTTGATTTCGGGACAACAGTAGAGTCAAAGCCCAGCAGCATGATCATTGTCTACCTGGATATGCAATTGACCCGCTATTGGAATCAATCAAATAATCCGATGCAGGACACTCAACTCGGTTTGGCGATCGAACTACTCAAGTTGCTCCTCGAGATACTTCTCAGTCAAAGAAGTCAGACCGGTCCAATTAGCATTTGAAAGCATATAAGGAGAATATAGAAGGATGAGGATAAAGAGGCAAATCAAGAGTAATTTGACCACCTCAACTTTAGAACTAAGAAGGAAAGAACTTATTCGTACCACGATTAAAGTTGCTTCTCTTGTAAATCTAGAGTTTTTCTCCCTAGAAGTACTCTTATTTTTCATTGTAAAATTATGGATGTTTTCTATATTACTCTCAATAATAAAATTCTTCATTCTTTTTTAGTATTCAATCTTAAAGGTTAATCCATGAATTTCAACGCATCAACAATTAGCGCCATTTGTGAAAAAAGACTTGAAAAAAATAAAGAATGGAGGATTCACTCATCGGTATATTTTACAATCTTTTCTTTTCGTTTTTGTATCCTAAACGTGAAAAATTGGGTATCAACAAAAATATTGAATATTAGGATTTCAAAATAAAACTTCTGCTTTCCCCAATTCACACCATCCCTGGCGCCTGTTGCCACCGCCGTCTGCAACCTACTATCTAAAACCAGCCGACCATCTTAAAGGTTAATCCATTAATTTCAACGCATCAACAATTAGCGCCATTTGTGAAAAAAGACTTGAAAAAAATAAAGAATGGAGGATTCACTCATCAGTATATTTTACAATCTTTTCTTTTCGTTTTTGTGTCCTAAACATGAAAATTAGGTATCAACAAAAATATCGAATATTAGGATTTCAAAATAAAACTTCTGCTTTCCCCAATTCACACCATCCCTGGCGCCTGTTGCCACCGCCGTCTGCAACCTACTATCTAAAACCAGCCGACCATCTTGACGCATACCTCAGCTCGCCAGTGATACCATGATCGGCTCGCCTCTAGAACAATGCAGGAATCGTGCGGCACAGCCGCGCTATGCGAGTACTCGTGCCCGCTTTCGAGCACCGTCACTGCACGATGTGGCCCCTGCTGTTGCTGCTACTCCTTCCTCCTTTCCGCTGCCAGCCACGCCATGTCCGTCCACCGGCGCCACTCTCCCCTCTCTGTCGCACCGAGCTCGCCACTTCCACACATCCTCTTGTTGTGCCCACCCGTATCAGAGCTGCTGGAGTCGCCGATGCACGCTACCTATCTCTGCTCCCAGCGCCACCTTTCTCCTTCTGCCCCCGCAGTCATGCCCTCTCTATCCATCAGCGAACAACAACATACTCCACCATTGCTCGAGAATCACCACACAGTGCACATGGGAGTCTTCTTTACTATATTCTTCTAAACTTGGTGTCGATTGCTCTTATGTTTAAAGAGACAATATATTATTGATAACTCTCTTAGGAGAGTTATATTTATGCCTTTGAATTAATAAATTTGAAGTCCTTGAGTCTTGTTTGAGTCTAATTTAGGGGTAAATAAGCATGTAAATGCATAGTTAGTGTCCAGTGAGTCATTGTTTCAAATTCATCACTTTTTGGTCTATATCTAACAATAAAATGCAGGAAACAATAAGAGGCAAGAATTGGATGGAATCATGCATGCTGGGTTGGATGCTGAGCATGTGCTTTAGCATGCTAGAGGTTTCAAAGAGAGAGAAAACGGGGAGAGAGAAAATCCTGAATTGGGTATCCTGCCAAATGCTGACAAGGGCGTGATAAAACTTGGCTGAGCTAGATAATGAAGGAACCTGGACTTGTTGCCACTTAGGCAGGGATAATTAAGGCATCACAGCTCTAATTGTGGAAACCTAGAAAGATATTCTTCTAGAATATTGGAGCCCACATATAAAAGGGAATTATCAGCTCATTTCAGAGGTGTGCGTGATTTGAGAGCAATACAACAGTCTTGGAGAGAAAGAACAGATCAGGCACCATGGAGAGGAGCTAAAGTGTGGACGAAGGAGGAATCCTGAGGACACCATTGTGGGATTGAAGGAATTCATCCCCAGCTATCTCTGTTTGCAGTTTTAAACCATTTCTTATGTTTAGATTTAAAGACATTTCAGCTATGTTTTGTTTGTTTTTAGCCATGAGCTAAATACTCTAGACTTGGGTTGTTGATCTCTTGTTGGATTGGTGTTTTGTTTTGGATTCCTTGTTAATCTATCAGTTCTGGGTGTTCACCATTCCGATCTTACTCTGTCTGGCCAACTTTGTTAAGATAAATTTCTTTTCATGTTTGGAAAAGCATGTTTAGGAGAGAGCCTTGAATTGAGCTAAGTCTAGCCATTGGAAAATGTGTGGATTTAGTGTGCTTTATGAATCTGTTTTGTTGTGAGCTGGGTTCTGTCTAGTCTAGCATAGGAATGTGTGGATTGGTCATTATCTCAAGTAATCTCGACAGTTTGGAAGAACTGCAGAGAACTGCAGAGATTCAGCACTAGAATCTAAACTAGGATCCATGCTGTAGCATCTTTCCAGCACGTAGAATCAGCAACCTGAGTTGCCTTTTTATAACTGAAACTTTTATTTGTCCTGTTCGTGTGTTGGCTTAAACTTGTTATTGTCTTGTTTATGTTCAGTCATTATTTTGCATTAGGATTAGATTCAACAACAAATTGGTTAAACCCTTGCTGTAAGTTGATTGTGTGCACGATTCTTTACAAAAGGCATTCCTCGTGGGATCGACTCTAGATACTCCTAGATATTACTTGACAGTGTATGCTTGCACTTTATTGTTGCACACGTTGCACATCGTACATAGTTTTTGGCACCGTTGCCGGGGAGTGCCAAAGAATCTTGTTGCTCTTTAACTACAGTTCCAATTATCTATAATATATTATTCACAAAAACACAAAAAAAGGGGAAAATTCATATTAGAGATTGCTGTTCATTTTCAGGTTTACTTGGTGCATGAACCAGAGAGAACCACCTGAGAATTTGCTATTTGATCCAGAGATTGAGAGAACTTTCAGAAGAAACAGAAGAAGACAAAGGAGAAGGAGAAATCGAATGGCTAACGCAGGAGGAGGAGATCAAGAACCAGGAAATGCTTTGGTCATGGCAGATGCTAAGGACAAATGCATCCGGGCTTATGCAGATCCTAAGTTCAATGTCCTAAAATCTGGAATTGTGCAACCTGAGATTGCAGCAGTGCAATTCGAACTCAAGCCAGTAATGTTTCAGATGTTGCAAACTATAGGGCAATTCAATGGGCTAGCATCAGAAGATCCACATCTTCATCTGAAATCTTTCCAAGATGTGAGTGATAATTTTAAGTTACCTGGTGTAACTACAGAAGCATTGAGGCTAAGGCTATTCCCTTACTCTTTAAGGGATAGTGCTAGGACCTGGTTGAACAACATCCAACTAGAAACTGTGACATCATGGAATGAGATGGCAGAGAAATTCCTACTGAATTACTTCCCTCCCACCAGAAATACAAGGTGCATAAATGATATTATGGCTTTCAAACAGGATGAGGAATCGGTCAGTGAAGCTTGGGAGAGGTATAAAGAGTTATTGAGGAAATGTCCACACCATGGCATACCTCATTGCATTCAGTTGGAGACTTTCTACAATGGACTGAACCTAACTTCAAGGCTGGTGTTAGATGCTTCTGCCAATGGAGCCATATTGTTGAAAACTTATAATGAAGCCTTTGAAATTCTAGAGAGGATCTCTGAGAATAACTGTCAATGGTCAAACTCCAGAGCTCAAACAGCCAAGAAGGTGACAGGAGGTGCAGAATCTAGTATTCTGACTACTATGCAGGCTCAGATAGAGGCAATTGGTACTTCAGTCAAAAGTATGGAGGCCACTATGGCAGCAAATCAACTACCTCAACCAATGCAACAGACAGTGAATCAAGTGATGATGGATACCTCTTGTATCTATTATGGAGAAACACATATATTTGATGAGTGCCCACATAATCCGGCATCTGTCTGCTACATGGGGAATAACAAGAACAACCCATATGCTCCTACATATAATCCAGGATGGAGAAATCATCCTGCTTTCTCCTGGTCTAATCAAGGGAATTCATCAGGCCCTCCACCACAAATGCAGCATCAACATGTGCCACAACAACCGATGCAGCAGCAAGGCCAGCAGCCACAGATGCAGCAGCAACAGAACAAGCAGAATGCTATGGGCGGTTATCAACAACAACAGCACATGAAGCCACCACAAATGCAGAACACAGGACAGTCTTCTATGTCCTTGGAGAATTTGATGAAGGATTTCATGATCAAATTAGAGGCAAGGAGTCAAAGCCAAGAGGCAACTATCAGAAACCTTGAAGTTCAAATTGGTCAACTGGTCACAGAAATGAAGAATATGCCACAGGGTACTTTACCTGGAGATACAATCAATCCTAGGCCTGGAAAGGAGCAATTGAAAGCAGTTACTCTGAGGAGTGGCACAAAACTAGCTGAGGTTGAACCCAAACCACAGGAAGTTGAAGATGTAGCTGAACCTCAAGAGGAGGACAAACAGGATGATGTAAGGGAGGAACATGCAGTTCAGGAGGATGCTGAACCACATGCTGCAGCACGTCAGCAGCCTGCTATGCCTGAACCAAAACCGAAGGAGAAGGAACCAAGGCAGTACACTCCTCCACCTCCACCATATCCACAAAGACTCAAGAAGAAGAAGGAGGATGCACAATTTGGTAAATTCTTTGAGATGCTGAAACAGCTGCACATCAATATACCTTTTGTGGAGGCACTGGAACAAATGCCCAGCTATGCAAAGTTTTTGAAGGATGTGCTGACTAAGAAGAGGACTCTGAGTGAATTTGCAACAGTTGCTATGACTGAGGAAACAAGTGCTCTTTTCAACCAGAAATTACCTGCTAAGCTCAAGGATCCAGGGAGCTTTACAATACCTTGCTCTATTGGAGGCCAAGATGTGGGGAGAGCATTGTGTGATCTTGGTGCAAGCATAAATTTGATGCCCCTCTCCATTTTCAAAAAGCTGAGGATAGGAGGAGCCAGACCTACCACAGTAACCCTGCAACTTGCTGATAGATCAACAGTTTATCCAGAAGGCAAGATTGAGGATGTCTTAGTCAAGGTGGAGCAGCTCATTTTTCCTGCTGATTTTATCATATTGGATTTCGAGGCAGATGAAGAAATTCTAATTATTTTGGGAAGGCCATTCCTAAACACTGGGGGAGCTTTAATTGATATGAAGAATGATGAGATTACCATGCAGGTGCATGATCAACAAGTAACATTCAACATGTCTAAATCCATGAAAAATAAGAGAGATGATTTGGAGGAGTGCTCAATGTTGGATCTGGTAGATACTCTGGTTTTTGAAAAATTGGATGAGCTATACGAGGAAAACTCTGAGGTCTTAGATGAGCTCGAGGTACTGAAGGAAATTAAGGGAGAGAACCCAAGGATATTCAGGGAGAAGTTTGAAACACTTGAGATGCCATCAACAGGAAAGCAAACTCAAAAGCCTTTAGTTGAAGAACCACCTCAGCTCACTCTCAAGCCACTGCCAGCTCACTTTAAGTATGCTTACCTGGGGGATGAGGAGACACTACCAGTGATTATTGCAGCAGACTTGGAATCAGAGAAGGAGAAGATGCTGATAGAAGTTCTGAAAAAATATAAAAGAGCTATTGGATGGACAATTGCTGATATAAAGGGGATTAGTCCAGCCCTTTGCATGCATAAAATCTTCTTGGAAGAAGACTCTAAAGGGTCTGTAGAAAGGTAGAGGAGATTGAATCCACTAATGAAGGAAGTGGTCAAGAAAGAGATTATCAAGTGGTTAGATGCTGGAATTATTTTTCCTATCTCTGATAGCACATGGGTAAGTCCAGTCCAATGTGTCCCAAAGAAAGGGGGGATCACAGTGGTGGAGAACAAAAACAATGAACTCATTCCCACAAGTACTGTGACAGGCTGGAGAATCTGCATTGACTACAGAAAGCTCAACAATGCAACCAGGAAAGACCATTTCCCACTTCCCTTCTTAGACCAAATGTTGGATAGGTTGGCTGGGAAGGAGTATTATTGTTTTCTGGATGGGTATTCTGGATACCATCAAATCACCATCCAACCAGAGCACCAGGAAAGGACTACTTTCACTTGTCCATTTGGCACTTGTGCTTTTAGGAGGATGCCCTTCGGGCTGTGCAATGCACCAGCCACATTCCAGAGGTGCATGACAGCTATATTTTCAGAAATGGTGGAGGATTTTCTTGAAATCTTCATGGATGACTTCTCAGTATTTGGGATTGATTTCCGCACCTGTTTGAATAATCTGGAGAAAGTTTTGGCTAGATGTGAAGAAAGTAATCTGGTCCTAAACTGGGAAAAATGCCATTTCATGGTTAAGGAAGGTATTGTTCTGGGCCACAAGATCTCCAAACGAGGGATTGAAGTTGACAGGGCTAAGATAGCTGTGATTGAGACTCTGCCACCACCGTTATCAGTCAAGGGAGTGAGAAGCTTCCTTGGACATGCAGGGTTTTATAGACGGTTCATAAAAGACTTTTCAAAAATATCGAAGCCTCTGTGCTCCTTGCTGGAGCATGACTCAGCATTCAACTTCACATCTGACTGCCAGACAGCCTTTGAGATTTTGAAGGAAGCTTTGATTTCAGCTCCCATTATGTGTGTACCAGATTGGAACCTACCTTTTGAAGTGATGTGTGACGCAAGTAACTTTGCTATTGGAGCTGTCCTTGGGCAAAGGAAGAGTAAAATATTTCATCCTATCTATTATGCTAGCAAGACTTTGGTGGATGCTCAAATCAATTATACCACTACTGAGAAAGAATTGCTTGCTGTAGTTTTTGACTTTGAGAAGTTCAGACCTTATTTGCTGGGGGCCAAGGTTGTTGTCCACATAGACCATGCAGCCATCAAGTACTTACTTTCCAAAAAGGATGCAAAACCTAGGCTAATTCGATGGGTTCTTCTCTTACAAGAATTTGATCTGGAAATTCAAGACAGAAAGGGTACAGAAAATCAGGTAGCCGACCACCTGTCCAGGTTGGAGGGGGTTACTCAAGAAGATCCAGCTATCGAAGTTCAGGAATGGTTTCCTGATGAGCAGCTTTTCAATGTGTCATCTGAATCTTCGCCTTGGTTTGCTGATTTTGCTAATTTCAAGGCTAGTGGAACTCTTCCTCCAGATTTGAAGGGGCAGCAGTTAAAGAGGTTTTATCTTGATGTTAAGTCTTATTTTTGGGATGACCCCTACCTCTACAAACTCTGTGCTGATCAGCTTTTGAGAAGATGTGTCCATGAAGTTGAAATGGCAGATATCCTGGAGAAATGCCATTCAGCTCCATATGGGGGACATTTTGGAGGACAAAGAACGGCTGCCAAAGTATTCCAATCTGGTTTCTTTTGGCCTACAATCTTTAAGGATGCGCATGAGTGGGTGAAAAACTGTGACAAATGCCAAAGGGTTGGCAATCTTCCAGCCTCGAATGCCATGCCTATGACATATATCCTGGAGCTGTAATTATTTGATGTTTGGGGTCTGGATTTCATGGGACCTTTCCCACCTTCATTTGGTAATATCTATATCCTTGTTGCTGTGGATTATGTATCTAAATGGGTAGAGGCTGCAGCCTGTGCCAAAGCTGATGTTAAGACTGTGATTAAGTTCCTGCACAAAAATGTTTTCACAAGGTTTGGAACACCAAGAGCTATGAGGGGACTCACTTCATCAACAGAAGTTTAGCTTGCATGCTAGCCAAATACAAAGTCAAACACAAGGTTGCTACAGCATACCATCCTCAATCAAATGGGATGGCTGAACTTTCAAACAGGGAAATCAAGAGAATTCTTGAGAAGGTGGTGAGCCCAAACAGAAAGGATTGGTCCAAGCATCTTGATTATGCACTCTGGGCTTACAGAACAGCTTTCAAAACACCTCTGGGCATGTCACCTTATAGATTGGTTTTTGGGAAAGCATGCCATCTCCCTCTTAAACTTGAACATAAATCTTATTGGGCCCTGAAGAAACTAAATTTTGATTTGTTGGCTGCAGGGGAAAGGAGATGTGCAGAAATAAATGAACTAGAAGAGATGAGGTTGACTTCCTATGAGAGTGCAAGAATTTACAAGGAGAAGAGCCAGATGTGGCATGCAAAAAGGATCCGGTTCAGAATCCTGGAAGAAGGGAACAGGGTACTTTTATTCAATTCCTGGTTGAATCTCTTCCCTGGGAAATTGAAGTCCAAATGGTCTAGTCCTTTCACCATCATCAAGGTATATCCTCATGGAGCAGTTTATCTAAAAGATGAAGAAACAGGCAGGGAGTTTAAGGTGAATGGTGGGCGAATAAAAATTTATCATGGTGGAGTCTTCAATAGGGCGAAGACTACCACTACACTGCATGATGTTTGATGAAGTCCAGGTAACACTGGTTTTTCCTTTACTTGTGTTTGCAAGTTGGGTGAAACCAGTTTGTTTGTAAATATTTCCTTTCTTCTTTAAATAGTAGTAATGTCATTCTGTACTTACCTTATCTTTTAGCTGTTAGTTCAGAGAGGAAGAGTGTTCTGAATAGGAGTTTAGAGGTGTTCAGAGGGTGCTGGCTATGTGCCGACAACATGCTACAGCATGGTACCTGAGTAGTAACGGCCAATTTTTGACCGTGTTTGTCCACTAAGTGTACAGGAGGAAAAATTTTAAAATAAGTTACTCTGTTACTATTTTAATCTTTTCATGTTACTTCCTCCTGCTCTGATATCATTACTCTAAAAAGGTAACCTCTTTCACTTTTTCTCTCACCTCTTCAACTATCTTCTTCTCTCTCTACTCGTTCCACTTCACTGTGCAAAACCTTGGGTTTTCTATTTTCACGACGAAATCCATTTCCTAAGGTATGTTTCGTTTGCTCGTCTTGTTTTGGTTGTCCAGAAAGTATTTTTGGTTGATTCTCATTACGAGCATGTGGCCTTGGAGTCGATTTTTGTGGAAATGTTGCATGTGTAAAATGGGTTTGCTTGTTACGTGCTCTAACTTGTAGCTTCTATGGATTTCACCTGTTCTTGGGTTGATATTGTTGTTTCTAGTGTAAACCATCACATGGGTAGGAAGAAATTTCTGTGGGTTGCACCTTAGGGTTAGTATCTTCTTGTAATTTTGATTCTGAAAAATCTGTGCAACTGCCTGCTGAGAACATTTCTGGGTAGCTTGTTATTGTGGGTTCTTTGGGGTACGAATGTCTGACTTTTCGTGGTTACCCTATTTCCTACTCGAGTTTAGGATGAATAAATGTTATTAACATAATGTTACTTTCGCATAATCTACATTCGCAATTTCAGGTTGAAATAAATAATGAGGAAGAAACAGGTACCCCGGAAAACAAAGAAGGTGTCCTCGCCGGAGGAGAATGTGGCCACATATTCCACAACTCCGACACCCACCGGTTCCACACCCCAATCGCCAGCTCCTACCCCTCAACCGGGTGCAACCAAAGCTGGTACTCACAGTCGAGTGCCCAGAACTCGGGCTGCCACTAAGGAAGCGAAAGGAAAGGCCCCTGTTACTTCTACATTTTCACCGGTGGAACTTTCTGAATTCGATAGTCCTCCGGCCAAGAAACCCAAAACTAAACCGCACCGTGCTCTATGCAAGTTTCCAAAAAATCTGAAGTCCAAGACTACCCCGGGACCACAAGCTGCAGAAGGCACTTCTCAGCCTACAAAGAAGCGAGTCAAGAAGGCGTGCAAGAAGAATCCTACTCCTCCGCAGATTTTGCGAAAGCAAGCTGCAAGATAAGAATCCCCACCTCTGCACGGGTCACCGGCTAAAACTCGAAGGCGAGGCCCTCCTCCCATGCTGATTGAGAGGGGATTCCCAACTGATTTGACCGAGCTTCCTGAGGATCTCCAAGATTCCATTGCTAAGTTGGAATGGGCCCCATTTGTTGTTTTGCCTGAGGCGCCCGTTGTTCCCATTGTTCATGAATTTTACTCCAATCTGAAGAGAGTTGGGGATTGGGAGTTCATTTCTAAAGTCCGTGGAGTGAAAGTGGACCTTAACCCTCGCCTTGTGCACCGAGTCTATGGTACAGCACCACCTCAGCCAGACCCTTTTTGGGACAGGTATGATAAGCCTACTGAGGAGGATCGCAAATGGGCGTTGGATATCCTTGCCCCTGAAGACTCAGATGTGCAGTGGATTCTTCAAGATGGCGGAGCCCCTTTGGTAGTTACCAACCAGTTGAAACCTGCTGCTCGGCTTTGGTTCCACTTCATTCGGAGCCAACTTTCCCCAACCACCCATGAGAATAAAATGAATGACCAGCGTGCCATGATCTGTGCTGCTATTGTTTCAGGTACCCCTTTTGATTATGCACCCATACTTCTCACTTCTTTGGAAAGTCGTGCTGGCCGCACTGTAGGACCTTTATACTTTCCGTCCATGATCACTGCTCTGTGCGAGAGGAAGGGTGTGCCGATTGCGGATACCGATGAGCGAGATTGGAATAGTGGTTTGATTAATGCTCACCAGATGTTGCGGAGGTTCAAGCGACCACAGGGTGCTGAAACTGAGCAGCCAGCCCATGCTGCAGCTTCTGCTCAGCATGCTGCATCTTCTTCTGAACCCAACCAACCTACCAATTAAGATTTGATGATCCGACTGGAAATCGTGCAAGAGGGCATCAATATTTTTTCGCAAGACTGCTTCTGAGGTGTTCAAGGACGTCCGTGCTTTAAAGCGCACAGTTACCCGACACCAGCGGTTCCATGCAGACAGGATGACCCGTCTATGCCATTACATGGCCAAGCGCGATGCAGTGCTCCAGCGGTACTGCGAGCGTCTGCCGGACTTCCCTCCACTCTTGCGCACATCTTGGGATGCCGATGCTGATCCAGAAGATTGATCGCCAACTGGTTATTTTGACTCTCATAACTCCCTATTTTTGCTCGAACATGTTTTTCTGTCTTGCTGAATAACTTTTACTTTTACGTACTGTGTGTGTGTTACTTTGGTTGTTTTCTGTCTTTTGTTATGGTTATTGAATATGGTTTTTCATGCACTATTGTCGGTCGTGTCATGTAAATAATCTGTGTCCCACTGAGAATAACTCGTGTTATCGTGCATCAATCTCATGCTCGATGATGAGAATGTCCCTCGCAATAATTAGCTTGTGGTCATGCTCATTCGCAACACGACAATAATCTCAACATTGATTCTACGTGTTTTAGCTCGACTTTTTCCAAACAACTCATTACCTACCATGCTACAACATGTTTCTAGCATGCCTACAAAATATATATATATATATATATTTTTTGGTGGTCAAGTTTTTCGGGTGATCATTCTTTTTCTTTGCTTTACTGATGATTGTGAGAATTCACCTCCTTTTGAATTTATGTTTGCCTTGAGGCGAAATTTAGTGATCTAATTTTACTTGGATATGACGAAGGCCATCTTTCTTATGCCTAGCCTCGGTCCTATGTGACCACCCTTATATTTATCTTCTCCCTAAGTCCTATTTTGTGCCTTTTGCCGTGTTTTTGTTCTTTTCCTTACTTAAATTTAGCCTTATGTCCTTTTTGTTCTTATTTTTACTTGCACCCTCTTGAGCATTCTTAGGTCTTTCTTGTAACATTGGGGACAATGTTTGTTTCTAAGTTTGGGGGTGTGTGAGGGTGCCGTGCGAAAAAAAAAAATGTAAAAGAGTATGAGAAGTGTATGAGTCCAATTTACCAAAAAAAAAAAAAAAAAAAAAGAGAAAGAAAAGGACGAAAAAGCTACAGTTCTTGCTGATTGATTGTTACAGCATGAGGGAAATAAGTTGTTCCTAAAAAAAAAAACTTACCATTTGGGAAGGTTCAGAAAGTAATAAAGGAAAGGGGAAGTCTTACTAGGGGTAATAGGTGCTCTTTTGGGGTATAGAATAAAGAAGGCCTAGGAATGCTCAATTATTGAGTCACTTGATCCAAAAATTTCCCAACCATTAACCCTAACCTAACATTACAAGCCGAAAAGTCCTTCCGATCCTTTGATTTTAGAGCACCATTAGTGGAGAGGTTTGCATATAATTCATTATGGAGAAAAGAAAAGTGAATTCAATGAGCATGATGGTTTATGCATTGAGAGGCATGTGAAACTTGTATGGCTTGAATCATCACACTTTTGAAATAATTTAGCATGGGATTGAAATAAATGAGTCGAAGGAATACTCTTGCTAAACCACCCTGAATTATGAAGAGATGAAATGTTGTGAAGCTTGTGGTATGTGACTCTAGCTAAATTTACCATCTTGATGAGAGCAACAATGAGTTGTACCGAGCACTGAGTTGTTTTCGAGTTTTTCTTGTTGATTTTGTGTGAATTTGTTTACTCGAGAACGAGTAAAGGTTCAAGTTTGGGGGTGTGATAACTCTTTAGGAGAGTTATATTTATGCATTTGAATTAATAAATTTGAAGTCCTTGAGTCTTGTTTGAGTCTAATTTAGGGGTAAATAAGCATGTAAATGCATAGTTAGTGTCCAGTGAGTCGTTGTTGCGAATTCATCACTTTTTGGTCTATTTCTAACAATAAAATGCAGGAAACAATAAGAGGCAAGAATTGGATGGAATCGTGCATGCTGGGTTGGATGCTGAGCATGTGCTTTAGCATGCTAGAGGTTTCAAAGAGAGAGAAAACGGGGAGAGAGAAAATCCTGAATTGGGTATCCTGCCAAATGCTGACAAGGGTGTGATAAAGCTTGGCTGAGCTGGATAATGAAGGAACCTGGACTTGTTGCCACTTGGGCAGGGATAATTAAGGCATCACAGCTCTAATTGTGGAAACCTAGAAAGATA
This sequence comes from Plectranthus barbatus, assembly GCA_026898455.1. NCBI lineage: Eukaryota > Viridiplantae > Streptophyta > Magnoliopsida > Lamiales > Lamiaceae > Plectranthus > Plectranthus barbatus. Next base: position 565,467 of record JAPKLW010000085.1, read on the forward strand.
TTCTTCTAGAATATTGGAGCCCACATATAAAAGGGAATTATCAGCTCATTTCAGAGGTGTGCGTGATTTGAGAGCAATACAGCAGTCTTGGAGAGAAAGAAAAGATCAGGCACCATGGAGAGGAGCTAAAGTGTGGACGAAGGAGGAATCCTGAGGACACCATTGTGGGATTAAAGGAATTCATCCCCAGCTATCTCTGTTTGCAGTTTTAAACCATTTCTTATGTTTAGATTTAAAGACATTTCAGCTATGTTTTGTTTGTTTTTAGCCATGAGCTAAATACTCTAGACTTGGGTTGTTGATCTCTTGTTGGATTGGTGTTATGTTTTGGATTCCTTGTTAATCTATCAGTTCTGGGTGTTCACCATTCCTATCTTACTCTGTTTGGCCAACTTTGTTAAGATAAATTTCTTTTCATGTTTGGAAAAGCATGTTTAGGAGAGAGCCTTGAATTGAGCTAAGTCTAGCCATTGGAAAATGTGTGGATTTAGTGTGCTTTATGAATCTGTTTTGTTGTGAGCTGGGTTCTGTCTAGTCTAGCATAGGAATGTGTGGATTGGTCATTATCTCAAGTAATCTCGACAGTTTGGAAGAACTGGAGAGAACTGCAGAGATTCAGCACTAGAATCTAAACTAGGATCCATGCTGTAGCATCTTTCCAGCACGTAGAATCAGCAACCTGAGTTGCCTTTTTATAACAGAAACTTTTATTTGTCCTATTCTTGTGTTGGCTTAAACTTGTTATTGTCTTGTTTATGTTCAGTCATTATTTTGCATTAGGATTAGATTCAACAACAAATTGGTTAAACCCTTGCTGTAAGTTGATTGTGTGCACGATTCTTCACAAAAGGCATTCCTCGTGGGATCGACTCTAGATACTCCTAGATATTACTTGACAGTGTATGCTTGCACTTTATTGTTGCACACGTTGCACATCGTACCAATTATCCGAGTGTAAGGTGTTTCTTGCTTGCCTATTTTTTAGAATAGTGTCTGCCTCTTCATGTCAAGATACTGAATTAGTTTGATTTGGAGTCTGATTTTATATTGATAAAAATATTGATTTCTGATTGATATAACTTAGTTCCCATTGTTGGCCAGTGTGCCTTACTCATTACTGCTATCTTATTATTTATAGTGGAGTGTTTGATCTTTCCTCTACTGCTTGTGCCTTGTTTGTGACCACTGCTTGAGCTACTATTGGATTCGGTTGTAGCACTTAGTTTGATTTCATTGTTGGCATACAATTTGTAGTTCTTTCATGTGTTGTTTGTGATGGTTCCCTATTTCTTTGCACCTTGTATTTAAATTTTGACTTGAAGCAGACAAGATGTTTATCTGCAGCTCATAAACATAAGGAGTTCTAGATCAATACTCTGACAGTTAAGTTGTTGGAAACTTGCAATTAATGTTGAAACTATGTAACCTCTGAACTAGGCTAAAATCTCTCGATTGGACTTCTCATTTTCCATGCTTAATGATTATAAAATTTGTGTATTTTTCATGATAGGATATGCTACAATATCACTCATTTCTTAATTTTCTTTACTTGTGTTTAGAAGTTAATTTTATCATATGCTAAGTCCACGCTAATTGCCTTGAATTTTGATATCTATTGCACGGATTGCTCGATGGTCATTATTTTTGTTGAATTATTGCTCTAGCTGAACTGGTGGATTGCAATAGGCTTCATCTTTTCGTTTGCTTCAGTCCCACTTTTAAATTTGTTCTTGTAGTTGCATTTTCTGATTATTCAGAGCACCTATTGGAACTTAGGCAAATGATATAAGTCGGTTATGAGAAACTGATTGAATTCCCTCGATGTGTCATATGTGCTGGTCATTTGAAAATGTGATAGAAACTATTGGATAGCTTGCCTTTGTTTTTCAGGGGAATCATGAAATAATTTACAATCATTTGGGTCCTAATTTTACTGAATCCGTTGCAATTGATGTGGCAAGAAAAGAAAATGACACCCTCACTTAACAGAAGAAGTCCGAACATCACATGCTCTGTGGATGCGAGACTACGATAAGAAGCGGCTGCTAAGTTTTTGCAATTAAAATCAATAATCAAAAGAGGGTCAACTTCTTGAAAGTGCTCCGAAATATTCCAAAAAGAGTGTTCGACGAAAGAACAAACAATGCGACTCAAGTATAAAAAAAAGATGACACTACTCAAATGATGTCAAACCTTTTCGATTAAATATGGGTTCCATCTTTCCTTTTATCTTATTAAATTAACTCTTTTAATTTCATTGGCCTCTCCTATTTATAAAACTTCTCCCTTCGATTATTTTACACAAGGAGTTATTCTCTTCTCGAATAAAAAAGTTATTAAATTGAATGCTATATTTGAATATAACTTTCTATGCATTCTAAAGAATACTTAGATCTCCTTGCTCTCTATTTTGCATGACCACTCGAGTGAACCCCAAAGGATATCACACATGCGGGCTTGGGAGCTCGATAGAAGAATGAGCAGTGTAAAAAAAATATTGTATACTTCGAGCATAACAAGCCTTCACACACTAGGGGCTACTCCTGGGTGAAGCAAATCTTATATTGCTAGGGCACTTGGGGATTTCGAATCCTGGCGGCATGTCCCTAGCCTCGAGTGGTAACATCACGAGGGTTTTCTTTCCAAAAGATTCAACCTCAAACCGCACGACCACTCGAATCGGTCTCGACACAGTGACTTCATGATGGAATAATATACTGAAAGCATTATGATTGGTATATTATGTACAAGGTTTATTGGTTAATATACTGAGAATCATGAATGTTGTATGATCATCTCCTGTCTAAATTAACAAACATGTTTCGCAAACGCTCTAATCTTCTTATCTCGTCGATAGGGAGATCATAAAGTGTGTAGTAGATCACGGAAGATCGTATGGATCGTCTGACCTAGTGAGATATAAAATGGTTATCACAGCTGAGACAGTCCCAGGATAAACTGTCGGTATAGGCTGCAGCATACGCGGTAATAAGCAGCTTATCTTGGTTGCTTGGTATGCTGGTGTAGGGGTACACATTGATAGGACCTAAGTTAAGATCGTTCCTTTATCTGACATTAAAGGAATCTTGATCTTGGTGGCTTGATGAGATCCTAAGCCTAGATGAAGGTAAAGAAGTATACACAGATTGAGTCACTTTGAGATGCAGTGAAAGGCTCTAGTCGAGCTTGTATATCTATATCTTGGGTGTTAGCAATTTGTGTATAAATATCTGGTACAAGAACTAGGTAACCACATCCAGTATAGGATGGTGACATTCCCTAAGCAGCTCAAAACGTTTGTTATGCTAAAGTACTGCAGGCTGATTAAGTTCTAGCATAAGTGAAAAGGGTTGAGTGGGTTGACTAAGGAATATAAGATGTTAATTAATCAAATGGCTTGTCAGAGTTTAAATTAATTAATGCATGTCTGTAACCTTAAATGTTGGGATATACCGAGCCTATGCAACCCATTCTCACCACATGGTAGCAAATAGGTTGGACAATATTTATTCTCTGGTGGCATGAATCAATATTAATTAATTAATTATATTATGGGTTGAATATGTGAATTAATTAATTGATAGGCCTTATTTGTTATTTGCATACTGGTCCCTGGTCTGGCCCATGAAAGCTCAGGCCCATCTAGAGATCAAAATTTCCTAAATGGGCCTCAGGTTCTCAGATCATAATGCACCACAAGATCATAAGTTGCAAAGCAGCAGACCAGGATTTGGGAGCTGTGACATGTGATCGCTAAATTATTTAACAAGCGACTTAGCAAAGCTAATAAAATAGCGGCAAATGAAAATTATCGATCCCTCAGAGAATGAAGCAACGAAAAACCTTAAGTACTAAATCATAAGTTCTCAAAATACTGGTTAGCAAAATCAATTAAAAAGTTTTGGTTGTTTTTGAAAATTGCAATACTTGCTAATGAAAATTAAACAGGAAATTTAAATACTTTGATTGAAAACGGTTATGAGAATTAAAGATTCCGGGAATATCTCCTTATCAAGTATGACATGGATGAATAAATTGAATATTTCCCAATTTTAATTCCTCTTCGTAGTGAAACATCATAAAAGTATTACGAACTTCTTTGTTGGACAATTCGTAAAGTAGATTAATCAATTACCTATCTCCGCTCAGTCTCAAGATAAATTAATTAACTCCAAGGATCTACAGATTTATTCCTACAATCAATCTCCTTCAGTTACGACAAGAAATCAGATTATATTGTGAAAATCTCTTTCGATTGAAAACTATTACAGTTACATCTCAAGTAATCAACTAGTTAATCATAAGATGTGGCCAACAAATCAAGATTATGAATAAGCACAGATTTCACAAACTACAAAGGGAAAGGGAAATAATTCAATTAATCAAACATGTATACATTGATAATTCGAAACCCTAGAATCTGAGGAAGAGATTAGTTACACATATTCAAAATAATAATCATCATAGAAGAATAAAACCTAAAGTGCATAAAAATCGGAATTCGAAAATAATCCTGCAGAACTCTGTCTTCAAACATAAACTTCAAAAACCTTGAGAAACTCTAATTAATCTTCAATACTAAATTCTGGTAAGTATTCTATTGTCTCTCTCCCTAAAAAACGAATTCTATATGACTTTTTATAATAGTGGAGAATGTATCATACAAAATCTAGGTGAAGATATGGCTTTATCTCCAAAACAGATGCAGACTAGGATTCCTGAACTTCGCGTCGATCGTGGGAGATTGGCGTCGATCGACGCCGGTGAAGTGCCTTCATCGATCGACATTCAGTGGCGTCGATCGACGTGGATGCTGCCTCCGTCGATCTTCTCTTTTCTTCCTTCGTCGATCGCTCCTCCTTCATTCTCCTCGTCAATCGACGAGACATCCTCGTCGATCGACGTGGACCTGAAACTGGAAGTCCAACTCTCCTCTGTTTATGGCCAAAACTCTGCATGATTCATCAAACACAACATTACGAGCACAAAAGCCAATTCATGCACAAAAACTAGTACAAAAACGATCTTTACACAACACATTCAGTCAAAGAACAACCAGATAAGTTGGTGAAAATCCTAACTTATCAACTCCCCCAAACTTAAACCATTGATCGTCCTCGATCAATTCACAGAAAAGAATTCTAATCAAATGCAGATACAAGTGTGCAATGCCTCACAAGCTTCTTTTGCAATCTAAGTATCACTTATTCATATAAACCATGCAATCCAATCAAATTATAATTGTTAAATTATTGAGGAGGAACCTCACTGGGAAGTGTTTGCACTCATCGCTCAATCAAGTAAAAAGGTTTTGCAATTCACTCATTCAAAGTTTTAGTTTACCCCACCATAGGTTTGATAAATTTCTCATCTCTCCATTGCTTGTTAGTGTGGTTTTTCAGGGAATCAGAAAGGTCTTGATTTGGTTGTAATGTGGCTTACCTAAGAGGTAGGATATTTTTGGCTAGGTGACTCAAAATATTTCATTCCAACACCAAGTCTTTAGCATATCTTGCCCACATGATTTTTTTCTTTTAACACACAATCTTGTTCCTTCTCCTTTGTAATTTTCAGGGTTCGAAATTTATTTTGGCTTTTGTGAACTACATACGAAGTTTTTCTTCTCAATTTTTTTCTCTTTTCATTCATATTCGCCAATGTTCACTCATTTTTTTTTTCGAAATTTACCCTCAGGATCCCCTAATTTTGCACACAACCTCATATCTCAATCCCAAAGTTTTCATCCTCCAATCATTCACAGTTTCATCAACCCTTCTAATCAAAGAAAAATTTGTTCAAGGCTCAAGGGGTTGCAAGTGAAAATTCAAGGTGAGTGTATGGGAAATGGGCTATGAAAGAACATGCCTAAAATTATTTTCTCCTTATTACCACACTTAATGCAACCTCGAGAGAGAAATTCATCAAATTCTAGGAAGTAAATCTAATGACTTTGTCACTCATCAAACGAAAAGATGGCACAATTTCTCACAAGGTAGAAATTTTCGTTACTCCTCAACAATTACCCAATTTTTGAACAGTTATCACGCAAAAACTTATATTTCAGAAGTCAACTTATCAAGCAAAGCAGCTCCTATCATCGGCTACTCTATCACATGGATTATCATTCTTAATCAGCAAATATCTCAATTATCAATCAACAATTTAATTCCAAGGAAAGACAAGTATTCAATTCCAACACCAACATAATCAAAAGTAGTTCCGACTGTCCGATGTTCAAAAGCTCCTAAAACAATACTCAAGACTATTCAACTCAGAACAAGTACCACAAATCAAGAGTTCAAAAATACTAATTTTAAGTAAAGAGCCTTGCAGAGAGCAATTGTTCATATTGAAGCAAAAGAACAAGGATGGTGATGGTTCAGAAAAAACAAAAATCAAAAACAAAAACAGAAAAACAACGAAACAACGAAAACATAAAATAAAGCAGGAAAATAAAAACAAACAAACCTTTCCCTTTTCCTATCCTCACCCCCCCCCCAAACTTGTTCCATTCGAAGGAGTGAACAAGTTTGAAAGTTAGATAAGGAAAAAGGAAACGGTACCTCATTCCTCCTCTGGAGGATCCTCCATCTCAACATCGGGGGCAGGCCAAACGGGAAGTCGCCACCGGCGGTCCTGGCGCTCTCTGTGGCATCGGAGGTAGACAGAGTCAGGCTGGGTGTTCAGGAGAAGGCGCTGCATCTGCATGTCGAGGGTTTTGAGCCTCGTGGTCACGTGCTGACGAAAAGTTACCTGCCAGGTATGCTCCTCGGCATGCAGAACAGCCTGCTACTGCATGAAGTGGTACATCATCGCCAGATCCACTCCTCCGGAAGATGAAGACTCTCCCGCAAAGTGGCCGGACAAATGCCCACCAGTCTGATCGTGAATCCGCTCTCCTCCCCCATCGTGTCTGTCATCCTCTGGCGCCTCGTGTCTGCCTGTGATGGACACCCCCATGCATCTCTGGATATACCAGAACACTGGATTGTCGATGGAGGAAGCCTTCAGGTTCCCGAGTCAAATTCCCACAAGTCCTCCTTAGCATCAACTGCTATCTGGCTCCAGAAGCGGGCAATGTCAAAACTCGGGGGAAGAAAGCCAACTCCCCCTTTCCGGACGCCCCAAATCTCTTCAAGAATGTCCCTTGGTATCTCGTAGTGTTCATTCAACAACTGGAAGGAGATGGTGGTCGGCTCGGACTCTGGCTGGACCTCAAAAACGTGGAGTGAGGCAAGAAACTCCAAGACAAGCGATGGATAGGTCGGCCAATGTGTTGTCATCCAAGCACTTCAGTTTACTCGCCGAAGAAGAGCCTCCACATCAGCTCGAATTCACAGCCAATACATTGTTTCCGGGCATGGGTAAAGTGTTTGTCTGACGGCAAACTCGTCGCTAGAGAATTTCCGAAAGCGTCGCTCATGAGCCTTCTTTGCGAAGGTGGGTTGGAAGTCCATAATCAATTTGCAAGGGTAGTGGAAAAATTCATGTCAAAACTCCTTAGAGCCACTTCACAACATTCCCAACATTACAACAATGAATTTTTCAATTGTCCACAAAATGTCTCTACCCATGAAAAATTGATTCAAAATTCATGCAATTCACCCTCTATCCTAGCATATTACATCATTGATTGAAAGCATTTATCTCAAAAATAGCAGGATAAGAGCAACACTTCAAACAAGAATTATCCCCCCAAACCTACGATCATCAAATTCAAAGCAATCCTAGCTACCCATCCAAGATAAAGAAGTGTATCGACTAAAACAATCAACCAATATCGATTTATCATCATGGAAAGCAACGAAATCGTCAAAATTGCAAAAATGGACAAAAGTGTCCCAAACTCAATTTTCTAACAAAATCATGCTCAAATCCTCCAATGACAAGAAATAATCGAAGAGGAGAGTGTTAGGATACATACCGTGGGTGGAAGCGTCTAATTTGGAGAGAAAAAATTTGAGTGGGTGTTTGGAGAGGAGAAAAAAATCGTGCAAGTGTGTTTGTGAGTGAGAGGAGTGAGGGTTTTGGGTTTTAAACCCGTCTCTGTCCAGTCCTCAGAAAAGTTCGTGTCGATCGATGAGGCATTCCCGTCGATCGACGAAGATAAAACTTTCTCGTCGATTGACGAGGAATTGCATCGATCGATGTGGTCGAGGTTTCCTCGTCGATCGCTGGCAAAAAGCAGCGATCTACGTGTTCCGACAGACGACTGGACCCAACTCAATTTGAATGTTTTCTGAAAATATAAAATTTTACTGACTCGACTCAACTGACTAAAAAAAAATAGAAATAAAGAAAGCGGTAAAGTGTTGGGTTACCTCCCAACCAGTGCTTAGTTTTATGTCGCTAGCTCGACAATACCTGTGCCTTCAAGGACGGTTCAAATAGTACTTCTCCACCGCTTTAATTTGAAGTGGTGTGAAGTATGGTTTCAGGTTCTGTCCGTTCACCTTGAAGTTCTTTCCATCTTGGCCAGCTAGTTCAACTACACCGTTCATAAATTGGCAGATCATGGTGTATGGTCCGGCCCACTTTGATTGTAACTTCCCAGGCATGAATCGGAGACGGGATTTAAAGAGAAGAACTTTGTCACCTGAATGGAAAATATGTGAGCGAATCCTTTTTGTCGTGGAACCTCTTTGCTCTATTCTTGTAGATGACATTGTTCTTCTAATTCATTCAATGCCATGGCGTGCTCTTCTGCGGCTGTCCTCCAATCTAGGTTAAGTTCTTTTACTACTCTCCAAGCCTTGTGCTCCATCTCCACCGGCAAGTGACAGGACTTTTCGAAGATCAGCTGGTAGGGTGACGTCCCAATTGGTGTTTTGTAGGCGGTGCGGTATGCCCATAATGCATCATCAAGCACTGCCGCCCACTCCTTTCTTTGCTTCACCGTCTTCTCCAAGATTTGCTTGATTTCTCGGTTGGACAGCTCCGTCAGCCCATTCCCTTGTAGATGATATGGAGTGGTGACTCGGTGTTTGACTCCGTATCTGGCGAGAAGGGTAGCAAGCCATTTGTTGCAGAAGTGGGATCCCCCGTCGCTTACCAAGGCTCTTGGTGTCCCAAATCGCGTTATCAGTTTCTGTAGGAACTTGATGACTACCTTGGAGTCATTTGTGACTGTTGGAGTATCCTCGACCCATCGTGATACGTAGTCCACTGCCAAGAGGATGTATGAGAACCCTTGAGATGGTGGAAAGGGTCCCATGAAGTCGATCCCCCAAACATCAAAGATCTCGACTTCGATGACCGGTGTCTGTGGCATTTCATTCCTTCGCGAGATGTTGCCGGTCCTCTGGCAGCGATCATAGCCTGTTATCCATCCGTGGCAGATCTCGTAGATGGATGGCCAGTAGAATCCGCTGGCAAGGATTTTGAATGCGGTCCGGTTGGCTGAGTGATGGCCACCACTAGGAGATGAGTGGCAGGCTTCGAAGATTTGTTGCCACTCGGACTGAGGCACACAGTGGCGGATGATGCCATCAGCACATCTACGCCATAAGTAGGGATCCTCCCAGTAGTAGAATCTGACATCATGCAGAAACTTCTTCCTTGCATATGGAGAAGAGTCCGGAGGGAGAACACCGCTAACCAAGTAGTTGGCGAAATCTGCATACCAGGGTGTCTTGGAATCGTACATCTCTTTCAATTCCCTAGCGATGCAGATCTGTTTGTCAGGGAATGTTTCCCGGATCATCATCTGTTGGTCATCCCCTTCGACCGGTGGCTCGAGTCTTGAGAGGTGGTCTGCGATCACGTTCTCGCTCCCTTTCCTGTCCTTGATCTCCAAGTTAAACTCTTGTAGCAGTAGTATCCACCGGATCAGCCTAGGCTTAGCATCTTGCTTTGCGAACAGATATCTGATGGTTGCATGGTCGGTGAAATCGGTTGTCTTTGAACCTATCAGATATGGTCGGAACTTGTTGAAGGCGTAGACAACTGCGAGCATCTCTTTCTCCGTGGTGGTGTAGTTGCATTGGGCTGGATTCATGCACTTGCTGGCGTACTGAATTACATGGAAAAGTCTTCCTTTTAATTGCCCCAATACTGCTCCAACAGCATAGTCACTGGCATCGCACATCAATGTGAAGGGCTCATCCCAGTCTGGTGATGTCAGGATTGGAGCTGTTACCAGTGCCTCCTTCAATTTCTCGAAGGCTTTCACACAATCGTCATCAAACACGAAGGAGACGTCCTTCTCCAGAAGATTGCATAGAGGCCGGGAGATCTTTGAGAAGTCCTTGATGAACCTCCTATAGAATCCGGCGTGGCCTAGGAAACTTCGGACAGCCTTAACATTTGTTGGCGGTGGCATTTTTTCAATGGCTATGACTTTGGCTCGATCCACTTCTAGTCCCTTGGCTGATACTCTATGTCCCAACACAATCCCCTCTCACACCATGAAGTGGCATTTCTCCCAATTGAGGCATAGGTTTGTCTCGGTGCATCTCTCAAGTACAGTAGCCAAATTCTGCAGACAAATATCGAATGAGCTACCAAAAACTGAGAAATCATCCATGAATACCTCCATGATATCTTCGATCAGATCGTGGAAGATTGCCATCATGCTTCTTTGGAAGGTAGCCGGTGCATTGCATAATCGGAATGGCATCCGGCGGTAGGCGAACACTCCATAAGGACAGGTGAATGCTGTCTTGTGTTGATCTTCAGGTGCCACAGCTATCTGGTTGTACCCTGAGTAACCATCAAGAAAACAGTAGAAAGGGTAACCAGATAATCTATCAAGCATTTGATCGATGAAGGGAAGGGGAAAATGATCCTTGCACGTGGTGGTGTTCAAGGCTCGGTAGTCGATGCAGAACCGCCATCCCGTGACTGGTCTTGTTGCAACGTCCTCTCCATCGTCGTTCTTCACAATCTGCATCCCCCCCTTTCTTGGCTACTACTTGTGTAGGTCACACCCATTTACTGTCGGAGATTGGGTATATCATACCATGGTCAAGGAGTTTGAGAACCTCCTTCTTTACAACTTCTTGCATGATTGGGTTCAATCGTCGCTGTGCTTGTCTCTTTGGCTTGGCTTCTTCTTCAAGGATGATTTTATGCATGCACAGCAAAGGGCTGATTCCTTTGATATCCCCCAAGGTCCATCCGATGGCGGACTTGTATTTCTGCAGGACTCGCAGCAGTTTCTCCAACTCTCCCTGTGTAAGATAAGCAGAAACAATGACAGGGTAAGTATTATCAGAGCCTAGGAATGCGTACCTGAGATGTGCCGGAAGTGTCTTGAGTTCCAGAACTGGTGGATCAGAGCTGGAGCACGGCTGTTTTAGGTTGCCGTCGATCGACGGAAACCCTCCGTCGATCATCTTACTGTTTGCTGCGGCCTCGATCGACGCTGCAGTGGCATCGATCGACGGGGGCTCATTTTCCATCTTTTCTGGGTTGTTCTGGCTGTATCGATCAAGCAGTGGCTCTCTTTTGATTTCTTTTTCCCGAGTTATTTCCTCAAACACATCCAGCTCCACGACCAGATCCATGATTTCCTCGGTTGCTTCATCCAAATTTATTGACGAGAACAGAGAATGTTGCAAGCAGTTTTCCAGGAAGTCGGGTTCGCTTTTGAGGGAGGTGAATGGAGAAGACATTACCGGGCTGAAGCAGTTGATCATGTGGCATTCTTCTGTGTAGCTTCCATCATTGTGCTTCTGCATTGCCTTGTAGATCGAGAATGTCACTGGCTCATTATTCACTTTGAATGTGAGTTTTCCGTCTCGAATATCGATCAATGCTCCTCCAATTTTCAGGAATGATCTTCCAAGGATCAGGGGAATGTTGCGATCCTCTTCCATATCGAGCACCATAAAATTGGCTGGAATAATGAAGTCTTTCACCTTCACCAGCACATCTTCCACAATGCCTTTCGGATAAGTGACTGATCGATCGGCCATCTGAAGCGAGATTGTTGTGGGCTTGATACTTCCGATCTTCAACCACTTGAAGATTGACAATGGCATCAGGTTGATTGAGTCAACGGAATCGCAGAGGACTTTCCCAAAGGTCTCCCTTCCGATGACACAGGAGATTGTGAAGGAGCCTGGGTCTTCCCTTTTGATCGGCATCTTCTTTTGAATGATAGCACTGCACTCTTCGAAGAGGTTGACCGTTTCATGCTCCAAGAAGGGTCGTTTCTGAGAGACCATATCTTTCAGGAACTTGATGTACCCGGGCATCTCTTGCAAGGCTTCGACCAATGGGATGTTGATGTGCACCTTCTTCATTGTCTCCAGAAAACGTGCATACCTTTCGTTCATCTTGGTTTTGGCAAACCGCTGCGGAAACGGCAGAGGCGGTTTCTTCGGGGGTGGAGCAGGAGCAGGCGTCAATCGATGAGAATCTGCATTGATCGACGTGGATTTTGATGCTTTGTCGATCGACGGGGGGCTCTCGTTGCTCGACGGAACTTCGTCTGCGCTGCCCTCTTTGTCTTGCTCGATTTCTCCTTCATCTCGGGTATTTGTTCCTGCTTGCGTTGGCCCTTCATAAGACTTACCCCCTCGCAGGGTTATGGTGTTCACCTGGTTCTTCTGATTTCGGTTCTTGGGGTTGACCTGAGTGTTGCTCGGGAGTTGTCCCGGCTTGTGTTTCATCCCAAGGGCATCGGCGATCTGGCTGACTTGATTTTCAATGATCTGCACATGCTTCTGCACCTGGTCAACCTTGGTTTTCACCCCTGATATTTCTTATTTGAGCTTGGCTACCGTATCGGTGGAGCCTTCCATGAACTTAGCCAAAATTTCCTCGAGATTTGGCTTCTTCTTCTCCACTATCTCCCCATCCTGTAAGGCGAATCCTGGTGGTGGTTGCTCTGCAGCTTGAGGGTTTGCGTAGGAGAATCCAGGGTGATTCCTCGCATGATTAAAGGTATAGGGCTGATGATGCTGCTGATTGTGTTGCTGGAATCCTCCTCGATAATTGTTTTGATAGCCGCCCCTTTGAATAAAATTTACCTCAGGATTGTCCCCCTTAGTTGGAGCTTGTGTCGCCTCGTTAGCAGTGACTGCTTTCTCTTGCTTTAGAGTCGCGAATTCTTCCTTTAGCTTCTTCAGCTCAGTTGCTAGATCAGGTTGTTCGGCGGCTTTCTCCACTACTTTCTCGATTGCTTTCACAGGCCGAGTTCGGCATGAGGACCATCATTGAGTGTTGTTAGCCATCTTTTGGAAGAATTCCATGGCCTTCTTTCCGCTCTTTGTCATGACGGAGTCACCAAGTGTGGTGTCTACCAACTTGACGGTCTTTTCATTGAGCCCTTCGTAAAAGGCCTCTGCTTGTTCTCCTGGCGGAAAACCATGATCGGGGCATGATCTCAGCAATTCTTTGAATCGATCCCACGTCTCACTGAAGCTTTCATCAGGTCGTTGAGCGAACCTGATGATTTCTTTTCTTCGCTGCCTGATGACATTTGGAGGGAAAAAGTCCTCCAAGAACTTATTCCTCAGTTCAGTCCACGTGCTTATGCTCCCCTTATCTAGTGCAGTGAACCATGATTGTGCCTTATCCCTCAGAGAGAATGCGAACAGACGCATTCGGATGGCACTCTTGCTGACTCCTCCAATTTTGACAGTGTTGCACAGCATAAGGAACTTATCTAGATGCGCATAAGGATCTTCAGCTAGTCTTCCTCCAAATTGGTTTTGCTGCACCATCTGTACCAACCCGGTCTTCAGTTCAAAATTGTTGGCATTAATGCTAATCCTGAAATTTGTTTCCTTGAACCGAGGTTTATACCGGTTCTACATGGCCTCCTCTTCTTCCTCATCGTCAGACTCCCCTGGCGGATCCTGGTTGTCATCCTCTCCATTGTCGGGATTGTCATCGAACAGTGGGTTATGGCGCATATCCCTTCCATTAGGATTATTCCTCTCGAGGTCTCTCTACAGGTTGAACTGTTGGATCTGTGCCCTCATAGCTTGAACTTCCTGGAGAAGCACAGCTTGCTCCTCTGCAGTTAGCATTGGTGGTTGCGGTTGAATAATTGGTGGTTGTTCGTCCATTGCTTGACTGCTTGAGCTTTCCTGAGTACGCTTATTCTTTCGGATCTTTCTGCAGGTGGCTTCAATATCCGGGTAATAATATAGCCAGTCCTTTCCTCTGGCTCATGTACTCATGCACTACTTGTACAGCAAAGGAGGCAGTGAAGTAAGACTGAAAATAAATGGAACGAACTAAAATACGAAAAACCAAAAATCTGAAAACAAGTACGGCGTCGATCGACGAAAGTGCGCGTCGATCGACGAGAAGGAAAATATGGCGTCGATCGACGAGATTAAGTGTCGATCGACGTGAATTACAAAAATATGGAAAATTAAAGGAAAATACAAAAATTACAGCCTAAATCAGTACTTTAATCACAGATTTAATAGTAAGATTAATTCTGTTCACTCACCGGCAACGACACAAAAATTTGATCGCTAAATTATTTAACAAGCGACTAAGCAAAGCTAATAATATAGCGGCAAATGAAAATTATCGATCCCTCAGGGAATGAAGCAACGAAAACCTTAAGTACTAAATCATAAGTTCTCAAAATACTGGTTAGGAAAATCAATTAAAAAGTTTTGGTTGTTTTTGAAAATTGCAATACTTGCTAATGAAAATTAAACAGGAAATTAAAATACTTTGATTGAAAACGGATATGAGAATTATAGATTCCGGGAATATCTCCTTATCAAGTATGACATGGATGAATAAATTTATTATTTCCCAATTTTAATTCCTCTTCGTAGTGAAACATCAGAAAAGTATTACGAACTTCTTTGTTGGACAATTCGTAAAGTAGATTAATCAATTACCTATCTCCGCTCGGTCTCAAGATAAATTAATTAACTCCAAAGATCTACAGATTTATTCCTACAATCAATCTCCTTCAGTTACGACAAGAAATCAAATTATATTGTGAAAATCTCTTTCGATTGAAAACTATTACAGTTACGTCTCAAGTAATCAACTAGTTAATCCTAAGATGTGGCCAACAAATCAAGATTATGAATAAGCACAGATTTCACAAACTACGAAGGGAAAGGAAAATAATTCAATTAATCAAACATGTATACATTGATAATTCAAAACCCTAGAATCTGAGGAAGAGATTAGTTACACATATTCAAAATAATATTCATCATAGAAGAATAAAACCTGAAGTGCATATAAATCGGAATTCAAAAATAATCCTGCAGAACTCTGTCTTCAAACATAAACTTCAAAAACCTTGAGAAACTCTAATTAATCTTCAATACTAAATTCTGGTAAGTATTCTATTGTCTCTCTCCCTAAAAACGAATTCTATATGACTTTTTATAATAGTGGAGAATGTATCATACAAAATCTAAGTGAAGATATGGCTTTATCTCCAAAACAGATGCAGACTAGGATTCCCGAACTTCACGTCGATCGTGGGAGATTTGCATCGATCGACGCCGGTGAAGTGCCTTCGTCGATCGATGTTCAATGGCGTTGATCGACGTGGATGTTGCCTCCGTCGATCTTCTCTTTTCTTCCTTCGTCGATCGCTCCTCCTTTATTCTCCTCGTCGATCGACGAGACATCCTCATCGATTGACGTGAACCTGAAACTGGAAGTCCAACTCTCCTCTGTTTATGGCCAAAACTCTGCATGATTCATCAAACACAACATTACGAGCACAAAAGCCAATTCATGCACGAAAACTAGTACAAAAACGATCTTTACACCACACATTCAGTCAAAGAACAACCAGATAAGTTGGTGAAAATCCTAACTTATCAACATGCAACTAGGATCTGAGAATGAGGATGAAATTCTTCTAATCTTCTTGCCCATAATCCGGAGGGAATCTTCACCAGATTTTTGGATCGTAGCTGGGATACAGATCAGAAGATCAGATCTGGGGGATCTATTTCTTCTTCTCTCTCCAACATTTTGAAAGTAATTTTATTAATTTCATAGAATTAATTCCTTTCATCTTATAGGATTAAATGTGTTGCGCGGGAAAGAGGATCAATGATCAAATCAGGATCAATGATCGAATCTCTGCACATCGCGTTCTTCAGTTTCTACAATCTAGGTATTCCGCATAAACCTTCTTATGTATATTCGATAGGAGCATGCTAGGATCAATCATAGGCATAGTAATTATTTTTGATATCCAATTATTGATCTGTGCTTATATGGATTTAAGTGATTCAGTTCATGATATTCAAAATCCATTCAATTGGTATCAGAGCCAGGTTGATTTAATTTGCTCTATCGGAAAAAATAATATTGCTTATGATTATGCATAACAATTATTATTGAATTGCTATGGATGAATGGTTTTTGGATTGTATGTTTTTTTGTTCCTCATGGTTCTTGGGTTAATCCGCCCTTTTATATGTATTCGTTTTTCACCCACGAGATAAATTTATTATTAGATTTAAATTCCAGAATTGTAAAAGGATGTTTTTCCCTTGTAATTTCCAATCTTAAATTAAATATGTAAAACAAAGATGAAGAACACGAAGAATGAAGAACCACACGATACACGCGGCAGCGCATGACAGCGCCTGTATGGCAGGAGGTCGTGCACGACAATCGTGAAACTACGGGGCAGTGCCGGCAAGCGGAGGCACGAGGCAGTAGGAAGCCATGGCGGTGTCGCTGCCGCGACGAAACCCTAGGGTTTGTTGTGGGGCTATGCCGCGCACCATGGCAGCAGCCGTGCGGCTCATAGCTGGCCGGGCAGAGTGCGGGGCCATCAAGATTACAATGCGGGGCGACGGGCGGCATGGCAGAACCCTAGGTTCAGCATGCGAGCGTGGTACCTCTGCACTTCTGCGCGCCCACGACGGCGACACTCTCCCCCTCCTTGGAAGGCGTCAGCAATGGTGGAGGATTGTGCCTCTCGGGATGGAGGAAACGGTGGTAGGGGCGGTAGGCAAGGGCAACTGCGTGGCTGCGTGCAGGCGCAAATCGTAGGGTTTGTTGTTGCAGCCAGTGCGCATGTCTCCACCGCACTCCCTGCATGTTTTCCAACGAGCAACAGCGGCCGATGATGATAGAAGGTGGTGGCCGGCGAGGGGCAATGCCGGAGCAGGCCAGGGCGGTGGCAGCAGCGATGAGCGACAGTCGAGGGTGGCATAACGTGGGCTGCAGGTGGGCGATGTTGGGTTTTTTATACAGAAAGCATTTATTACAATGAGTATACATTCAACTGTATTTCCTATCTGTTGACAAACATACATCCGAGTAACAACGGTATTCTCTTATCTCACCGATAGGGACGATCATACGGCGTGTTGTAGATCGGAGAAGATAGTATGATCACTTGACCGAGTGAGATATAAATATTATCACAGCCGAGACAACGTACAAGGATAAATCTGTCGGTATAGGCTGCAGCATAGTCGGAAAGAAGTAATCTGTCTTGATTACTTGATATGTTGATACGTGTGGTTGCATATTGATTGGAGCACAGTGAGATGTATTCTGCGGTCTGACATCAGAGAATACAAGATCTCGATCTTGATTGAGTTCAAACCCTAATGAAGGTTCAGGGGTATGCACGGGTTAACTGTTGCTTTGACTTGCCATGGTGGAGAGCCTGAGTAACATGCTCGTATACCCGCATCTTGGGTAGCAGCAGTTCGTGTAGAACAGCCTGAGACTGGAGTTAGGCAACCATATCCGAGTAATAAGATGAGTTCATTCCCTGAGGAGCTCAATAATATTCATCGTGCTAAAGTCGTGCAGGCAGATTAAGTTCAAGCACAAGTGATAAAGTTTGAGTGGTATTGCTCAGGAAATATAAGATATTAATTAATTGTAGATAGAGCTTGTCAGAAGCTCTGATTAATTAATGAATGTCCGGTAACCTTAAATATGAGGATTCTCAAGTAAATGCAGCCCGTTCTCATAACGTGGTGATAAAGGGGTAGGTCAGTATTAATTCTGTGGTGAAAAAGAATTAATATTAATTAATTAATTGTGTCCTGGGTTGTGGACATGGGAATTAATTAATTCATAGGCCCACTTTATTATTTGCATTAGGTCCCAGGTATGGCCTAATTAAACATGCTGAATGGAGCCCATTAGGATTAAAACCCTAGGTCTATAAATAGACATCTCTCTCTCAGAAACCCTAGCCACTTTATCACTTATTCAAATCAGTTGAAACCCTAGGTTAGAGAGAGAGAGGCGACGGCGCCTGTGTGCAGAGGGAGGAGATTTTTCGACTCTGGTCTACACATCACAGATCTGTGGAATCCTCACCAGTTGCAGATCTGAACAACATTGGGCTACAGATCTGAAGATCTAATCTGGAGAACAAATTCTTCTTCCCTTTCTTTTTTTTTTGATTAATTCTTGAAATTAGATCTGGTTCTAATTTCTGTTTCCGCAGTGTTAATCAAATCGCGTGGTTGAATCGATATTGGATTTCAAACGCGAAAGATCGGATCTGAGAAGACGGAGTTAAGGTAAAACTCGTAAAACCACTGCATTAAATTCATAGGAGCATGCTAGGATTATTGTATGTTTATTGCTCTCAACATCCACGAAACTATCCGGTTTATTTTGATTTGGTGATTTGGTTCACCGACAAATCCCTACAATTGGTATCAGAGTCGTGGTTTGTTTTTGTGGCTCTGTTGGATGAGCAATTTCGATTATTCATGTATGAATTTTTGAATTGTTGTGGTGTTTAGTTTTTGTTCCTCATGGAAACCCGTTCGAATAAATCCGCGGTAGTTTATTCGTGTTTTGATTAAATCGTGTTTTGTAAATCACGATAAAATTTGTGATTAGATTTGATAGGAAAATTGTAATAGATTAGATATTGTAATTTTTTTTCAAATCTGTAATTGTACGGGTCAAAGAACAAAGACAGAAACCGGGCGAGGCGACGGCAGTGCACGGCGGCGGCAGGAGGCCGCGCGCAACGTGCAGCCACGGCGGTGCAGCGCAGGGCGGCGGGCAGGTGGCCCACTGCAACGTGCGGCCGCGGGCGACGCTGGCAGCGGCAGCGCAGCCACGCGGGCCTAGGGCTTGCGCCGGCAGTGGCCGCGCGACGTGGCGGCGCAGCCACGCGGGCAGGCGACGGCAGCCGCACACGACGGCGGCAGGCGACTTCGCGCACGGGTGCACGACGTGCGGCCTGGCCGGGCAGCGGCGGTGGCTTTCGGCCGGCGGCTGCTGCTGCGGCGATAGGGTCGAAGTTTGACGGCTGGTGCAATTTGATTTAAACCTAGGGTTTGCAGTTGGATTGTGGGACCAATTTTCAAATCTCAAAACCCTAGTTTCAAAAAGATTTGGTGGTTGAGTAAATCAAGGCCCTGGAAGATTTGAAGAAGATTTGGAGTTATCCAAATTTTGAAATTCAAATTTCAAATTTTGTAATAGATAGGATTATTTTGCTTTTCCTGTATTGTGGGGCCACGAGGAATTTTTGTTTGTCTTAATTGTCTCGTATGATATGTGATTTATTAATTGCGTAATAAGCATGTGTAGATAATAGGAAAGCATGTTTTTACTGCTTTATTATTTACAGTTTTATAAGCATGCTTATGAGATTAATTTCTTGTCTGGATTATATTTAGAATTTTTGGGCTTGTTTAATTACATGCAAAAACTTGGGAAAATATAATGACAAAAAATTATTTTTGTGCGCATTTAAGAAACCTTTTGAAACAAAAATACTAAGTGGATTTTTTAATTAAAATTAATAGACCTCCACAAAGTGATCCTAGGTTGTAAGTGTATCTCTCATCCTAGGAAACGTCTACGAGTGTAGCTTGCTAGTTCCCGGAGGTACATGGGCTTCAATTGTTGGGATTTCTAGACAAACAATTTAAATCATGTGAATAGTGGGAGGGTTTTGCGTAAACGTCTACGAGTATAGCTTGCGTAATTCTTTCTCATAAGTATTCTAGGATTGATTTAAATTTTAGATAACAAAGGCTTTAAGGTTCGTACGGTATGTCTAAGCGCCATGCCAAACTGTCTCTTTTGGTTGGAGTTAAATTTGTGGTTAAGGGCTTGGAGGCATCTTAGAATATAATGCAGTTGTTGCTTCCCTGTTCTTGAGAGATGGCTTGGTCTAAGGTTTTACACTAATAATTAATTTCATGTGTCTAAGGATTCCTGGCATGGTATGAAATTAAATGATTGGGGCTTAAAACCCGCAGTCTAATTGAGGGTGACATCGAAAACGTCTACGAGTGTAACTTGCGGTGGGAACTCTTGGGCTATTAGTGGAAAACATTTGTATTTAATTTATCAAGAGGTTTTCAATGCATTTGTTTTCAAATGTTCTGCATGTATGTTCTTATTAAGATTATTTATTTGTTTCAGATATGTCTATGTCTACTGTTGATCATATTCTTGCTCTTAATCCTTTAACTGGTCCAAACTATCATGAGTGGAGATACTGCATTGAGTATATCCTCCTGACTAAGCAACACATGTTTGTTCTTACTATGATGCCACTTGCCCCACGTTACCATAAAGTCTCTAGACGTGAGAAGGAGTTCTATGACAGATGGTTAGCATCTGAAGATTTTACCTACAAGTTTATCTCGGATAACCTGTCTAGAGAACTGAAGCTACATGGGCTATTGTAGCTCTGTTACGATCTGGATGGACTTAGTGGCTACGTACGGCGAAGTGGAATGAACTGTCAGCTGTGATCTCATGAAAGATCTTGTCTGTAAGAAAAATGGCTGAAGGTAGTTCGATGACATTACATGTGATGATGATGGATAACACCATGAATCGGTTCACACGTAGAGGTGGATGTATCAGTGATCGGGCTAAGATCGATATAATCCTGTACTCATTACCACTTTCATTCTATGACTTCAAGAAGGATGTAGCTAAGAGAAACGAGTACTCTTTCAAAGAGTTGCTTACTGATCTCTTGGCAAAACATTCTTTCGTACCTTCATGGGATTCTGAGTTATCAGATCTTGAACACATCTTGAGCGCATTGAAAGATGTGGTTCATACTGTGTGCAAGAATCTGATCACAAAAGACGTGAGAGGAGGTCAAATGAGATGAAGAGGGTTGGTGCCACTTCAAGTAAGAATGCATACGGAAGCAAGGGACAAGGTACGTCATTTGTATTCGTAACAAAAAAAAGTTTTGCATCAGTTTCTACTCATTCGTGTGTAGTGGATACTAGAGCTACTGATCATGTTTGTTACACTTTGCAGGGATTCACACCGAGGAGGGTGCTGAAGAATGACGAGATTACCATCTCAATGGGGAACGCAGCACGAGTGAGTGCAGCTGCCATTGGAGACACCACCTTGTACTTTGATGATTCTATTTTGACTTTGAGAGATGTTTTATATGTGCCGGATTTTCGGCGGAACCTTATTTCAGTTTCCAAACTTTATGTTGATGGATATTCAGTTATTTTTTATAGTGGTGTTTCTATCATTGGTAATAACGTAGTTATCTGTCGTGGAATGCTGAATAACTCTCTCTATGTCGTTAACTGTCATCATAATACTTCCGCGTATGCTGCATGTAATTCATCTGAAATTGGTAATCCTAGAAAGAGAAAGCTTAGTTCTTCGGATGAGGATCTTACGTATCTCTGGCACTTGAGACTGGGTCACATCAGCTTGAAGCGGATCAAGCGACTTGTAGATGATGGTACATTCGACTTAGTCCGGCCTGTACCTTATCAAGTCTGTGAATTCTGCATCGAGGGAAAGATGTCTTCTAGGCCTTTTAAGGCTAGTCAGTCTCGAGCAGCGGATGTGTTAGAATTGATCCATTCTGACTTATGTGGGCCCATGTCCACACAGGCTCGTGGAGGGTATGAGTACTTCGTCACTTTCATTGGCGACTACTCGAAATACGGATACGTTTACCTGCTTTGCTACAAGTCTGAATGCTTTCAGAAATTTAAAGAGTTCAAGGTTGAGGTAGAAAAGAAGGTCGGGAAAACTATCAAGTCACTGCAATCTGACCGCGGTGCCAAATACCTCGGGAAGGAGTTCCTGCAATATTTATCAGAACATGGGATTACATCCCAGTGGACTGCACCGTGTACTCCCCAGCAAAATGGTGTAGCCGAAAGAAGAAATATAATTCTTTGGGAGATGGTGAGATCAATGATAAGTTATGCAAGCTTACCTATTTTGTTTTGGGGATACGCATTGGAAACAGTGGCTTACATCTTAAACTTGGTGCCTTCTAAATCGGTTCCTAAGACACCCTGTGAACTCTTCCTTGGATGCAAACTCAATTTGTGCAAGTTCAGAGTATGGAGTTGTCCGGCACACGTGCTGACAAAGGAACCTGATAAGTTAAAAAGCAGGTCCAAGGTAATGTTGTTTATAGGGTATCCTAGGCAATCGAAAGGTGGTTTCTTTTACTGTCCTGACAGTCAGAGAGTCGTTGTTAGCACCAACGTTAGATTCTTGGAGGACGAGTATGTGAGAAACCACAAGACAAGGAGTGATATAGTTCTTCGAGAAATTGAAGATGAGAATGTGATTCCAAAGGAAGGGGAACGTGCGAACATGGGTGCACCTGTGAGAGGTACAGCACCACAGGCGCGTTCTTGTGTGCAAGGTGTAGAACCACAAGTTGTTGCACAACCTGCTGACACGGCACCGATGCCTCATCGTAGTTGGAGAGTCATTTTCCAGTCGGAAAGATACATGTTCGTGGATGAGTCTTTGGACTTGGGCCCTGAAGACGGACATGATGACTCTGACCCACTGACTTACGAAGAGGCAGTGCAGGACAAGGATGTTGCGAAATGGTGCATCGCCATGGATTCTGAGATTGAATCCATAACCTCTTTGAATATATACCAGAAAGTTGCGTTGTCTGATGGCTTCAGGGCCATAGGGTGCAAGTGGGTATACAAGAGAAAGAAGGGAGCGGATGGATAAATTACGACTTTCAAAGCCAGGCTGGTGGCAAAGGGTTATAGTCAGAAAGAGGGCATAGACTATGATGAAACCTTTTCACCGGTAGCCATGCTCAAGTCCATTCAGATACTCCTAGCCATAGCAGTGCATCTGGACCTCGAGATTTGGCAAATGGATGTCAAAAAACCGCTTTTCTAAACGGTTACCTTGATGAAGGTAGGGACATCTATATGCAGCAACCCGAGGGTTACTAGCGCAAAGGCGAAGAACATCTTGTCTGAAAGCTTAAGAAGTCTTTGTATGGACTTAAGCAAGCTTCAAGGTTGTGGAACTTACGTTCAACGATGTGATTAAGTCCTACGGATTTTCACAGTTGGAGAACGAAAGTTGTGTATACAGACTTTGTGTCAGTGGGAGCGTGGATTTCCTTGCACTGTACGTGGACGATATACTCCTATTTGGAAACAATGAGGGAGTGATGTCGGAGATTAAACGTTGGTTATCCGAACAGTTCCAAATGAAGGATTTGGGAGAAGCTGGGTACATCCTTGGGATTAAAGTCTTGTGGGATCGTAAGAGAAGGATGTTAAGCTTATCCCTGTCATCCTATGTGGATATTGTGATAGCCCGATTCAGCATGCAACTCACCAAGAAAGGTTTGCTACCTTTCAGACCTGGCGTACATCTTTCTACTGGGCAGTGTCCTGTGACATAAAGTGAGAAAGATGAGATAAGTCTTGTACCATACGCATCTGCGGTGGGTAGCCTCATGTATGCAATGTTGTGTACCAGGCCTGATATTTGTTATGTTGTTGGCATGGTAGCAAGATATCAGCCTAACCCTGGACAGGCGCATTGGACTGCGGTAAAGCACATCCTCAAGTATTTGAAGAGAACTAGGAATTACTGTCTAGTTTATCAAAGTGAGGATTTGTGCCCTGTGGGTTACACAGATTCGGATTTCCAAGGGGACCAGGATGAGAAGAAATCGACCTCAGGTTATGTGTTTACCTTGGGAGGTGGGGCTGTATCTTGGAGGAGCACAAAGCAGAAATGCATTGCTGACTCCACCATGGAGGCGGAATATGTCGCCGCCTCTGAAGCTTCAAAAGAAGTGGTATGGCTCCGGAACTTCCTTTTAGAGTAGGATGTGATTCCGAGTTTGCCTAAGAGTATCACGATTTATTGTGATAACTCTGGTGCAGTTGCGAACTCGAAGGAACCACGGACTCACAAGGCAAGCAAACACATAGAAAGAAAGTACCATATCATACGAGAAATCGTATCGAGGGGCGATGTGCAGATCAAGAAGATTGACACTAGGGACAACCTAGCTGATCCATTCACAAAGTGCTTGCCACAGAAAGTTTACGAAAGACATATTCGTGGACTGGGTCTGAGGTGGGTGCCTACCACTGGTAGTGGTTGATGTAATCGCTAGGCTAGATAGACACACTGTATACTCTGTAATAGCGACTGTAATGCTTTGAGTATAAGTGGGAGATTGTTGGGTTTTGTATACAGAAAACATTTATTACAATGAGTATACATTCAACTGTATTTTCTATCTGTTAACAAACTTACATGAGACTAACAACGGTATCCTCTTATCTCACCGATAGGGACGATCACACGGCGTGTTGTAAATCGCAAAAGACAGTATGATCACTTGACCTAGTGAGATATAAGTATTATCACAGCCGAGATAGCGTACGAGGATAAATCTGTCGGTATATGCTGCAGTATAGTTAGAAAGAAGGAATCTATCTTGATTACTTGATATGTTGATACGTGCGGTTGCGTATTGATTGGACCACAGTGAGATGTATTCTGCTCTCTGACATCAGAGAATACAAGATCTCGATCTTGATTGAGTTCAAACCCTAACGAAGGTTTAGGGGTATGCACGGGTTGACTGTTGCTTTGACTTGCCATGGTGGAGAGCCTGAGTAACGTGCTCGTATACCCGCATCTTGGGTAGCAGCAGTTTGTGTAGAACAGCCTGAGACTAGAGTTAGGCAACCATATCCGAGTAATAGGATGGGGACATTCCCTGAGGAGCTCAATAATATTCATCGTGGTAAAGTCCTACAGGCTGATTAAGTTCAAGCACAAGTGATAAGGTTTGAGTGGTACAGCTCAGGAAATATAAGATATTAATTAATCGTAGATAGAGCTTGTCAGAAGCTCCGATTAATTAATGAATGTCCGGTAACCTTAAATATGGGAATTCTCAAGTAAATGCAGCCCGTTCTCATAACGTGGTGATAAAGGGGTAGGTCAGTATTAATTCTATTGTGAAAAAAGAATTAATATTAATTAATTAATCCTGTTTTGGGTTGTGGACATGGGAATTAATTAATTCACAGGCCCACTTTATTATTTGCATTAGGTCCCAGGGCAGGCCCAATTAAACATGCTGAATGGAGCCCATTAGGATTAAAACCCTAGGTCTATAAATAGACATCTCTCTCTCAGAAACCCTAGCCACTTTATCACTTATTCAAATCAGTTGAAACCCTAGGTTAGAGAGAGAGGGGCGACGGCGCCTGTGTGCAGAGGGAGGAGATTTTTCGACTCTGGCCTACACATCACAGATCTTTGGAATCCTCACCAGTAGCAGATCTGAACAGCATTGGGATACAGATCAAATCTGGAGAACCGATTTTCTTCCCTTTCTGTGGAATCCTCACCAGTAGCAGATCTGAACAACATTGGGATACATATTTGAAGATCTAATCTGGAGAACCGATTCTTCTTCCCTTTCTTTTGTTTGATTAATTCTTGAAATTAGATCTGGTTCTAATTTCGTTTCCGCAGTGTTAATCAAATCGCGTGGTTGAATCGAGATTGGATTTCAAACGCGAAAGATCGGATCTGAGACGACGGAGTTAAGGTAAAACTTGTAAAATCACTGCATTAAATTCATAGGAGCATGCTAGGATTATTGTATGTTTATTGCTCTCAACATCCACGATACGATCCGGTTTATTTAGATTTGGTGATTCGGTTCACCGGCAAATCCCTACAGGCGATGCATCTGCGCACTTGCTGTGCGATTCCGACATGTTTCCCGGAGGTGGCCCGTCGGGCCATGTTCTCGTGGGTTTTGGACTTGTAATGTGTGCTCGGGCCCACGATGTGTTAACATGCTCAGTTGTCCTATTTTCTAACGGATCAAATCTTGGAGGCCAAATTTTTAGAAAATAAAGATCTCAGTCCAAGTAGTGGGATCCCAGTCGAAGATCTATAAAATAAATCCAACGTGTTATAAATAAGATTTATTTTTAAAATTATATCATGAGTCCACGAGGACATTTTTCATTTGCTTTATTATTTGTTCTCACATGATATACGTCAATATTGCACAACATCCAAGCATGTTGTAGAGAATAGGAGCACATTTAATGCTTTTAATTAAAACTTGAAAGCATGCTTATGTGATTTATTTTATCTAATTAGATTATAAATATAAATTTGGGATTCATGCTTTGCATAATAGAATTTTAGTGATGCTATAACTTATGGCTACATAAAATAATCTGTGCCATTGCACTTTATGAATTTAAAATTACTAAGCTATTTATTTGTAAGACCTCCACAAAGCGATCCCTTATTGGAAGTGAGGAATTTATTAGGTAAACGTCTACATTTTTAGCTTACTTAACTTAATATTCATTAGTTCTAATAGATGGGATTTCTTAAGACAAACATTTAATTCATGTGAGAAGTGGGAGCTCATGCATAAACATCTACATGTGTAGCTTGCGTATGGAACTTTCATAAGTTCTCTAGGGATTGAATTACATGAGACGACCTTATTATAAAGGATCACAGTGTGTCCTAATCGATCTTTATATGGGAGGGTTCGCTTCCTGTATAGAAGGAAAGATGACGACCAGACCTTTTAAGGCATGTGAGTCTCGAGCAGAGGATGTGTTAGAATTGATCCACTCTAATTTATGTGAACTGATGTCTACACAAGCTCGTGGAGGTTATGAGTACTTCGTCACGTTCATTGACGATTACTCAAGGTTTGGATATGTCTATTTGCTTCGCTACAAGTCTGAATGTTTTGAGAAATTCAAAGAGTTAAGGACAGAAGTAGAAAAGAAGCTAGGCAAGACTATCAAGACACTACGATCGGATCGTGGTGGGGAATACCTCAGTAACGAGTTCTTGCAGTATCTATTAGACAACAAGATTACATCCCAATGGACTACACCAGGAACCCCTCAACAAAATGGAGTAGCGGAAAGAAGAAATATGACTCTTTTGGAAATGGTTAGGTCTATGATGAGTTATGCAAGCTTGTCAATTTCGTTTTGGCGATATACTTTGGAGACAATGTCCTATTTGCTTAACCTGGTACCTTCTAAATCAGTTCCTAAAATGCCCCTGGAACTCTGGTATGGGTGAAAACCAAGTTTTACCAGAATGAGGGTTTGGGGTTGTCCAACATATGTGCTAATAAAGGAACCTGATAAGTTAGAAACTAGGTGTCAGCTGAAGTTGTTTGTCGGATATCCCACGCAAATGAAAGGTGGTTACTTCTATTTGTCCTGAGAATCAGAAAGTCGTTGTTAGTACCAACACGAGATTCTTAGAAGATGAATATGTAAAGAACCACAGATCCAATAGTGAAATTAATCTCCTCGAGCTTGGAGGTAATGAAACAATTCCATCAGGAAAGCCTAGTGTGTTGGTAAATCCTCCTAGAATAGGTGAGGGAATACCAACACTGCCATCAATGCAAGGTATGGGACCAATGAGTACTGTGCCAAGTACTGACACGGCTTAGATGCCTCGTCGCAGTGGGAAGGTTGTTCAGCAACCGAAAAGGTACATGTTCGTGGGAGAATCTTCTAGCTTGATCTTGGAAAGCAGACTGGATGATACGGACCCAAGGACATACGATGCGGTGGTATCAGATAAAGATGCAGACAAATGGCAGATTGCCATGAATACCAGAAAACAAATTTTCCAGATGGCTATCGAGCCATCGGGTGCAAATGGGTATACAAAAGAAAGAAATGAGCAAATAGTGAAATTTCAGCTTTCAAAGCAATGTTGGTGGCGAAGGGTTATAGTCAGAAAGAAGGTGCAGACTATGATGAGACCTTCTCACCGGTAGCCATGCTTAAGTCCATTCGGATACTCCTAGCCATATGGACCTAGAGATCTAGCAGATGGATGTCAAAACCACTTATCTAAACGTGCACCTTGAAGAAGGTTGAGACATCTATGTACAACAGCCAGAAGAATATGTGCGGAAGGGCGAAGAGCATTTGGTCTGGAAGCTCAAGAAGTCATTGTATGGACTGAAGCAAGCTTCACGGTTATGTAACATACATTTTGTATAAAGTGATTAAATCATATAGATTTTCACAATGCTCAAACAAGAGTTGCGTGTACCGTTTATGTGTCAGCAGAAGCGGGTGTTCCTTGCACTTTATGTAGATGATATTCTCCTAATTGGTGATAATGTCGAAGTATTATCGAGCATAAAGGGGTGGTCATCCGAACAATTTCATATGAAGGACCTTGGGGATGCACGGTACATCCTAGGTAAAAGTATTGTGGGAGCGCAAGAAAAGGATTCTAGCATTGTCCCAAGCTTCATATGTGGATACTGTGATTGCCCGTTTCAGCATACAAACTGCAAAGAAAGGTTTGTTACCCTTCAGACGTGGCGAACATCTTTCTAAGGATCAGTGTCCGGAGACACAAAAGGAGAAAGATGAGATGAGAAACGTGCCTTATGCATCGGTTGTGGGTAGTCTCATGTATGCAATGCTATATACGAGGCTAGATATTTGCTTTACTGTAGGCATGGTAGTAAGATATCAGTCTAACCCTGGATAGGCGCAATGGACCTTGATAAGCTCATTATTTCACTCACTTATCTTCCTACTATTTTATGTATATTTATTAAGTTTATATATATATTTTATGCATGATGTCAATATTAGGTGGTTTTAGGTGTGTTTTCATGTTTATGCAGGTTTTTAGGCCTAAACTCACGAGAAAACCGTTCAGGAAGCAGTGACGTGTAAGAGTAGCAATGAAGAGTTTTTCCACAAGAGGAATTCGGGCTATTGGCGCATGGAAATGGATGATGCTTTGAGTTAGCTCTCCAATGCAACTGGAATCGGGTCAATCGGAGTTCGGAGGAGGAAGTTATGGCCAAAACCGTGAGACCGCGCAGAAGGGACGAGAAGCCGCGTCGACAGACGCCAATCAGCATCGATCGACGGAGACCAGGAAGCCTCGTCGATCGACATGGATCAGCCACGATCGACGCGAGCCTCTCTGCTGGAGCGGAAATCTGATAAAAATTGGATTTATTCATATCTTTAGCCCTAGAATTGATAGGATACACCCCCACCTCTATAAATATCCTAATAATGTCGATTTTGAGAGTACCTTTTGACCTTTTTATCATACTTCATTCCAAATTTCAGTTTTTAGAGAGATTTCCAAGAATTTTAGAGTTTATGTTTGAAGACAGAAGTTTGTGGGAAGACATTCAGACCCAAGTTTTTATGCAATTCAGGTTTTATCTTTCTATGATGACTATTACCTTGAATATGTGTAACTAAATCCTTCCTCAGATTCTAGGGTTTCGAACTATCAATGTATACATGTTTGATTAATTGAATTATTTTCCCTTTCCCTTCGTAGTTTGTGAAATCTGTGCTTATTCATAATCTTGATTTGCTGATCACATCTTAGGATTATCTAGTTGATTACTTGAGACGTAACTGTGATAGTTTTCAATGGAAAGAGATTTTCACAATATAATCTGATTTCTTGTCGTAACTGAAGGAGATTGATTGTAGGAATAAATCTGTAGATCTTTGGAGTTAGTTAATTTATCTTGAGACCGAGCGGAGATAGGTAATTAATTAATCTACTTTACGAATTGTCCAACAAAGAAGTTCGTAATACTTTTCTGATGTTTCACTACGAAGAAGAATTAAAATTGGGAATTAATCGATTCATTCATACATGTTATACTTGATAGGTAGATATCCCTGGAATCTGTGCTTCTCTTATTTGAATCTAAAAGCTTTTTAATTTCCTGTTTAATTTTCATTAGCAAGTATTACAATTTTCAAAAGAACCAAAACTTTTTAATTGCTTTTCCTAACCAGTATTTTAAGAACGTCTGATTTAGTATTTAGGATTTTTCGTTGCTTCATTCCCCTGGATCGATAACCTTAGGGTTTATAAATTTATTTGCCACTATTTCTATAATTAATCTGTAGAAATTACAGTGACCAAATTGGCGCCGTTGCCGGGGAGTGAACAGAATTAATCTTACTATTAAATTTGTGATTGAAATACTGATTTAGGCTGTAATTTTCGTATATTCTGAATTTTTTTTTCTCTCATTTTCGTATTTTAAGTCGATCGACGCTAACTCTCGTCGATCGACGGAGCTGTTTTCCTTTAGTCGATCGACGCCGTGTTTTTTTTTTTTCAGAATTTCCGTTTTTAATTTTAGTTCGTTTCATTTTATTTTCAGTCTTACTTCACTACCTCCTTTGCTGTACAGGTAGTGCATGAGTACGAGAGCTAGAGGAAAGGACCCGCTTTAATACTACCCGGACATTGAAGCCACTTCAGAAAGATCCGAAGGAATAAGCGTGCTCAGGAAATATCAAGTAATCACACAATGGAAGATAACGTACCACCGCCTCCACCAGTGCTAACTGCAGAGGAGCAGGCTGTGCTTCTCCAAGAAGTCCAAGCTATGAGGGCGCAAATCCTACAATACAATCTGGAAAGAGACCTCGAGAGGAACAATCCGAATGGAAGGGATCTTCGCCATAACCCACTGTTTGATGACAATCCCGACAATGGAGAGGATGACAACCAGGATCTGCCAGGGGAGTCTGACGATGAGGAAGAAGAGGAAGCCATGCAGAACCGGTATAAACCTCGGTTCAGGGAGATAGATTTCAAGATTGGCATCAATGCCAACAATTTTGAACTGAAGACCGGATTGGTACAGATGGTGCAACAAAATCAATTCGGAGGAAGACCTACAGAGGACCCCTATGCGCATTTGGATAAGTTCCTTATGCTCTGCAACACTATCAAGATCGGAGGAGTCAGCAAGAGTGCAATCCGAATGCGTCTGTTCGCATTCTCTCTGAGGGATAAGGCACAATCATGGTTCACTGCACTGGACAAGGAGAGCATAAGCACATGGACTGAATTGAGGAATGAATTCCTGGAAAACTTCTTCCCTCCGAATGTCATCAGGCAGAGAAGGAAAGAAATCATCAGATTCGCTCAAAGGCCTGATGAGAGCTTCAGTGAGACATGGGAGCGATTCAAAGAGCTACTGAGATCTTGCCCCGGACATGGCTTTCCGCCAGGAGAACAGGCAGAAGCATTCTACGAGGGACTCAATGAGAAGACCGTCAAGTTGGTGGACACCACACTGGGAGACACCATCATGACGAAAAGCGGAAAGAAGGCTATGGAATTCTTCCAAAAGATGGCCAACAACACTCAACGGTGGTCCTCAAATCGAACTCGGCCTGTGATGGCGGTCGAGAAAGTGGTGGAGAAAGTTGCCGAACAACCTGATTTGGCAACCGAGCTGAAAAAGCTAAGGGAAGACTTCGCTGCACTGAAGCAGGAGAAAATAGTTGCTGTAGTAGAGCCAGTGCAAGCTCCGTCTGAGGGGGATTGTGCCGCTGTAAATTTCATGCAAATGGGTGGTTATCAAAACAACTACCGAGGAGGATACCAGCAACACAATCAGCAGAATCCAGCCCTATACCTACAATCACGCAAGGAATCACCCTGGATTCTCCTACGCAAACCCTCAAGCTGCAGAGCAACCACCACCAGGATTTGCCGTACAAGAAGGAGCAATAGTGGAGAAGAAGAAGTCAAATCTCGATGAGATTTTGGCCAAGTTCATAGAAGGCTCTACTGATACTGTAGCCAAGTTGAAGCAAGAAATTGCAGGCGTGAATACTAAAGTGGACCAGGTGCAGAAGCATGTAAAAATCATAGAAACCCAGGTCAGCCAGATCGCCGATGCCCTCGGAGCCCAGCACAAGCCGGGGCAACTTCCGAGCAACACTCAGATGAACCCCAAGAACCAGAATCAGAGGAACCAAGTGAATGCCATCACACTGAGAGGGGGAAAATCCTATGAAGGGCCAAAGCAAGCAAGGACAGACACCCGAGATGAAGGAGAAGCCGAGAAAGAAGAAGAAGTCATCACAGGCGAAGCTCCGTCGATCGACGACGCTTCCCCGTCGATCGACGAAGATCCAAAACTTTCGTCGACCAAGGCTGACTCTCGTCGATCAACGACCACCCCTGCTCTACCAATGTACAAGCCTCCCTTGCCATATCCGCAGCGGTTTGCCAAATCAAAGATGAACGAGAAGTATGCACGCTTTCTTGAGAACATGAAGAAAGTAAACATCAACATCCCGCTGATTGAGGCACTACGAGAGATACCGGGGTATTTGAAGTTTCTGAAGGATATGGTCTTTCAGAAAAGACCCTTCATGGAGCACGAGAGGGTCAACTTGTTCGAAGAATGCAGCGCGATTATTCAGAAGAAGATGCCGTTGAAGAGAGAAGACCCGGGATCCTTCACAATCCCCTGTGTCATTGGAGGAGAGACCTTTGGGAAGGTCCTTTGCGATTCCGGCGCATCCATCAACATAATGCCGCTGTCAATCTTCAAGCGACTAGAGATCGGGAGCATCAAACCAACGACCATATCATTGCAGATGGCTGACAGATCGGTGTCCTACCCAAGAGGCATCGTGGAAGACGTACTTGTGAAGGTGAAAGACTTCATCATTCCAGCAGACTTTGTGGTACTTGACATGGAAGAAGACCACAACATCCCGCTTATCTTGGGGAGATCTTTCTTGAAGACTGCTGGAGCATTGATTGACATTCGAGACGGAAAACTGACGTTCCGAGTTAATGACGAGTCGGTCACCTTCCCCATCTACAAAGCAGTGCAGAAGCGCAATGAAGGGAGCTACCAGGAAGAGTGCCACAAGATCAATTGTTCAAATCCAGTGATTTCCTCTCCCTTTCCTTCTCTTAAAACTGATTCGGACTCTCTGGAGAACCGCTTACTACACTCTTTATTTTTGTCTTCAGATTTGGATAAGGCGGACGATGAGCTTGTGGATTTGGTGAAGGAGTTGGATGTATTCGAGGGGATAACACAGGAGAAAGAGAACAAACGGAAGCAGTTATCAAGCCGACGCAGCAAGAAAAAGAAGAGAAAACGTGGAAATACCGCCATTGGGGGGGACATTGAAAGACACCAAGAAATGGGGGATGCTAGTTATCAAGAACAAAGATGTAAAGGAGGTCGCGAAAGGACCTGCCTGGACCCGACCTCCCTGATGATGATTGAAGACTCCGGGGGATAAAAAAGTTGATGTCTGAGATCAACTACCAGGTATCGTTCCCTCTTTTGTCTGATTTTCAAACTTATTCCACTCTTCGAGTTGGAAATAAGTTTGGGGGGATGTGGACAAGAGATGGAACGTCCTATCTTTTATTTATTATGCTTTCTGTTTTTAAATTTTTCGTACCTTTCTATTTTATGCTATTTTGTGGGGAAAATTTTGAGTTTTGAAGATAACCTGAATGAGATTGTGAGATTAGAATTGATTGAGGATTGAGTATTGAATTGATTGAGATTGTGGTTAGATGCCTATGAATGTAGAATACCACATGGTAGGACTGATTTGACACTTATACTTGCATGTTGATTGAGCTGATTTGAAATTGACTGTGGAAGAAAATTTTTGAATTCTTGTGTGAGAATTTGAGCCTTTATTTCGTTTGATGTGAGATTCACATGTGTGTTTTGATTTTTCTAGAACTTGCCTATTTTCTGTGTTGAGACTGCATAGTGTGCACAAGTTTAGGAAATGATCTTAGGCCATCTTTGTTAACCCAATATCCTAAACACTGTCCCTTCACAATAAAATTTTCCCTAGTTAGCCATTTTGAGCCTATACAGTTTTTCTTTCCTTGTCTATGAGATTAAGAAAAGTATTGTCTCACTCGTGTCTTGAGTTGTGGTATGTATGGGGATTGATTGGTGAATTGGTGATAAGATATGATAAATTAGTGGTGAAAAGAAGCTCAAATAAATAATTAGAATTCTCATAAGCTCTCTGAAAAGAAAAGAATACAAAATTATCGAAAAGAGCATAAGAGATTCAAAATGAGCTATAAAAAAAATTATATTGTGAGTTTGTTGATGTATATGAGGAGATAAGGTGGATGATTATAGATGGTGGTTGGAGATGTTGAGAGTCATGAACTCAATTGATTTAGTCACTTGGCCATATTTCCCTACCTTATCAGAAAAAGCCTACGTTACAACCTTTCGAAAGTCCTTTTTGATTCTAGACTTGTGTGCACATTCTAGCAGTGGAGATATTAGAAAATTTGCAAGCCTATGGTAGAAATTTCTTCATACATGTTGTTGAGTGCTTTCATCTTTACCTTAAACACTTGAGAGTTGAGCGATACACTTCCTGTGAGTTCTTCCACGGTTGATGAATTTTCCGTCTCTTCCAAATTGCTTGTGGGTAGTGGATTATTGGTTCTTGACTGTGATGAATCTTGTGAGGCATTGCACTTTGACCACATGATCTTTTGATTTCTTTCTTGCCTATTGATTGAGGACAATCAAACGTTCAAGTTTGGGGGATTTGATAAGCTCATTATTTCACTCACTTATCTATATTATTTTCCTACTATTTTATGTAGATTTATTGAGTTTATATATATATTTTATGCATGATGTCAATATTAGGTGGTTTTAGGTGTGTTTTGATGTTTATGCAGGTTTTTAGGCCTAAACTCACGAGAAAACCGTTCCGGAAGCAGTGACGTGTAAGAGTAGCAGTGAAGCGTTTTTCCACAAGAGGAATTCGGGCTATTGGCGCATGGAAATGGATGATTCTTTGAGTTAGCTCTCCAACGCAACTGGAATCGGGTCAATCGGAGTTCGGAGGAGGAAGTTATGGCCAAAACCGTGAGACCGCGCAGAAGGGACGAGAAGCCGCTTCGACAGACGCCAATCAGCATCGATCGACGGAGACCAGGAAGCCTCGTCGATCGACGTGGATCAGCCACGATCGACGCAAGCCTCTCTGCTGGAGCGGAAATCTGATAAAAATCGGATTTATTCATATCTTTAGCCCTAGAATTGATAGGATACACCCCCACCTCTATAAATATCCTAATAATGTCGATTTTGAGAGTACCTTTTGACCTTTTTATCATACTTCATTCCAGATTTCAGTTTTTAGAGAGATTTCCAAGAATTTTAGAGTTTATGTTTGAAGGCAGAAGTTTGTGGGAAGACATTCAGACCCAAGTTTTTATGCAATTCAGGTTTTATCTTTCTATGATGAATATTACCTTGAATATGTGTAACTAAATCCTTCCTCAGATTCTAGGGTTTCGAACTATCAATGTATACATGTTTGATTAATTGAATTATTTTCCCTTTCCCTTCGTAGTTTGTGAAATCTGTGCTTATTCATAATCTTGATTTGCTGATCACATCTTAGGATTATCTAGTTGATTACTTGAGACGTAACTGTAATAGTCGAGCTTGTATATCTATATCTTGGGTGGTAGTAAATTGTGTATGACTGTCTGGTACTAGAACTAGGTAACCACATCCAGTATAGGATGGTGACATTCCCTGAGCAACTCAAAAGGTTCGTTATGCTAAAGTCCTGCAAGCTGGTTAAGTTCAAGCATAAATGAATAGGGTTGAGTGGATTGACTTAGGAATATAAGATGTTAATTAATTAAATGGCTTGTCAGAGCCTAAATTAATTAATGAATGTTTGTAACCTTAAATGTGGGGATATACAGAGCCTATGCAACTCGTTCCTCACCACGTGGTAGCAAATAGGTAGGACAATATTGATTCTCTGGTGGCATGAATCAATATTAATTAATTAATTATATTCTCGGTTGAATATTGGAATTAATTAATTGATAGACCTTATTTGCTATTTGCATACTGGTCCCTGGTCTGGCTCATGAAAGCTCAGGCCCATCTGGAGATCAGAATTTCCTATAAATAGGCCTCAGGTTCTCAGATCACAATACACCACAAGATCATAAGTTGCAAAGAAGCAGACTAGGATTTGGGAGCTGTGACAGGTGACTGGGATCTGAGAATGAGGAGGAAATTCTACTTCTCGATAGGCGCAAAATCTGGAGGGAATCTTCACCAAATTTTCGAATCAGAGCTGGGATACAGATCAGAAGATCACATCTGGAGGATCTATTTCTTCTTCACTCTCCTTAATATCGAAATTAATTTTATTAATTTCATAAATTTAATTCCTTTCATCTTATAGGATTAAATCTTGTTGCGCGGGAAAGAGGATCAATGATCAAATCAGGATCAAAGAGCGAATATTTGTGCATCTCGTTCTTCAGTTTCTAGAATCTAGGTATTCTATATAAACCTTCTTATGCATATTCAATAGGAGCATGGTAGGATCAATCATAGGCGTAGTAGTTATTTTTTATATCCAATTATCGATCTGCGCTTATATGGATTTAAGTGATTCCATTCACGACATTCAAAATCCCTTCACTTGACTCCCTTCCAGACCCCATAGAATCCGGATCCACCCAATTTTGTCGCATTTGCCCACGTACAGTACGAAGCCAACCCACGTGCTAGAAGATCACTACCTACAATCTCTTTTGGGTTCACTACTGCAACGTATCGCTCGAAGCGCCACCTCATCAAGCACACTCACTGCTTTGACGCATTTCATTGACTGATATGGGAAAGGGTGGCAGTCACGCCTTTCTTTTTCACGTCGGAGAGCTGGTTAAATGAGGATATTATGCCGCATTTTTTGTTAAAGCTCTTATATAATCTGGATCGTTGATGTTGTCAAATCTATGGACGAGATTTATTCTCATTTCTCATGATAAGGGCTATTCTCACCAGATCAGCCCCCTATATATATATAGTAGTGATCATGTGAGAATGACCCTTAGTAAGAGAAATGAGAATAAATCTCAGTCTTTGATCTTGTCATTTCAACGCTCAAGATGTATTTAACTCTGTGTGCAGTTTTGGTCGATTATCATGCATTAAAAGGAAAATATAGTTATTATATACAATGAATGATAATTTTAAAGCTTGCATTTTAACTAAGATTTTGTTCATTTTAAGAACAATATTCTGCATTAACATTAAGATTTTGTTCATTTTAAGGACAATATCTTGCATTAACATTACATTGCGAAATAAAATGCTCTATATCTCTACTTATGACATTTTATCTTCAATATTGTGCTTTTTTATCTTAGGAATCATGCATTTTGTCTAAGGAAACGTGCATTATATCTGATTAAGAAA
The DNA here is from genome assembly GCA_026898455.1 of Plectranthus barbatus. NCBI lineage: Eukaryota > Viridiplantae > Streptophyta > Magnoliopsida > Lamiales > Lamiaceae > Plectranthus > Plectranthus barbatus. The sequence goes on from JAPKLW010000085.1 coordinate 602,770, forward strand.
AAAAAATTATCTCTCTAATAAGGAAATATTGTATGTATCAAAATCTGGATATCCATATCTAATCTGATATGGAAATATTATTATAAATAATAAAGATTATTTGATTTTCAAAATTGAAATATATATATATATATATATATGTAGGGGTGCATTCTAGGCTGAACTCATCTTCCTGAATGAACTATGAACTTTCATTGTATATCCTTAATTTATTTGAATATTCTTATCATGTCTACTCAAAAGAATCATAATCTTATTTAGGCAACATCAAAATAATTCAAGTTCTAATTAAAAATTAATGTGTAAATTTTAAATTTCTTTTTGAGTCGTGACGAACATTCATATATCGAAATAAACAACTAAATAATTTGAATCTCACTATGTTACATAAATAAAATGTAAGTTGATGTAATTTATCTTAAAATAAGTTTACTATATATATATATATATTTATCATATATGCATTCTAATAATATTTCATTGCATAAAATAAATAAATATATTCTCACCTTATTTTATCTTAAAATTTGTTAATTTTATCTTAAAATTATTAATTATATCTCTATATAATATGCACTTTCTGGAGGAATATAGTGGATTTTATGCATCATATTGTGCATTTTAAGTACGATTTCATTCATTTTAGGTATATTTTAATTCATTTTACAAAAAACCAATGTGCTGTTACGAGATTTATGTATAGAATCACTATTTTTTTTTCATTCAGGTTTTCGTCCTCTAAATTTATCCAATAGGGATTTTGTTTGAAAGATAATTAAATTATCTTTAATTTGATATATAATACAAGAAAAACGAATTTAAATTGAGTGAGTTATGATCAATTAAAATTTTTAGAATTTTAATTAGAAGATAGAGAAAAAAATTTACAAAATTATCTTTAAAATCGAATAATGCACAATATACTACAAAAAATGAACACATAAATTTTTAAATTTTGAGCGTTGATATGCAAAGATAAAGGACTGTGATTTATTCTCATTTCTCATACTAAAAAATATTCTAATATGATTACCACTATATATAGGGTAGTGATCAGGTGAGAATAGGAGTTACTATGAGAAATAAGAATAGATCTCGCGCATCCATCTCATCAAATCGACGAACAGGATTCATTCTCAACAAATTGAAAAACGAGGCATTTTTGCCCCAATATCCTGCAGTTTTAGCTTTTAAAGGCTAAAAGTGTAAAAATACTCAAACACAAACAGCAACCTGCATTTTAAGCCCGATTTACTTCATTTTTACATAGATTTTTACTTCATTTTTACATAAATACGAATTTAAAAAAAATTAAACATCTTCTTCAAAGCAGCAACACGAGAGTAGTCTCTATAAAACTCAATACCAACATCAACAGTTCTAAAAACTCTGCCCTTAAAATGCTTCATCTCATCAACACACTTTGGAATAAATGAACCTGTAAGATACAAAAATGCACAAAGTTAACACTAAAGATGCACAATATAATAGTAAAAATGAACGTCGATCTGAATAAAACAAATTTTTTAAAACTATATTCATGCACAATTAACAAAATCGAGAGTGAACACGAATGCGAAATCTAGAAACAAAGAAAAAAATCTGATTGACAGAAGTAATATAAATCAAATCGAACGAAGAAGGAAGAAGAAATCAAATCGCGCGAAGAAAGGAATAAAAAATCTGATGAGATACTATTTCAGATTTTAAAAAAATATAAAATTACAAAAATAACCTTAATTTTGCAAAACTGCAGGATAATCGAGGAAAACTGCACACGGAGTGAAATAGATCATGAGCGTTGAAAGCACAAAATCAAAGACTGAGATTTATTCTCATTTCTCATATTAAAAACTATTCTCATATGATCACTACTCTCTCTCTCTATAAATATATATATATAAGTGACCTCCGGATGAGAGAGAAAAATAAATCTGGACCATTAATTTTACTTATTCAATATTTCTGATTCTATGGTATAATTTATATTTAAATTTTATTTTATTATTATTATTTAGTTACAATAAGAGTGTATTGATAATAAATAAATAATATTGTATTATTTACATCTTTTCCTATGATGTTTCCTCTCTAACTTCCATTAGCACACCATCTCCTCTCTTCGGCCATTGCCGTTTCCCACGGTGTTTCCTCTCTCCCTTCTTATGATGATGCCGTCGCCACCTTACCCGACTCATTATAATCAATCATCAGCAAAGAAAGTGGAAATGGCGCGACAAGATTTGTGGGGAAGTGTACAAATGGCTGTAAAATTAAACTAATTCATCCAAGAATCTCTACATTACAGCTTCCCAAGTAAATAAATGTTGGGAATCTGAGATTGCAGAAAAAACTCGACACTAGAGTAAGTTCAATGCAAGATGGAGACATGAAGGATAGGGGCACCCGTCACCAAGGAATTTCAATTTCTTTTAAAAAACATAATTTAAAAAAAAATAAAATTATAAAATGTTAGATTCCATAAAATTAAAGTTAGAGTTCCTTAATGCTCAACTTGGGACTCTGCCCTGCTAGAAGCTATTTTTAGATATATAATGACAAAGAAAAATCCAAAGTTTTGTCATACCGTAATAATGGACTATATAATATGTGGCAAATTAATTAATCATGCTATGGCTCTGTCTCCTCACTCTCTCTCATCTATATGTATTAATTTATTGAAGTAATGATAGTTCTCACTTCTCACACTTCCATGAGTATTATTGCATATAATATTTAATTATAATATTATGTCAGCATTAGTATCTGATGTGCATGCATGTCATTGGGAACACCCTAGAATTTATTTATTTTAATTATAGCTCACGTCACAACATAGATTTTCTTTTAGACCATAAATAAATATGTGGTTCTTCTAAAACCACCAAGAAATATAGTGTTAGTATTATATTTATTAGGATGAAAATAATCTCTTATCTTTCCACACACATATATATATATATATATAGATGTGATCATATGTTACCCACTCCCCATATATTATATGGGGCCAAATCTCAACCATTTATTTTATAAATCTAAGGGTCCATATTTTTTTATTTAATTATTTTTAAATTACCATTTTTGTTTTAAATCTAAATGAAGGCTATTATTGTAAAATAATGATATCAAATATCTCTTTCCTTAACCATTCAACATAATTATCAATCAATTTACCAAATCAATTTTTCCCCAATCTGCACGACATCTAATTTCTCCATTATTTCTTCATATTTTTACGTCACGGCGCCGTCGATCAGTTCTCCGGAGACAAGCGAACACACGATGGCCGGCGACAGGAGGCGAGGTGGCTGGAGGCTGTGGCTGCTCGGGAGAGAGTCTGCACGTGGGCGCTATTTCTCCTCTCCTTGCATTTCTCCAACTGTGGCGATGGTCGAGGTGGCAAGACGGTGAGGTGGCCGGAGGCAGTCGTTGCGTAGGCGAGAGCCCATAGATGGCGCGTTCTCCTCTCTTCGCGTATCTCTAGCAGCGGCGGTGGTCATGGTGGCATGGAGCAGCGCAGTGGTCATTTCTTTCGTCTTGTATTTCATAGCGTTCAATTGTTGTTGAAATACTATTATGTAGAACTTGGTCCTTGCTTATTTTGTCTCGTTTTCTCGACCTATTCATTTTATGTATCTTTGTTTTGTATTTTATAGGCTTGATTTTGTTGTTGCAGACTATCATCAATGGTGCACCATCGATGACCATGTAGATGCTACATTATTTATATGATAGTTGATGCATTATTTATTCATTATCTACTACATTATCTCTTATAGCGTATTTTTATTTTATATTTTAAAATGACTCCAGATTTTCGTAAAATACTAAAATTGTAAACAAGTAATGTATCATATTTGTCGTAGATAATGTAGCATTCAAAACATAAATAATGTTCTAATTATTTTGTTTGGTGAGAGGAAAAAACGCAACGCATTCCATAATGTATCATTCAATTGATAGATAATGTACGAATAATACCACAGATAATGTACCATTAATTATAAACTATTAAAAGAGTATTTTTAAATATATAATTACATTATCCTCTGTAGTATGTTACATTATTTCTTTACAGCTATTACATTATTTAATTTTACTATGAATATATATTATAATGTAATAGCTATAATTACAATTTTACCCATAATGTAGTAGAATACACAGGACAATGCACCGCCATTTTTTAAGTTTGAAGTTAAATCTCAAGCGTTCAAATCTTAATCTAAGGGCTGAGATTGAGCCTCATATAACATATGGAGATAGGGTAACCATATAATGCATCACTATATATATATATATATATAGCAATTTCGAATTCGTATATTTTATTCGATTTCTAATATTGATGATTTTATTCTTGAAAAAGGTAAAGTCCAGTAAAATCATTGGTCAATATGATTTTTTGTTATGACTATGTAGAGTCGCCAATTATTCTTAATAATAGAACTAATTAATAATAACTAAAACTATTTTAGATGAGCATATGTACTTGAAAATTGAAAATAACGTGAACCAATTACAACTAAACTCCCTAAATAACATAATGGGCCACCATTTTCCTATGGTTCATACCTAGATTTTGAGAGTCATGAAATTCCATATATAATTTTGTTGATTAGACATCTCTTCATAGTCATCATAATTTTTAAATGAAAAAAAGTGTGATGTTGATGTCCCATGTCCTAGAGTCGTCTCGTCCCTAATTATGGTATATTGCACTAAAAACTAACAGCAATTAGCTGTTAAATTATTTCAATAATTTTTTTTGAAGTCTAGATTGTTTATGTGAGAATGATGACTACCAAAAGATTGTCCGAATGAATTTTTTTTTAGGGCGCAACAATAATAGTGTATAGGATTTCATGATTAACAATTCATGCATTTAAATATTATATATTAATATCTTCGGTCAAATATATTTATAAGATTTTTTTGGGTGATTTTATGTAATAAACAGACTTAAAAAGGAATTTGATAGACAAGCTGCATAAAAGAGGTAAATTTTATTGGTGAGCACATTAGTTCACAATATATTCGAATTACAATATATAAAGTTTCAAATATTCGAACATCATAGATTTATTCATATAATTAGAGTGTGAGGATGGCCGCCCACTAACTAAGGTGAAGTAGTGGCCAAGATTAGAGGATCATATTTACAATTGTGTACATCCATAACCGACCATTGCAAAAAGTATGGAGACCGTGATCCATGATGTTCTAAGGCTTAACGAGCCTTAAATGATTTGGACCTGTTGTGTGTGACTGCATTTGAAGGCAAGCTGCATGCATGGTGATGTTTTGGAGTGTTTACTCAATCTCAACTCGAAGATTTAAAGCCGGATTTCTTTAAGTGTGGAAGAGTCGTGTTTTAACTAAAAGATGCGTGTTTGTTTGTTGGCTGCGAAAAGTAAAGAGATGCATGGCATTCGGTGATTGGTTGCGGCTGCTGCTGGTTTGTTAATTCGGTTGAACGGGTTTAAAAACCTAACTTATCTTCTTCATTTTGGTGTGTGATATTCAGAGAGATCGAGAGAAAACATCTTCAGTGAGAGTTTGTATTATTCTTCTGTTTCAAGCTTAATAAAACTACTCCTTCACCTTCCCGTGGACATAGCTTGGAAACCTGTGAACCACGTTAAATGAGCGTGTGATTTTATGTGTGTATTTCATGTCGAATCTTGCATGAGAGTTCTGTGAGTTGTTGAGCAATCAATTTGCAGCACATTATGCAACAAGTGGCATCGTTTGCGGGAAATGAGAGGCGTGCGCAATCTTGATCAAGAAGGTAGAAGGATGTTTCTAATTCAGCTGGGTTCTGCGGTCTTCACTCGTTGATAGTTTTTTATCTGTGATTCGGCTATCTTGTGTGCTTACGATCACTTGTTTACTATAGTTTCTTTAGCTGTTTTACCCATATAATCCGTGAACCTGTCTTTGCGATTGAGTGAATAGTTAAATTCACTTATATTTGGTGTTTGGGGTTTTCTTTGGGAGTAGTTTTGCGTGAGATTGTGTTTGTGGTGTCTGATGTTGAAAACCACATTTATTTGGATCAAGATTTGGTATATCTTGTGAGTAATGGATTCTGGGAGGTACGATATAGAAAAGTTCAGGGTAAAAATTATTTTGGGCTTTGGAAAGTGAAGATGACAACCATTCTAACTCAATAGGGGTTAGAGGATGCAATTCTAGATGCTGATACTGGCTTTAAGGATGATACCACTGAACAAAATGTTGAGCTAATAAACAAGGCTAGGAGCACCATTTTTCACAATCTAGATGACATTGTATTGAGAGAGGTTTTAAAGGAAACCACTGCAGCCAAAGTATCAAAGAAACTTGAGAGTTTATATTAGGCTAAATCTTTGGCAAACAGGTTGTACATGAAGTAAAGGTTGTACGCATGTAAATTTTTAGATGAGAAGAGTATTGTGGATCAGCTTGATGAGTTCAACAAGGTTGTAGATGATTTATAGAATATAGGTGTGAAGTTGGAGGATGAGGATAAAACTATACACCTAATGAATGCTATACCTAAGTCCTTCTCTAATTTGAAAGATGTCATGTTGTATGGAAGGACAACCTCCATTGGGTTCAATCAGCCATAAAAGGCAAGGAAATTGAGAGAATGTCTGAGAATGTGGGAGGAGACATGTGTTGGTCCCGGTTTATCAGAGTGAATAACGTTACGCAGCGGAAAAT